>JAGTTH010006882.1:0-550790 GCA_022606485.1 Agraylea sexmaculata | reverse complement strand
GTGATAAGGGGAATTCCCGCTTCTGTTATAATAGTGATTCATCAAACCACTGTTGCACGTTTTGAACAAAACCTTGTACGTATGTGAGTTTACAGTTACTAAACAATTCATTGTACTAATTTATTTTCATTGTAAAAACCACACAAATTAGTGAAGAGCAAACTTTGGAATGGCGCATCGGCGTAAAAAAGTCAGATTCGATGAACTGTTGTGGTCTACAGACGAGGACAGCAAGGATGAAGCTGGCCACTCTGAAAATAGAGTTCGCCTGCTTAAAGCTGGACCCTCAAAAATTAAATATAGGCAGAAAGAAGCTGGCCCCTCTGGAATGGCGCATCGCCGAAAAAAAGTCAGCGACGATGAAGTGTTGTGGTCTACAGTCGAGGACGGCAAGGATGAAGCTGGCCACTCTGAAAATAGAGTTCGCCTGCTTAAAGCTGGACCCTCAAAAATTAAATATAGTCAGAAAGAAGCTGGCCCCTCAGGAAGTGCGCATCGCCGAAAAAAAGTCAGCGACAATGAAGTGTTGTGGTCTACAGTCGAGGACAGCAAGGATGAAGCTGGCCACTCTGAAAACACAGGTTACCTGCCTAAACCCAGCTACCATAATGATAAGCTTTACCGAATTATACGCCGCCAACCCGAAGGTAGATTTCGCCTGGTTAAATATGGCAAGTCAAAAAATGTCCTGATTGACACCCACACTCATGATATACCGGACAAAGAGAAAGCCCGCCAGGAAAAACGATTCTTATCTTCTGATGAAGCTGGATACTCAAGAAAAAAGCCTCGCTTTTATGAAGCTGGCCACTCGGAAAATATACCTCAGCCGACTGAAGCTGGCTCAGGAAATGATCCCGTCCACGTGGAGGATGTAAGGGAAACCTCTTTCTCTAACAATACGGAAACCTTCAAGATTGGTAAGAACATTTTTTTCTTACAAAAGTATTTTTTTAAGTTAAAAGTATTTTTAATAAATTTATATTCTTTTCAGGAGAGATGGTTATATGCCCAAAGCTGTTGTACGAAGGAAAATGCATTCAAATTGACAACACAAATCCAAACAGAATAAAATACCTGATCCGCTACCCTGGGTGGGAGCACGAACGGTATGTATTCTACTAATCATATACAAAATCATAATAAAAACAAAATAAACTATTTCAGTTACGATAAATGGTTGGAAGCAGAGATGCTGTATAAGTATAACAACAAAAATGTGCGAATGATGAATGATGTTTGTCGTCAAAAAAAGAAGAATCAATGATATTGGAACCTAGCATAAATAAAATCGAAGTTAGAATCGTTGGTTGTGGCACTCGCCGAAGAAAGAATCGTTGGTTGTGGCACTCTCGCAGCCAATCGTTGCCCCCGCAGCCGCGGCCACCACCGCAACCGCGGCCGCCACCGCAACCACCTCCGTGGCCACCGCAGCAGCAGCAGTAGCTCCGGAGCAGCCTGGTCCGTCGGCACCGAAGAAGAACGCCAAAGAAGAGTTTATAGCGTGGTCCAAGCTGGCAGCAGCCAATATAAACTCAGAGATCGACAGTACGGTGCATATCTTCTTTACTGTTCACTCGATTTGGTTTTTGAACACTTTTAATTTTTTTAAATTAGGTACGGCTTTTGTCAGTTTCCTCAGTCACTTGGAAGCTCCATACGAGGTTAAAGAATATATAAAGTTTTACTTGGGAGAAAACAAAGACAGCAATGAATTTGCTAAACAATTCCTCGAGAAACGGTATTTTTTTTCAAAACATTACACACCCAAAACATATTATGATTTATTTTCAATTTTTTCTTCCTCTAATACATATTCTTAACTATGTAAGGTCCAAATTTTTAAAACGAACTGAAGTACCATCCGACGACTTGTGGGCTCCGGCCGCTGCAGTGAATCCAGCTTTGTTATCCAACGACTTCTCAGAATCAAAGGCATTATTATTTTCTATTTTTTTTATCAATACACCAACGCTAAACACACAACTGTTTGAACATTAATATTGTATTTTGTGCCGTAAATTCCCTCTGGTCCGGTATGACTCGTCTAATTCACATTTTGATTGTTACAGAACAAGAATAAGAAGGGCAAAAAGAATAAGATGCTGAGAATCGACCTCCTCTTGCCTACCGGCACTCGAGCTGGACACACGTCCGGGAGACTCCTTGAAGCGGGACTCTGACCGTCATGTTTGGCGAGCCCGCTTTGTGTAATTAACTTCATCTTAAATAAAACATCACTGGCCAGTTTGACATCTTCTTTTACTTCACAACTCCTGCATTGATTGGACCAACACCATGGGCCATCTACTTCTGCCCATAACATGACATGCGCAATTGCTTGTTTACTAATATTATGAATTTTATGGGTCATTTCATGAATGTGTAGAGTAAATGTCAAACTTCAGACGCGAACTGCCGCGATTAGTGTTACCGCAACTCATTCCAGCAAATGTGACATTTACTCCAGGCATATTCATGATTTGTAGATGTGAAATAATTTTAATTCGAATGTGTATTTATGAATGCAACACACAAACATGGTCGCCAACTTGAATTCATTGATTAATTGAAAAAATATGCCTTAGTATATTATTTTAACCACCCTCTCCCCTAAAGAAACCAAAAAAAATAATCTGCAGGGGCCCTTGTCCATAAATAATTTATTTCAATATTCAGAAATGCTTTTTACTGATCCATTGACGAAATTAATATATCAGGTCTTTTAACAATTGTGGAGATGATTAATAACTCAATATTTTAATAATCTCGGCTAAATCCTATAAACCACAATTAATCACTAACACGACGATTCCACTTGTTATTATTTAAATATCGACGGTGGAAAGGAAAAAGTTAAAAACTTTAAAGCCGTTTAAAGTTATTTTTTAGACAATAAAAATCATCACTTTAATCCAATTAAAGATATTAAAATGATTCCTTTTCATCTTGAAACGTAATAAAATCATCTATTTATTGTATGATGATAATTATAACAATTCTTTCTTTTCAGCACATTAATGTTTCTTGGTCAAATTTTCTCTCTTTTATAAAAATAATCGTATAAGTCAAACAGTTCGACAATTGGACGCAGGAAAAAAGGCGATTCCAGTGGTGTATAATCCTTTCCACCATCGATATTAACAAGTAGAGAAGAAAACTTAATATTAGCTTTTAAGACATTTTTTTATGTGTGTAATTTTGAATGGCCGTTGAAAATAAAACAAAGTAATATTCATACAGTAGACATATATATTTTACAAATAGTACAATAAGACATGTAAATAAGCTCATCAATTGAACAAATAACCGAAGAGTATAATAATATATATAATTGTCTAACTGTGTGTATGTTATATGTCTGTATGTCTGTCTGTCTGTATGTCTGTCTGTATGGATCAATCCCTCAACCATCCTCAGCGTATACAGAGTCGCTATATACAGAAAAATAGTCCTTAATATATCAGGGTACAAGCATTAAAATTCCGTGTGCTCTTAAGTCTTTATGGAACTGAGCCATATATTCAAAATGGAATAGAATATTTGGTAGTGAGACTGCATTTAAATTTGTTGATTATTGAAGATATGCGAAAGTAGCCTTAATATGTATCGAATACCTTCGAGATATCGTATACTTTCGTTTGAAATATGTTTGCTGTCAGTATTGATCTTAATATATGAAACTTCAAAAAATGTTCATTTCAATGATTGTTTAAACTATAAAATGGGGCTTTTTCGAAATAGTAAATGGTCCTATTTGACCGGCAACTAATGTAGATTCATCCATTATCTATAACACGTTTCATGTCTCTGTCAATAGAAGGTAGTTAATCGTAATCTGTAAAATTTTATAAATAATGGTCAATCGAAATCCCATTATGACAGCTAGGTGTTGCTAGGTGTTGCCAGGGGTATAAATAATTCAATTTAAATATTTAATCATAATTAATACATATCTAAAATCTCGAAACGGGTATGTTAATGATAATATTATTTAATTAATTTCAAAATAATATTTTAGAGATATTTAATAATTATACATATAATATATACAGAGTCGCTATATTATATGAAATGCATGGCATTCCTTGCACTGGCAACAATACAGATGCCGTTGGTGACAGCCGCGTCATTCGCGTTGTTATTAACATCTTATACTCCGCTCCTGTTATTTTGTTTATTCGTCATCAACTGAAGCTCCAACATCATCACCATCACCATCACCATCATCATCATCATCATCATCATCATCACAGTTAAACCAGAACACCCTTCACTGCCGCGAGTCGGATTCTTCCTACAGGTGGACCAACATCTTCTTGCATTTGAATTTCACCCCGTCTGACACGTAATACATGTGTTTAATAATAATAATGACTAGCTCCACAAGATTGAATTCGCGTAAAAAGACAACCTAATCTATTATACGTTTTTAAATAATATTGTAAGCCCTTTTAACTTTGAAAATAGTATAAAGATATATAGTAAATTTGAGTGGTTATAATATACCTATTCGGGGAACCTTCCACAATAAAAAAGGGAATGCATCATTTACAGTACCTCAGTATAATGATGCAGTGAAAAAAAAATATATATACGGTTCTACTTTTAATATTATTTTATTCTTCGCTTTTTCCAAAAAACCGTTAAACATTTTATTTTTAAGTTATAATAAAAAAAATAAAAAAAATTATGTTTAAGTTTTAATAAAACTACGTTTAAAAGCTCAAAATAGAAAATTTCCCATTAAAACAAAGCAAAAATCAGAAATATTTACCATTTAAAATATTAAATAAATTTCACATTTTTATAGATATTTATATAATTTGATCATGCATAAATATTTATTTATTATATAATCAATTTTTAAAAATCAAAAGAATATTTTGATTGATAAAACACTTTAAAGCAAAAATGAAATCCAAACTCAAAGATAAACGTCCTATTAAAAAACCAGGCAGAACATAAAAAAACATTAACAAATTGAAAATTTCAATTAAAATTACCCTAGTGTTTCATAAACGTGCAATTGACGAGCATTTTTTATAATCACAACAATATTTTATAGACGATTTGTTTTAATGTGTATTTGTAATAAATAAAGGGCTCTTTGTAAGTGCACCTTTCTTTGTAAGGAGGAACTAAAACGTAAAATGATGGATGTAAAAACCATCGTGAGTTATATTTGACTATCACAACATATTATGCCAGTTGTTCAGAATCAAACGCTAACTTAGAATAAAAAGACCGATCTCAAACGCACCATTCTTAAGATGTATCCTTATTTCCGTAGCGTCTTTCTGCGTATCAATGGCAATCTCTTATACTACATATTACATTCAACTATTTATTTAGCCGTCTCTTCCGATCGTTATATTTTTGAGTAAGTATTCGAATCTCCTCTCCATATTGTGATCTATCGGTTGTTTAAACGTCAACTCCAGCTGCCGGCTTTCAGTGTTGCCAGTAGCTTAACATTCTATATTTAAAAGATGCTTGGCTTGGAATTTGGTAAATCTCGAGACCAATTCGACGATTTAAACGTTCCTTAAAACAAAAGAAACAAAAGAAACAAAAGAAACAAAAGAAACGATTAGGCGGTATAGATCTAATAAGGTGAATACACGCTTCTGTTCTAATAGTGATAAGGGGAATTCCCGCTTCTGTTATAATAGTGATTCATCAAACCACTGTTGCACGTTTTGAACAAAACCTTGTACGTATGTGAGTTTACAGTTACTAAACAATTCATTGTACTAATTTATTTTCATTGTAAAAACCACACAAATTAGTGAAGAGCAAACTTTGGAATGGCGCATCGGCGTAAAAAAGTCAGATTCGATGAACTGTTGTGGTCTACAGACGAGGACAGCAAGGATGAAGCTGGCCACTCTGAAAATAGAGTTCGCCTGCTTAAAGCTGGACCCTCAAAAATTAAATATAGGCAGAAAGAAGCTGGCCCCTCTGGAATGGCGCATCGCCGAAAAAAAGTCAGCGACGATGAAGTGTTCTGGTCTACAGTCGAGGACGGCAAGGATGAAGCTGGCCACTCTGAAAATAGAGTTCGCCTGCTTAAAGCTGGACCCTCAAAAATTAAATATAGGCAGAAAGAAGCTGGCCCCTCTGGAATGGCGCATCGCCGAAAAAAAGTCAGCGACGATGAAGTGTTGTGGTCTACAGTCGAGGACGGCAAGGATGAAGCTGGCCACTCTGAAAATAGAGTTCGCCTGCTTAAAGCTGGACCCTCAAAAATTAAATATAGGCAGAAAGAAGCCGGCCCCTCTGGAATGGCGCATCGCCGAAAAAAAGTCAGCGACGATGAAGTGTTGTGGTCTACAGTCGAGGACGGCAAGGATGAAGCTGGCCACTCTGAAAATAGAGTTCGCCTGCTTAAAGCTGGACCCTCAAAAATTAAATATAGGCAGAAAGAAGCCGGCCCCTCTGGAATGGCGCATCGCCGAAAAAAAGTCAGCGACGATGAAGTGTTGTGGTCTACAGTCGAGGACGGCAAGGATGAAGCTGGCCACTCTGAAAATAGAGTTCGCCTGCTTAAAGCTGGACCCTCAAAAATTAAATATAGGCAGAAAGAAGCCGGCCCCTCTGGAATGGCGCATCGCCGAAAAAAAGTCAGCGACGATGAAGTGTTGTGGTCTACAGTCGAGGACGGCAAGGATGAAGCTGGCCACTCTGAAAACACAGGTTACCTGCCTAAACCCAGCTACCATAATGATAAGCTTTACCGAATTATACGCCGCCAACCCGAAGGTAGATTTCGCCTGGTTAAATATGGCAAGTCAAAAAATGTCCTGATTGACACCCACACTCATGATATACCGGACAAAGAGAAAGCCCGCCAGGAAAAACGATTCTTATCTTCTGATGAAGCTGGATACTCAAGAAAAAAGCCTCGCTTTTATGAAGCTGGCCACTCGGAAAATATACCTCAGCCGACTGAAGCTGGCTCAGGAAATGATCCCGTCCACGTGGAGGATGTAAGGGAAACCTCTTTCTCTAACAATACGGAAACCTTCAAGATTGGTAAGAACATTTTTTTCTTACAAAAGTATTTTTTTAAGTTAAAAGTATTTTTAATAAATTTATATTCTTTTCAGGAGAGATGGTTATATGCCCAAAGCTGTTGTACGAAGGAAAATGCATTCAAATTGACAACACAAATCCAAACAGAATAAAATACCTGATCCGCTACCCTGGGTGGGAGCACGAACGGTATGTATTCTACTAATCATATACAAAATCATAATAAAAACAAAATAAACTATTTCAGTTACGATAAATGGTTGGAAGCAGAGATGCTGTATAAGTATAACAACAAAAATGTGCGAATGATGAATGATGTTTGTCGTCAAAAAAAGAAGAATCAATGATATTGGAACCTAGCATAAATAAAATCGAAGTTAGAATCGTTGGTTGTGGCTAACAAATACAATTTGATCACTTTACTCGATAGAGCTTTTGATACTGAACGCCTCATGTATTGACATAATATTGAATTAAATTAATCATATAAATATCTAGTTTATTTGATTTGTACCCTGCACAAGAGTTAAATGTGGCGATCATTCGTTATCACAAAATAATACATATTATACAGTAAAAGCTCCTTATTTAAGGATAAATAAAAATATTTGGTTTTGTTACTTTATTCGACTCTCATATTTTCACTGAAGGTAATTTGTCTAAGTACTAAATACAGGTAAATGTCGTTTTGCACCGATTGGTGCCTTAAAATATAAATTACCCATAACAAAGAAGCTTAGACCGTATATGTAAATCATCGTGTCTCAAAACCCACAAAAATAAAAAATATAATAGGGAGACCGGAAAGAAATCAAAAATTTTTAATGCGCCATTTTGCGATCAGACACGGTATAGAACACACTTGTTTTTCGGTTCTAACAAGTCCTGCAACCTGTGAGCTGTCATTTTTTACTTATATATTTTTTTTCATGATTTGATAAACATGGCACGTGTAAACATAGACGAAGAACATTAGCGACATTGCATACTGTTTTTGTTCGATCAAGGGGAAAAGCGAAAGAAGCGACAGAAATAATAAACAATACATATGAAGATGCATTTAAACTTAACAAATGTCATAGATGGTTTACAAAATTTCAAAAGAACGATAGAGATCTGAAAGATGCACCGAAAACCGGAAGACCCTTGAAATTGGATAACGATGTGCTGAAGTCATTAGTGAAAACTGATCCTCGGCAAACTATTGCAGAATTATCCCTAAAACTCAACTGTCCATGGTCAACAGTTCAGGAGCATCTTCATTGCATCAGTAAAATTAAAAAAACAAGGAGTTTGTGTTCCGCACTTGTTGACAGCGCTTCGCTCGAACAAGGGTTAACAATCTGTGCGTCTCTATTGTCCAGAAATGAAACGGAGCCATTTATATGAAGGATTATTACCTAGGAAGAAAAATGGGTTCTATACAACAACCCTGCCAAAAACAATGGCTATCCCCAGGTCAATCAGCTGTTCCTACGCCAAAACCATCTTTGACCATAAAAAAAGTACTTCTGTGTGTGTGGTGGGATATGGACGGAGTAATGTATTTTGAATTATTGAAATATGGGGAAACAATTAATGCAGTTATTTATTGTCAACAATTGGATAAAATGAAGGAGGAATTGAGGAAAAAACGTTCGCTTTTAGTCAATAACAAGAAAAGGATACTGCAACAAGACAATGCTCGGCCTCACTCAGCAAAGATTACTCAAGAAAAAATTATGCAACTTGAACTCGAAATTTTACCTCACCCTCCCTATTCCCCTGGTCCTGGTTCCTGGCCCCTTCCGATTATCATCTGTTTAGAACCTTAGAACACTACCTTCGAAATAAAAGATTTATTGATTACGACAATGTCAAAAACCACATTAAAAAGTTTTTCGATGAAAATCCGAAATCTTTTTACAATACCGGGATTGAAAAGCTTCCTGATAGATGGCGAAAGGTATTAGAAAATGACGGAAATTATTTAAATGATAGTGGTTAATGTATTTTTTATACAAGATGCTAATTAGGCCAGTACTAACCTACGGTGCAGAAACATGGGTTATTACCAAAACTGAAGAAGATAGGCTACTTAGGTTCGAGCAGAAGATTCTTAGGAGGATCTTGGGTCCTGTTCAGGAGGCACCGGGACTATTTAGAATTAGACGGAACGATGAGATTTACTCATTATATAAGAGCGTGAACGTAGTGCAGTTTATTAGGGCTTTAACATTAGGTTGGGTTAAAGAGCAGGAGGGATAGTATCGGAAATACTATCCAGCAAGCCTGTGGGTAAGAGAAGGCAGGGTAGACCTAGGCTAAGGTGGGCGGACGAGTTTAGGAATTAATAACTGGAGGAGCATTAAGTGGAAGATGCTGGTGCGGGAAGCCTTGGTTCATCACTGAACTGGAGTGCTTATGATGATGGTTAATGTATTTTATTTGTAATAAACATTTATCTCCAAACTATTAATTATTTTGATTTTTTTCCGGTCCTCCAATTTAAAACATTGTCTGAATTTAAACAATGCGGGTTTTGTGCTTGATGACTCGTATAAATACGTATGAATGTTACAACAAGAGTGGAAATCTTAAAAAAAATATGCAAATAAATCACACTTTTCGTTGAGAACATATAGACATTAAATACATGACTTAATTCATCAAATCAAACTATGTTTTATTTAACATTTTTTGCTTTTGTTGATTCACCCTGTACGTGAGTTTAGTGTAAATACAGTATATTCATATATATATACACATATATATATATATATATGGTAAAAAGTACAACACACAGCCAGTTTACATAATATGGTTTGCCGAAACATTTTCATGGCGAACCGACTACAATAATAATATATACAAACACGCACTTGAGTGAAAAATGACCAACAAATGAATACAACATGAGAATTTGTATAACAGCAAAGATTTTCAATGACCATTGACAATCTCACTGATATTTTCCGGGCCCTTACAGAATTTAATATCTAATTTCTTTTTTGTACTTTGACATAGGGCGTTACCTTTACTTTATTTATATATGCCTCGAGGGTCTTGAATGAATTGTTGAAGATTAATCACTTTTCACTCTGCGGAAATATAATACATAAACATTTTTCACAATAATAGACTATCTTCATAAGACAATCGAAAACTTGAATACAGGAAAACAGAATTGCTCTGTTGAAATTATTAAACGACTTGTAGCAGACGTTTGTTTTTCAGAGAGCCAAAATACACATTTGAGATATCACATACATACATACATACACTTATACCTTTGAGCAACACTTATACCTTTATAAAGGTACACATACACTTATACCTTTGTAAAAATAAATATAGCTGGCATAAAAGTAAACAGTCGTAATCATCTTTGGAAGAGATTGGTTTTGAATCATAAAAATAATACACAGTTAGTAAATTGATTACGTCTCAAGATGATGACTCACCATCAACAGATAATTCCAGGATTCTCTACTTCCCATTTCTTTAGTCACCGTCCATTTTCATGGACTCATCTGAAATATAAAATACATGCTTTTTTGATCATATATGTATTTTGTGTATTTTAACGATTTTTCAAGTGATTAAAATTGACTGGAAAGCCTAATGATAATTTTAATAACTCACCGCTCGACGAACAAGCGATGGCCATGGAGTTCGACTCATCGTAAACCTTTTTGGCTTTTTCCTCTTTTGCTTTAGCCATGCTTAATGAGCTCATTTTCTTCATTAATCCTTGATCAAACAATTCACCATTTATACGGGCGCATTTTATACGGTATTCTAATCATTTAGACAATTTATTCTTCATCCTCTTGAATGGCACATTAAAATTGACCTTTTTCGATTTGGTTGAATGTGCACCCCTATTGTGTAAAATGGATTTTAAAGATTTAGTGGCTTTAACAAGAATAACGGGAGCATTAGAAGCCAGAGCAGTAGAACTTGAAGTAGAATCGGCAGTAGTTGAAGCTGATGCAGTGGAAGCCACAGCCGAAGCAGTAGAAGATCAAGAGATGGAATCTGAATCAGTGGAATCTCTATCAGTGGAATCTCTCTTTTTTTCCTTAAAAATATACGAGGGTCCTGGGCATGGTTCATCATCGGGCAGGCCTACGAACACTATTGTAATATTAATTAGAATACTCATTTTTGTGAGAATTGAAAAATTGTGGGGTAAATTAATATAAAATTATGTTGTTCAAATGTCTCCGCTGCACTGCAAAGGAAACACTCCTCCAATCATCCACGGAAATTCGTAGAACTTGCCGACAGAGCATTCTCGGAATAGCAGACATTTGGGTGATGATGTTCTGCTTCAATTCAAGCAATATTGCGGTAAAAGACAATCCTTTAGTATCCTCACAAAAAATAATCCAAAGGACTTCTGGGAATGAGAACACAATTGGATGGATAGAAATGATCGAGAATGCTGGATCAACAGTTCAGATGCCAAACAGAAGCCATTTACGAACAGTTAGAAATGAAGAAACTGTGTAACAAGTGACATAGACGATGCATGATCATTGAGAATGCCAAAAGTTCAGATTTGAGTCTTTTGAATTATTTTCTGTGGGGATACTTAAAAATCACAATAAACCTACAACTTTGCTTCAATCGAAGCAGAACATCATCACAGAAATGGCGGATATTTCATGAACAGTGTGTCAACGAGTTTAGAACAAAATACGTGGACGATCGAAGGAATCTTTGCAGTGTGATGGTTTTTTTAATTTTGGTTTCTCACACTCCCTACTTACCTGGACACTTTATAATAACTAAAGTACATAACGGTAAGCTCTTAAATATTACCATTTTCGTAAAGAATTATCAACCAAATTTTCATAATTTCAGTATAAATCATTATAAAAAAGGGAACATACTTGTTTCATTTGAATCAGGCTCGATTTCATCTTCACTGTTGGTAGGATTTGAGGGATTCGACGACGCCATATTGTTTATTGTTCAAGCAACAAGCGCTGACCGACAGCAAAAGCTCAATGTATATGATCTTGAAGCTGATATGCCATCAAAAGCTTAGAATAAAAAGACCGATCTCAAACGCACCATTCTTAAGATGTATCCTTATTTCCGTAGCGTCTTTCTGCGTATCAACGGCAATCTCTTATACTACATATTACATTCAACTATTTATTTAGCCGTCTCTTCCGATCGTTATATTTTTGAGTAAGTATTCGAATCTCCTCTCCATATTGTGATCTATCGGTTGTTTAAACGTCAACTCCAGCTGCCGGCTTTCAGTGTTGCCAGTAGCTTAACATTCTATATTTAAAAGATGCTTGGCTTGGAATTTGGTAAATCTCGAGACCAATTCGACGATTTAAACGTTCCTTAAAACAAAAGAAACAAAAGAAACAAAAGAAACAAAAGAAACAAAAGAAACAAAAGAAACAAAAGAAACAAAAGAAACGATTAGGCGGTATAGATCTAATAAGGTGAATACACGCTTCTGTTATAATAGTGATAAGGGGAATTCCCGCTTCTGTTATAATAGTGATTCATCAAACCACTGTTGCACGTTTTGAACAAAACCTTGTACGTATGTGAGTTTACAGTTACTAAACAATTCATTGTACTAATTTATTTTCATTGTAAAAACCACACAAATTAGTGAAGAGCAAACTTTGGAATGGCGCATCGGCGTAAAAAAGTCAGATTCGATGAACTGTTGTGGTCTACAGACGAGGACAGCAAGGATGAAGCTGGCCACTCTGAAAATAGAGTTCGCCTGCTTAAAGCTGGACCCTCAAAAATTAAATATAGGCAGAAAGAAGCTGGCCCCTCTGGAATGGCGCATCGCCGAAAAAAAGTCAGCGACGATGAAGTGTTGTGGTCTACAGTCGAGGACGGCAAGGATGAAGCTGGCCACTCTGAAAATAGAGTTCGCCTGCTTAAAGCTGGACCCTCAAAAATTAAATATAGTCAGAAAGAAGCTGGCCCCTCAGGAAGTGCGCATCGCCGAAAAAAAGTCAGCGACAATGAAGTGTTGTGGTCTACAGTCGAGGACAGCAAGGATGAAGCTGGCCACTCTGAAAACACAGGTTACCTGCCTAAACCCAGCTACCATAATGATAAGCTTTACCGAATTATACGCCGCCAACCCGAAGGTAGATTTCGCCTGGTTAAATATGGCAAGTCAAAAAATGTCCTGATTGACACCCACACTCATGATATACCGGACAAAGAGAAAGCCCGCCAGGAAAAACGATTCTTATCTTCTGATGAAGCTGGATACTCAAGAAAAAAGCCTCGCTTTTATGAAGCTGGCCACTCGGAAAATATACCTCAGCCGACTGAAGCTGGCTCAGGAAATGATCCCGTCCACGTGGAGGATGTAAGGGAAACCTCTTTCTCTAACAATACGGAAACCTTCAAGATTGGTAAGAACATTTTTTTCTTACAAAAGTATTTTTTTAAGTTAAAAGTATTTTTAATAAATTTATATTCTTTTCAGGAGAGATGGTTATATGCCCAAAGCTGTTGTACGAAGGAAAATGCATTCAAATTGACAACACAAATCCAAACAGAATAAAATACCTGATCCGCTACCCTGGGTGGGAGCACGAACGGTATGTATTCTACTAATCATATACAAAATCATAATAAAAACAAAATAAACTATTTCAGTTACGATAAATGGTTGGAAGCAGAGATGCTGTATAAGTATAACAACAAAAATGTGCGAATGATGAATGATGTTTGTCGTCAAAAAAAGAAGAATCAATGATATTGGAACCTAGCATAAATAAAATCGAAGTTAGAATCGTTGGTTGTGGCACTCGCCGAAGAAAGAATCGTTGGTTGTGGCACTCTCGCAGCCAATCGTTGCCCCCGCAGCCGCGGCCACCACCGCAACCGCGGCCGCCACCGCAACCACCTCCGTGGCCACCGCAGCAGCAGCAGTAGCTCCGGAGCAGCCTGGTCCGTCGGCACCGAAGAAGAACGCCAAAGAAGAGTTTATAGCGTGGTCCAAGCTGGCAGCAGCCAATATAAACTCAGAGATCGACAGTACGGTGCATATCTTCTTTACTGTTCACTCGATTTGGTTTTTGAACACTTTTAATTTTTTTAAATTAGGTACGGCTTTTGTCAGTTTCCTCAGTCACTTGGAAGCTCCATACGAGGTTAAAGAATATATAAAGTTTTACTTGGGAGAAAACAAAGACAGCAATGAATTTGCTAAACAATTCCTCGAGAAACGGTATTTTTTTTCAAAACATTACACACCCAAAACATATTATGATTTATTTTCAATTTTTTCTTCCTCTAATACATATTCTTAACTATGTAAGGTCCAAATTTTTAAAACGAACTGAAGTACCATCCGACGACTTGTGGGCTCCGGCCGCTGCAGTGAATCCAGCTTTGTTATCCAACGACTTCTCAGAATCAAAGGCATTATTATTTTCTATTTTTTTTATCAATACACCAACGCTAAACACACAACTGTTTGAACATTAATATTGTATTTTGTGCCGTAAATTCCCTCTGGTCCGGTATGACTCGTCTAATTCACATTTTGATTGTTACAGAACAAGAATAAGAAGGGCAAAAAGAATAAGATGCTGAGAATCGACCTCCTCTTGCCTACCGGCACTCGAGCTGGACACACGTCCGGGAGACTCCTTGAAGCGGGACTCGGACCGTCATGTTTGGCGAGCCCGCTTTGTGTAATTAACTTCATCTTAAATAAAACATCACTGGCCAGTTTGACATCTTCTTTTACTTCACAACTCCTGCATTGATTGGACCAACACGTTTGTGCTTCGCAATTCCATTAATAATGAATTTGTTCCGCACGTGGGACATTTTAGGGACGAGAGTGTATCCCCGACGCGCGGCCGCCGGGGAGCGCAGCGCACGCCCAACCAGCACCCGGAGGCGCCCGCGCGCCCGACAGAGCCGGGCACGACAAGCACCGCCGGAAGCCAGCCAGGCGCGCGCACGCCCCGGCACCGAGCACCGGAGTAGTGCTCCCGGCCCAAGCTACCTGCGTTAATACACTCTTTTCAGGAGCGGAGGCGGAAGTTTCGTGTGCCACATAGGTTTATGTGACAAAACTTCCTCAGCGTGCACGGCCCACCCTATTCATTTATATAATACGAAATCTAGTGGCAAGAGATAAGTGGCTCTATATAAAACAAACTGTCCTTGGTTGCGCCTTTTGTGCGGCACCCGTGTCCGAAGTGCCGTGGTACTCTCATCGATGTATGGGCGGAGCCATGCTGAAAGCACACAATAAAAGATTAATTTATCCCACCTCCGTTTGCGGAGGTGAGTTGCAGTCGAGCGGTCTTGGCCGCTCATTTAATTGGCTTCCGTCTTATAGACGGAGGCTCACACATACGTACGACACACATAAAATAAAACATAATACACATACACATACGCACAGAGAAAGTAGTTTTAGTGGTGGATAGAGGGGCACGGCGGAGGTGAGCCCGCCAAAATGTCCCTCATTTCCCACCAGGTTTTAACAAAGCGGCGGAAACTATTGTAATTTCCGCCGCACGAGACTAAGTCCTCGTTCCAGAAGGGCCGCATCCCTCCCGTTAGACCGTTGTACATGACGGCTCTTGGTTCCTCCAGAAACGAGCAATGCCACAGAACGTGCGTGGAGTCCTGGACCCCACCCCCGCAGGGGCATAGTGGGTCAGGAGCCAGCCCGAATCTGGGCAAACTCGCCCTAAAGTCTCCGTGGCCCGTCAAGAACTGGACCGTGCAGTGATCCAACCCCATGTACTTGGCACATTTGATTCGACGACTAACCGAGGGGAAGAAGGAGAAGGTAAGGCGGCCCTTGTCCCCCTCCTCCCACCTTTTCTGCCATACTTCCAGGGTCCGTTTCCCTATTCTGGCGAGTGCCTCCTGGGGTCTTATTTCGACGTCCAGCGGACCTATAATTTCACCGAAGTGGTCTACCGTCTGCCCGTTTTTAAGGGCAGATTTTGACGCAGATTCCATGACCTCCAGGTCAGCCGGAAGGAAGCCCGCGACGACAGGAAGCGCGAGAGTCGATACTGTTCTGTATGCCTTTGTGACCCCCAGAAGGGGGGTCCTCTGTCCGCTGAGTAACGCCCGTTTTGCTTCGCGGTGTTGGGCACGATGGCCCCAGACTCTCGCCGCGTATGTAAGCTGGGGGATGAATATTCCCCCGTATAGGGTGCGCAAGGCTGGGGTTTTTAGGCCCCAGTCAATCGCGCTGAGTCTACGTAGCAGGCTAAAGAGGCGATTAGCCCTCGTGCATGCCACCCCGGATTGCTCGGTGAATCTCCCACCGCTATCGCATACTACGCCGAGGTACGTGTGACTTCCTACAAATTTAACCGGCCGCCCGTTCATTTTGATGGAGGGCGGTCGGTGCCGGTCCAGTTTGCCGTGGTTTTTCACGATCATGCCCTTGGTCTTTTCCGTCGAGAATTCTAGCTTGTTTATGTCACCCCACTCGATGACATTTTTCAGGCATTCCTCACCCTTCTTCTCGAGATCAGATCTTGAAGATCCCCCGATCAGAAGAAGGGCGTCGTCAGCATATCCAATGATGGTTGTGTCAGCCGGTCGGTCGACTGCAAGGAGGCCGTCGAAGACGATGTTCCATAGCATTGGTCCGAGGACCGAGCCCTGGGGGCATCCCTTGTTGGTTCGTCGCGAGACCCTCGCGGCGCCCGCCTCAATGTGGACTACCCTGTCGGAGAAGTAGTCCGCGATGATGTCGAAGAGCGGGGGTGGACATCCCTTGCTCTTCAGCGCCATCATGATGGACGGCCACCATGCGTTGTCAAATGCTCCAGAGATGTCGAGAAAAATTGCCATGACGTATTTGGTACGACATTGCCTCTTCCATTCCTCCGCGTGTAGCATTGCCTGTTCAGTGGACCTTTTCCTGACGAAACCAAACTGCCTCTCGCTTATGGGCGAGAGACACTCCGTCAGACGGTCGCAAACTAGCCGCTCATACACCTTTCCGAAGATTGGCAGGAGAGTTATCGGCCGGTATGCTTTCGGGTCCTCTGCTGGGCGTCCGTTGCCTTTTGGGATTGCCCTGAGCAGTCCCTGCTTCCACTCTGTCGGAAAGACCCGCGTCCTCATGCAGATGTTCATGACAGCGAGTGTCTCTTCCGGAGCATGCAGCCACACCATCCTTGCGATCCTGGCGTTTATTCTGTCTAATCCGGGGGCTTTTTTGAGCCCCTGTCTAAGGATAACGCCTTCAAGCTCCTCCGCCGTCACTTCCTCCACCGGAATTGGGGGGGAGGTTAGCGCAGGCGGGGGGTCAAACGCGCGGTCCCTCAGTGCCGTGTTCTGAGCAGTGTCGGTTGCCATGTCATCGAGCGGGACGAGTGCGTTGAGAAGACCACGTAAGGTGGACCTCATATCTTCGCAGTGTCGGCCAGACGACAGGACGGACGAGACATAGCCGCTTCCGGCTTTTGGGCGTTTAGTGATCGAGCTCACCTTCCACGGATCGGAGTTGCCTATTTCCGTACACCATTCATGCCAAGAGGACGTGCGGGATTGCCTTATCCTCTGGGCATATATTTTCCGCGCTTCGCGGACCTCGGTGGTCCTTAGTTTTATGACTGAGGGATCCTCGCCTCTCTTGCGTGAGTCTCCCAGTCGCCGTTTTGCCTTTTTGAGGCCCCTTCGTAGTTCGAGCAGTTCAGAGTTCCACCAGGGAGCCTTGGACTTGCCTCCCGGCTTCACTCTGCCGAGCGCTCTGTGCGCCGCCGCCTCCACCGACCGGTTGAAGAAGTCGCCCGCGGACTGGGGGTCCTCCTGAGCGATTCTTAATAGAGGGCGAAGTTCTCGTCGGAGCTCATTTCCGAAAACATCCCAGTCCACGTTTCTTGTCTTGAAGTACCACCTGTTTTGAGGACAAGCCGTGCGACGCCCGCCCACGCTGAAAGTGATCAGGCGGTGGTCGCTCAGTGTCTCGCAAGGCAGCACCTTCCAGTCTGCAGGAGCAGCAGCGATTGTTTCCCTTGAGCAGAGGGTGAGATCGATGGAGCTCTCCCCGCTCGGGCCCGAAAACGTATGCGGGTTGCCCTCCTCGTTCAGCAGAAACAGGTCCGTTTCCTCGATGAATTCCTCCACCTCAGCGCGTCTTCTGCACGTTCTGCGCCGATGGTCGTGCCATAGGGGTGAGTGGGCGTTGAAATCACCGCCCACGATAACCCGCCGGCCCCGGAGGGTGGCCAGCACCAAGGAAAGCGCGGTCAAGTGCCGCCCCGTGTCCTCCTCGGGTCCGATATAGATCGAGATGAGGACTATCTCCTCACCGTTGATCTCAAACGAGTAGATAGGGACAGAGGGAATCTCGTTAATCCATTCATGCGCGTCACTAATTAGATGACGAGGCATTTGGCTACCTTAAGAGAGTCATAGTTACTCCCGCCGTTTACCCGCGCTTGCTTGAATTTCTTCACGTTGACATTCAGAGCACTGGGCAGAAATCACATTGCGTCAACACCCGGTGAGGGCCATCGCAATGCTTTGTTTTAATTAGACAGTCGGATTCCCCTTGTCCGTGCCAGTTCTGAGTCGACCGTCATCCGGCGGTCGTAAAAGCGTACCGGACGCACGCGCCCGCACACGCATACACGCGCACGAACGCGCACGCATCGGCAGCCGAACAGCTTGGAAGATCCGAGAGAAGATCCGTGCGGGGCGCCAGGGCGGCCACCGGTGAACCGGCGCCATCCCGGCTTCCCCGCTCGGACCGGTGCTCTCATCCCGACCAGGCCCGACGCGCCACGGCCCTCAGAGCCAATCCTTATCCCGAAGTTACGGATCCAACTTGCCGACTTCCCTTTCCTACATTATTCTATCGGCTAGAGGCTATTCACCTTGGAGACCTGCTGCGGATATGGGTACGAACCGGCGCGACATCTGCACGTATCCCTCACCTGAATTTTCAAGGTCCGAGGGGACGATCCGGACACCGCCGCATCGGCGATGCTCTTCGCGCCGCCAGCCGTATCTCCCCTCTATAGGATTCCACGGCGCGACGTGCGCTCAAGCAGAAAAGATAACTCTCTCCGAATCTCCCGTCGGCGTCTTCCGGCCATTTTGGGTCACCCCGACGAACTCTCTTGCGAGGGAACGATTTTTATGACGGTTCCGCTGCCGGGTTCCGGAACTGCAACCGGATTCCCTTTCGCCCAATGGTCGTGTTTTTTATTTTAATAATAAAAATAAATATTATCAATAAACTTTACACCATCATCTACATCGGATTTCTCCTAGGGCTTAGGATCGACTAACTCGCGTGCAACGGCTGTTAACGCGAAACCCTTCTCCACATCAGCCCTCAAGGACCTCGCTTGAGTATTTGCTACTACCACCAAGATCTGCGCCGACGGCGGCTCCAGGCGGGCTCACGCCCAGACCCTTCTGCGCGCACCGCCGCGACCATCCTACTCGTCGTGATTTAATACGATCGATTAATTTAATCTCACGTCTATATCTACGACGGTTAATAATAATAATGAAATAAAATTACTTATTTAATTTTGGAGCTTAAACCCTTCACACATCTCGCACTCTTCATGGCCCAATGCTGTGAAAGAGTTATTAAAATCTGTTGAGACTGTACTTCTATACAGCTCTTAGGAACATTTGTAAACTTATCCCAACGTAGGTGGCAAACTAACTGATATATTTTCATCCAGGAACAAAGTAATTTAGAGTAAACAAAGAGTGAGGAGAGGATGACCACCGCGCCGAAAGCAGAATGAGTTGTTACAATTTGAGTGTTTGTGGATTGCTAAGGTTGACAAGACAAAACTTGTTAAAAGTCTACCCTTTCGACCGCGCGACTAGTGGATCACTACACTTTAGTGTTAGTTTACTACACACTACACTAGCTTTTTAAAGCAGTAACTCTTCTATGACTGGGAGATACTGCTTTTTAGTCGTGCACACGGTTCTTACTGCCTTTTAGCTTAGTATTTCATATTGTTAGGTGGATATACTGCAAAGTGCCTTTTGTTTTTCTCATTTTCTAGTGAACAAAAAAAAATTTTTTCGATGTAGGAGCATACATATTATCATTATAAACATAGAAAGTTAGTTAACTCAAAATGGCCAAAAATTGGATTTACTGCTTTCTAAGCTAGGACGGCAGTATGGGGAACGGGTAGTTGCCCCCATGATTTTTGGTCCTATGTATCAGTGCAGGAGTGAGTGTTGAAATGAAAGATGAGAGTCACTGGCCAGTGTGTTTATTTGGAGGTTAAGTATACAAAGGAGCGTCGCGTGTTGTGAGCATTTCGTCCGAGACCCAAGTGACAGTATCTGGACGCGCGATTAAGGGGCTGTTCGCGGTAGCTCTTAGCGGGCCAGCTGGCATAAATACAAGTGCATAAATACATATCTGCGCTATCCAGGTAGCGCTATAAGGGCTTTAACATTAGGTTGGGCCGGACACGTGGAAATAGCAGGAGGGATAGTATCGGAAATACTATCCAGCAAGCCTGTGGGTAAGAGAAGGCAGGGTAGACCTAGGTGAAGATGGGCGGACGAGTTCTATAAGGTAGTTAGGAGTTTAGGAATTAATAACTGGAGGAGCATTAAGTGGAAGATGCTGGTGCGAGAAGCCTTGGTTCATCAATGAACTGGAGTGCTTGTGATGATGATGATGAATGCCACAGCATCTTCTTCCGATATGGAAACGTGGTCCCGATATGAATAATGGTATTTTGTTCTCTGTATGGAATCCCATCAGAATCTGATTCTATTTCCTTTATTAATTTGTAATGCCTCTGTATATAGTGCTCTCAGCTCTCATTCTCATTTCTGTGGCATAAATCAAATGAAGTGGAGTTGATTTTCTTAGGATAAGAATCTTTGCCGCCTTGCGTTATTGACGTCGAAAGAAAACAAATTGATGTATCCAGATACGTTTAATTGTTTTTTAGAAATCTATCTTCCATTTTAAAATATTTTTTTCATCGTAACTTATATTATTTATTAAAGCAATTTACTTTAAGTGAAATATCTTTTCTAACGCATCCGGTTCTAGATTTAATATCCTTTTACAATACATTTATCTTATCTTCTAAATTTTAATACTCAAAGAACCAGTAATTCTTTTTTGTCATAAAAAAAAAAAAATATATATATATATATATATATATATATATATATATATATATATATATATATATATATATATATATATATATATATATATATATATATATATATATTAAAATTTGCAATTAATTAAAAAATTGCAGGCTTGCTTAACTTTTGATCAATGTCGGAAACCTAACCCATTACAAGCACGACCGTCTGTAACTTTTGTAAAAAGCTCAATTTTATTGTGGAGTTTAAACTCCGTGTTTCTTTTATTTCGCATTATAAAGACAATTAACATTTTATATATACATTTACAAAAAAAATCGACAAGATGATGAAATTGAATTGACGTAAGATTCATACGCTCACAATTTAGTTATTCAAAAAGGATTTCCCCCAATCCTTGTCATGGAATGGAAAAAAATATTTTTTCTGTACCACTTGAAAGTGGAGTTTTCTGTATTTTGAATCATCCAGGAAGAACAGTGCAACCACATGAAAGAATGGAAAAATCTTTCATCAAATAGTTACTAATGCTTGAGAACAGACACAGCATCATGAAATTGGTGTATTCGTTTTTAACAATTGAACATCAATTTACAACCATTGTACTTCTTTTGAAGAGATCTAATGTTAGAGCACTTAAAAATACAGGAATTGAATTTTGATGATGAAGATGAAGCTCCACAAGTTCACTGGCACTAGCAGAAAATTGAGTCTGCACCATTTCGATGCAACCGTCGGTGATACTGAATATTAAATAATCATCAGGTGAATCGGCATAAATACTTGACAATCTAAAATATAATAATTTATCATTATTACAGTAAAAATTAAAAGTGTTCACATAAAAAAATATTTATTTATTAATGCCTTTTTAAATACTTTAAAATGTTCATTAAAATTAAAATAAACTGCTTGCTTCCAAATACACTAAAAGCTCAATAAACATTGAAGAAAATCTGTTATCTGCTAATATTAAAAAAATTAATCTCAATTTGACAAAATTAAAATACATAGTAAAAAAAATATGTATGGTAATTTCTTACTTGTAGTTATTGTTGGTTCGATCTATTTTGTATCCCATCAACATGTAACAGGCATTTCTATATTCTTGTGAAGAAGTTGTATAAAGTTCTTTCATTCTGGAAAAAGATATGTTTTTTAATATGTTTTCATCAATGATTACTATTACTGAAATATTTATGATCCTTCTTGTACCTCAATAATTTAATGTTGGCTGATTCAAGTTGTGTTTTTAACTTATCAACTTCTTTAGAAGAAGTTTCATGAATGGATTCAGAAAGCTTTTTTGTTACTTCAAGCTGATTTACTTCCATTTTCCGCAGTCTCTGTTTTAGTTCTACAATCTAAGTATTAAAATAACATTGGGCCTCCAAAAAATGTAAAATAAAATGTGTATATTTATATAATAATAACCTCTGCATTTGCTTTCTCCAATTGATTACTAAAATTTTCATGTGATATTGAAGTTGGATTTTGAATCATATGTAAAATCTAAAAAACAAAAATCGCGGAAAAATAATGGATGTGAGCAATAGACATTAAAAGTGATATCACTTTACCTTGCTACTTCCAGTTTTATTTGCTAACTGTTGTTCTAGCTGAATCTCCAACTTATCTTTACGGGCTCGTAATAATTCATTTTCTTTTTTGAAGCTATCTACTTCATCACGTAATCTCATCAACTGATCTTGAAGAATCGGCATATTTTCATGTTCTAAACAAATTAATTCATTTATACTATTTATTTTACAATATATAATTTTTAAAGATAAAAATAGATATGGAGCTTACTTGTAGTCGTGTGATCTTCTTCCATTTTAGCGACCAGATCTCTGTATCCTTGTAATGCCTTCTCTAGGCCATCAACTCTACTTGCCAGTACACTACCCGTACCTTTTCCTTCACCAGACAGTGTAACTGTCAACTCTTTCTCATAACAGTCTATTTGCTGACGGTAACTATCACGTTCGCGTGACACTAAAATGTGAGGTTTTAATCACAATCACCTCTAAATGTCACAAATGAAGCTATTTTTCACTTGATAAGATGTATAATTGCATTTAAATTTAAATTAAACTAGTGGATGTTCTCAAAATAGAAATTATATCTCAAAATGAGAAACGTGGTTATGGTGGAATATTTTATAGTTATCATGCAAATTTTACAAAATGACATAATTTATTATAAAAAGACATTTTTATAATAAATGTAATCGTGATACATATTTCACTCATCGCAATCAACGGGGCTCACCTGTATTAATAATAGCTAATGTTTCTTACCTAATAAAAGTTTCTTTTGTAATCTATGTATCAAACTTTGGTGTGTTTTTTGAATATTTTGTACATCGTTTAATTTTGCACGAGCTTTTTCACTCTCATGTTTAGCACTCAATAATTCCTGAAAATTCGTTCAAATTAAATATGTATGCAAAACATTAATTATAAAAAGTATATTTGGTTGTGTGATTTTATGCTAGGTTTTAGGATATTATTATCATGCAAGTGTGCAATGTCAAGATGTATAGTAGGATAAGATGAAGGAATGAAAACATAAGATTCTTAGAAGAATATTGGGTCCTGTTCAAGAGGCACCGAGACTATTTAAAATTACAGGGAACGGTGAGATTTATTCATTATTGGCAGGGTAGACCTAGGTTAAGATGAGGGGACGAGTTTTATAAAGAAGTTAAGAGTTTAGGTATTAATAACTGGAGGAGGGCGGCCTCCAATAGAATTAACTGGAAAATATTGTTATGGAAAGCCTTGGTATATCTCAACATAGCCTTCAAGACCAAGTGGAAGACCCTCGTGTGGGAAACCTTGGATCACTGTGGAGCTGAGAATGATGTATTTTCACGATAGATGTAATTAAGAAATACACACATTTCGAACATCGGTCAATTTTGATTCGGCTTTGAGTTTGTCTTGTGTCAAAGATATCTCTTGTTGCTGAAGATTCTGTAAGCGAGAAAATATCTCATTTGGATGGGATGCCCCTTGACTGCGTCCTAATTCTCTCCATTCTTCTAATGCTTTTTCCGTTTGAGAGTGGACCGCCTATGACGTTAATAAAATATCATAATCAAGAAGGAAAATGCAGGTTAAAAATTGAATTTCTCAATAAATTACTTGTAAATCTCTCAAACTCTGATGTACGGGTTCCAGTGATTGCAAACGGCTACTTAAACAATGAACTTGTTCTTCCAACAATAATTTTTGATGAGAAGCTGCTTTCAACTCACGGTTTTCATTTCTTAATCGAGCAACTTCTTTTTCTAGATTCGGTAACATCAACAATTTTTCATGAGATACCTAAAATATAGTCAAATTGAATATATTATTACAGAAACACCCTAAACACCTAAGGTCTAGTATTGAGAAAACTAAAAAAACTATTTAATTTGTAATAATGTATGTATGACGTTTTGCTGTTGCTGGTTTTATATTTATATTATTAAAATAAAATACATATTTATATCAAATTTATCAAACCTTTGCCATGTCAACATAATCTTTGTATGATTCTCTCTCACTTTCTAATTGTTTTATCTTCATTTCAGCTTGTTGAATATCTAAGCATTTTTTATCATAGAGTATTTGAAGCTCAATCATTTGTTTCATTTCTTCAGTTGTTTTTTTATGAGCATTTTGATATTCAGTTTTTTCATTTTGAGTCTCCTGCAGTGCCTGCAAATTAACATTGTTATAACTTACTGATTACTAACAACTGTGTTTTTGACACCCATAAAAAATATTAGCTTTGTGTATAATGGTGGTAATCACTCAGATCGAATACTATAATGACACCATGTTTACCAATAACAACTGATTCATAGCTATGATAATTATATTGAGAGTCACTACTAAAAATATATAAACCTAAAAACTACCCATAATTGTTTTACAATATAAAAAATGGCTTTAATAAATTGTTACATGTATGTAGTTTTACAATATAATGTACCTATATGTAAATGAAGGTATGGTAAAAAGTAATTTGATTAAAGTTATTATTAGAAAAAAAAACTTGTACTGCTCACATTTAAAAGTTCTTCCATATCTTTTTTCAATTCAGATATTTGACCATCTTGATTTCTCATAGTATCTGAAAGTTTTTCTTTTAAAGAGACAATTTCTTTCTCTGAACACTGTTTGTTTTTTTCAAGTTTAGCATTGAGATCATCAATTTTTTGCAGTGCCTGATATGTAAATACATAAGTAAGTTTTTCAATTATATTTAAATATAAATTTGTAAAAAGTGTATCACCTGAAGAAATTCATCTTTAGTTTCAGATTCGCGGCCTTTTAAAAACTTAATTCTCTCTTCCAACTCAGCAATGCACTTTTCCCTGTGTCGTTTGTCATCATTAAGAGATTGCTTTTCATTTTCGAATAGGATTTCCATTTGTTTGCGTAAGGCGTGTTGTTGGTTGACTCTACATTCCAAGACAGTTATCTGCGGATCGATCGTTAGTCACAGGTTACTGTTACACTATTACTGCTACAGACATCTATCTATACCTGCCGCTTGGCTTCGATCAGCTCGACCTTCAGCCTCCGTCCTTCCCAGGGTGAAGCGGGAGGGGCTTGAGAGGCGGGAGAGGCCAGGGCCACCGACGAGGACATGGACTCCGAGCAGATATACTTACTGGGCGCCTCGTCACTGCCGTAAGATAGCTTTCTTTTGGCGACCCCTGCAACAAGGATATGAATGGTGTATAACCACTAATCACTAATCACAGTAATCACTGTTTGGTCTGGAAAGTCTCGACACTTGACTCCACTGTCTTCTCACCTTGGTGGTCCCCAGCACTGGCCTGGCCCCTGGACTCCTGAACACCAGTCCCTTCAGCCATGGCCCTCCTGAAGGGCTGCAGAATGTCCCTGACAAGCGTCCTGTCACTCATGCCGCTTACAATACACGGACACTAGCGCCGGTCTGGTGTTGCCACATGAACCACATCAGGATGGATATAATATGGATGGAGCAGAGGACACTGGCCAAAGGGGTTTTGTAATGAGGGGATATTTGGCATGAGTGTGCACTTGTGCCAGTTTCAAGATCTTATGGTATCTCAGGATCATACCCATGCAATAAAACATAAAGCACTGCTAATACATAAAACACAGATTATATAGCAACACCGTAAACGTCAGTCGGTGGTGTTGGTGCACAGTAGTTATGTACCTACCAGTGGGGTGGCCGAGGGTACTCCGCCCTCCGGGAGTAGCCACGCCCTCTATGATTTCACCCCCTTTACAGATAGTGGCCAACAGAGATCGTATACTTTTTGCTGTTCTTTCTGTGAATTCTATTGATATTTGGTTCGCGAAAGTTAGTATTAGTATTGCATTTAGATTCCGTCCGTTCGCTTGAACGAGGCGTATCTTCCTGAGATGTTCATTGATGAAGCCTGACCTATCGTTTTTTTTACTTAATATTTATGTCTTTTCAGCCTTGTGTGCCTATCGTTCAACATGTTAGATCTCCTGAATCAATTAAAAAACTTGGTGAAAATATCAGTATTGAGTGGAAACCGGATTCAAGTATGATTTGTGTCTTGGTCAGTAACGTATCTTTATTTTTAAATTTAATTCTTCGTACACACAATATTATTCATACATTGGACATGTTATTATTACAATTTCTTTATTACTTATTGTATGTGAAAAGAACAAGTACCATAGCATAGAAGAGTGTATTAAGATGTTTGACTCTCGTATTGAATGGGTGAGGAAATATTTTCTAAAAAAGGTAGGTACTAATGTGAGTGAAATGTATGGAATGGACAATCTAGAATGTTGTGTTTGGAGCTACTCTTAATCGTCAAATAGATTTATGGGCTTCTTGCAGCCAAAGCCAACTTTGTATACCTATAAGTTTTTTGTTATTAGACATACCTCAATGTAACTTTCAGTACTCTTTTATTACCCACATGGAAAGCTGACTTCTATTCGATGATAAGTCAACCAAAAATCAAAGAAGAGCAACTAACATAAATTAACTCCAATAAGAGATGCATAAAATACAATAAACCACAATGCTCGGGCAGTCAATCTAGGAGAACAAATTGTTCAGAAGCTCGCAACTACGTATTATAGAACTAATAGACATGTAACTTGCGATCACTACTTTACTAGTCAAAAATTTGCTTTGAATTTGAAATAAAATGGATAGACAATTAATAGAATGATAAGATTTTTTTTATCCCTAAACGTATAAAGCACACTGGGATACAGAAGAATTTTGGACAATATTTGGTTTCACCAAAAATCTCACATTAGCTTATATACAAAAAAAAGACAGCTATAATTTTTATTTCTTTTATCAATGCACTATAATAAGACAATTATTGTAGAAAATAAAAAAAAACATTTTCATTTGTAATAAATCAAACCTAATACTGGGAAAGATTTTCAAAAGCAATGAACAAAATACGTATAAAAGTTTTGAAAGTGCATATTAACTAATTTAAAACATTAATATGTAATTTATTTTTTATTTTGCTATTTAAATATAAAAAATACGTAATTTTTATTATTTTAAAAGACAGAAATGTTCGAAAAATAGAGTGGTCTGATGACCATGACGGATGATTCCGTCAACATTTACATAATCATGGTATTTATCATTTCAGACATCAGATGGTCATATCATCTTTTACAATGTAGAAGTACTTGATGGTCAGCAAAGTGCATATAAGCAGTACGATCCGCCAACCCCGAATTTGAGAAGAGATTCGGCTGAACTTTTTGTTAAAGAAATAATCCCTCCTTTGAAACTTATATTGGTATGTCAAATGCCTTAGAATGTGTATTTGTATATTTCACTTTACTGTAAATTTGTCATAGCAAACATTTAATTTAAGGCTAAAGAAATAGTTCAATGGGAAGGAAAGCTCACCAAAGTCTCCTGTATTAGTGGATCTGAACTTATGGTTTGCACTACAACTGGTCACCTTTTACGATATCGTTGGGACGGCATTTTAAATCGAGATTACTGCTTAGATTTAAGGCGTATTCCATTCTGCATCAATCAACAAGTGTCAAAGGGTAAAAGTGATTTTTTTACTACATTCTATAATGAATTGCGGCAGTTGGTGCAAGAATCACGAATATGCCAAACTTAAGTTTCGAGGCATTTAAATTTTTGTATTACATCCCAGTACAATATTTAATGACTTTCCTCGTGAATTAAATAGCAAAACTGAAAATTATTTAAATATGTGCTACCATAGTCTATATTGTGAGCAAAGCAATCCATTTATTAGATCATCCTGGCTAATTCATACTTGTTGCACCAACCCCCTCAATCGTTAATCATGGAGTCGTAGTAAAAAGTAACTTTTATATATCTTGATTATATAATAAACTTTCAATATATTTTTTAGCTATCCCATTGGTAGAAGATAATATTCACATTTTTGATATTGATTATTCTCCTTTAATTGGAGGTTTTGGAATTGCATTGAGCGATGGGAGAGCTGCTTTTCTCACTGCAACTACACTCAAATTTGACCCAAACGTTAGTTGTACATTTACTTGTATTTTTTCTTTTTTTTGCTTATTTTTTTACTATTTATTTATCAGTTTTGCATGGAAATAAACATGTTTAAGGTGAGAATATATATTTCTTTGTTATTTCCTGCTAACCACAATGACTCAATATTACAGGGAAAGATAAAATAAACTCACCTTGCTATTTGCAATCATTTTTTTTTAACATTCATTACAATCAACATAAGTTTACAGATAATCCAATGTGTTACAGTATTCAGAAAAAAAAATTCATTGATTCGAGTTAACTGACATTACGCAACTGTAAAATTGTTATGAGAGGTTCCCCTGTATTTTTTTTATATTTTTAAATTTTATTAAAAAGTTTCAATAATTTGTTTTCTAGCAAGTTCAAGGTATATGGGCTCCAGGTATTGAAGATTGTACATGCACAGCAGTCAACCATAAATATAGACTAATTTGCTTCGGTAGACAAAAGTATGTTTTTTTTTTTTATATAATATCTCTTATAATAACCGTGTCATAATTTGAATTTAAATGCAATTATACATCTTATCAAGTGAAAAATAGCTTCATTTGTGACATTTAGAGGTGATTGTGATTAAAACCTCACATTTTAGTGTCACGCGAACGTGATAGTTACCGTCAGCAAATAGACTGTTATGAGAAAGAGTTGACAGTTACACTGTCTGGTGAAGGAAAAGGTACGGGTAGTGTACTGGCAAGTAGAGTTGATGGCCTAGAGAAGGCATTACAAGGATACAGAGATCTGGTCGCTAAAATGGAAGAAGATCACACGACTACAAGTAAGCTCCATATCTATTTTTATCTTTAAAAATTATATATTGTAAAATAAATAGTATAAATGAATTAATTTGTTTAGAACATGAAAATATGCCGATTCTTCAAGATCAGTTGATGAGATTACGTGATGAAGTAGATAGCTTCAAAAAAGAAAATGAATTATTACGAGCCCGTAAAGATAAGTTGGAGATTCAGCTAGAACAACAGTTAGCAAATAAAACTGGAAGTAGCAAGGTAAAGTGATATCACTTTTAATGTCTATTGCTCACATCCATTATTTTTCCGCGATTTTTGTTTTTTAGATTTTACATATGATTCAAAATCCAACTTCAATATCACATGAAAATTTTAGTAATCAATTGGAGAAAGCAAATGCAGAGGTTATTATTATATAAATATACACATTTTATTTTACATTTTTTGGAGGCCCAATGTTATTTTAATACTTAGATTGTAGAACTAAAACAGAGACTGCGGAAAATGGAAGTAAATCAGCTTGAAGTAACAAAAAAGCTTTCTGAATCCATTCATGAAACTTCTTCTAAAGAAGTTGATAAGTTAAAAACACAACTTGAATCAGCCAACATTAAATTATTGAGGTACAAGAAGGATCATAAATATTTCAGTAATAGTAATCATTGATGAAAACATATTAAAAAACATATCTTTTTCCAGAATGAAAGAACTTTATACAACTTCTTCACAAGAATATAGAAATGCCTGTTACATGTTGATGGGATACAAAATAGATCGAACCAACAATAACTACAAGTAAGAAATTACCATACATATTTTTTTTACTATGTATTTTAATTTTGTCAAATTGAGATTAATTTTTTTAATATTAGCAGATAACAGATTTTCTTCAATGTTTATTGAGCTTTTAGTGTATTTGGAAGCAAGCAGTTTATTTTAATTTTAATGAACATTTTAAAGTATTTAAAAAGGCATTAATAAATAAATATTTTTTTATGTGAACACTTTTAATTTTTACTGTAATAATGATAAATTATTATATTTTAGATTGTCAAGTATTTATGCCGATTCACCTGATGATTATTTAATATTCAGTATCACCGACGGTTGCATCGAAATGGTGCAGACTCAATTTTCTGCTAGTGCCAGTGAACTTGTGGAGCTTCATCTTCATCATCAAAATTCAATTCCTGTATTTTTAAGTGCTCTAACATTAGATCTCTTCAAAAGAAGTACAATGGTTGTAAATTGATGTTCAATTGTTAAAAACGAATACACCAATTTCATGATGCTGTGTCTGTTCTCAAGCATTAGTAACTATTTGATGAAAGAGTTTTCCATTCTTTCATGTGGTTGCACTGTTCTTCCTGGATGATTCAAAATACAGAAAACTCCACTTTCAAGTGGTACAGAAAAAATATTTTTTTCCATTCCATGACAAGGATTGGGGGAAATCCTTTTTGAATAACTAAATTGTGAGCGTATGAATCTTACGTCAATTCAATTTCATCATCTTGTCGATTTTTTTTGTAAATGTATATATAAAATGTTAATTGTCTTTATAATGCGAAATAAAAGAAACACGGAGTTTAAACTCCACAATAAAATTGAGCTTTTTACAAAAGTTACAGACGGTCGTGCTTGTAATGGGTTAGGTTTCCGACATTGATCAAAAGTTAAGCAAGCCTGCAATTTTTTAATTAATTGCAAATTTTAATATATATATATATATATATATATATATATATATATATATATATATATATATATCTCTCTCTCTCTATATATATATATTTTATTTTTATTATTATTTTTTTTTTTTTATGACAAAAAAGAATTACTGGTTCTTTTAGTATTAAAATTTAGAAGATAAGATAAATGTATTGTAAAAGGATATTAAATCTAGAATCGGATGCGTTAGAAAAGATATTTCACTTAAAGTAAATTGCTTTAATAAATAATATAAGTTACGATGAAAAAAATATTTTAAAATGGAAGATAGATTTCTAAAAAACAATTAAACGTATCTGGATACATCAATTTGTTTTCTTTCGACGTCAATAACGCAAGGCGGCAAAGATTCTTATCCTAAGAAAATCAACTCCACTTCATTTGATTTATGCCACAGAAATGAGAATGAGAGCTGAGAGCACTATATACAGAGGCATTACAAATTAATAAAGGAAATAGAATCAGATTCTGATGGGATTCCATACAGAGAACAAAATACCATTATTCATATCGGGACCACGTTTCCATATCGGAAGAAGATGCTGTGGCATTCATCATCATCATCACAAGCACTCCAGTTCATTGATGAACCAAGGCTTCTCGCACCAGCATCTTCCACTTAATGCTCCTCCAGTTATTAATTCCTAAACTCCTAACTACCTTATAGAACTCGTCCGCCCATCTTCACCTAGGTCTACCCTGCCTTCTCTTACCCACAGGCTTGCTGGATAGTATTTCCGATACTATCCCTCCTGCTATTTCCACGTGTCCGGCCCAACCTAATGTTAAAGCCCTTATAGCGCTACCTGGATAGCGCAGATATGTATTTATGCACTTGTATTTATGCCAGCTGGCCCGCTAAGAGCTACCGCGAACAGCCCCTTAATCGCGCGTCCAGATACTGTCACTTGGGTCTCGGACGAAATGCTCACAACACGCGACGCTCCTTTGTATACTTAACCTCCAAATAAACACACTGGCCAGTGACTCTCATCTTTCATTTCAACACTCACTCCTGCACTGATACATAGGACCAAAAATCATGGGGGCAACTACCCGTTCCCCATACTGCCGTCCTAGCTTAGAAAGCAGTAAATCCAATTTTTGGCCATTTTGAGTTAACTAACTTTCTATGTTTATAATGATAATATGTATGCTCCTACATCGAAAAAATTTTTTTTTGTTCACTAGAAAATGAGAAAAACAAAAGGCACTTTGCAGTATATCCACCTAACAATATGAAATACTAAGCTAAAAGGCAGTAAGAACCGAGTGCACGACTAAAAAGCAGTATCTCCCAGTCATAGAAGAGTTACTGCTTTAAAAAGCTAGTGTAGTGTGTAGTAAACTAACACTAAAGTGTAGTGATCCACTAGTCGCGCGGTCGAAAGGGTAGACTTTTAACAAGTTTTGTCTTGTCAACCTTAGCAATCCACAAACACTCAAATTGTAACAACTCATTCTGCTTTCGGCGCGGTGGTCATCCTCTCCTCACTCTTTGTTTACTCTAAATTACTTTGTTCCTGGATGAAAATATATCAGTTAGTTTGCCACCTACGTTGGGATAAGTTTACAAATGTTCCTAAGAGCTGTATAGAAGTACAGTCTCAACAGATTTTAATAACTCTTTCACAGCATTGGGCCATGAAGAGTGCGAGATGTGTGAAGGGTTTAAGCTCCAAAATTAAATAAGTAATTTTATTTCATTATTATTATTAACCGTCGTAGATATAGACGTGAGATTAAATTAATCGATCGTATTAAATCACGACGAGTAGGATGGTCGCGGCGGTGCGCGCAGAAGGGTCTGGGCGTGAGCCCGCCTGGAGCCGCCGTCGGCGCAGATCTTGGTGGTAGTAGCAAATACTCAAGCGAGGTCCTTGAGGGCTGATGTGGAGAAGGGTTTCGCGTTAACAGCCGTTGCACGCGAGTTAGTCGATCCTAAGCCCTAGGAGAAATCCGATGTAGATGATGGTGTAAAGTTTATTGATAATATTTATTTTTATTATTAAAATAAAAAACACGACCATTGGGCGAAAGGGAATCCGGTTGCAGTTCCGGAACCCGGCAGCGGAACCGTCATAAAAATCGTTCCCTCGCAAGAGAGTTCGTCGGGGTGACCCAAAATGGCCTGAAGACGCCGACGGGAGATTCGGAGAGAGTTATCTTTTCTGCTTGAGCGCACGTCGCGCCGTGGAATCCTATAGAGGGGAGATACGGCTGGCGGCGCGAAGAGCATCGCCGATGCGGCGGTGTCCGGATCCATTCGTGGATGTTGGCGATGGACGAACATTCCTAAAGATGGACGATCAACATACTTACTACGTGCGTTCAGTGGATCAGCACACTCGATTATTATTATTATTTTTTTTTTTTTTTTAACATCATATACATTCGTGGATGTTGGCGATCGTAATAATACTATTATTTGAAATTACACCATACCATATCATAATCGTTATAGTTAGTGTATAAAGAACCTCAACCTATATGTATAATCATTATTATATACGTATATGAACATATGTAAATTGTGTAAAGATAGTAAAAAAAAAAAAAGACAGAATATGAATAACCTCAACCTACACCTTAACCTAACTCTAACCTACCCAACTCCAACCTAACCTTAACCTAATCCTAACCTAACCTAACCTAACCTAACCTAACCTAACCTAACCTAACCTAACCTAACCCAACTTAACCTAACCTAAACCTAACCTAACCTAACCTAACCTTAACCGATAGTCCATGGCCTTGAAGTTTCCGTTTTCTGGTGAATAAAATGGCTTCGGTCTTCTGGACCGCAAATGTGCAAGCCCTGCGTGGTCCAGCCATCTTTTCACCCTCCTGAGCGTTTCTTCTGCCGCTATCTGTAGTGCTGACGTGGTCTTCGCCGTTACCAGGATGGCAGCGTCGTCTGCAAATGCGACGATTTCCGCCTCGTCTGGCAGTTTAACTTTCAGCATCTGGTTGTACATCGCGTTCCACAGGGTCGTTCCGATGACTGACCCTTTCGGGACGCCCAATGAGATATTCTTCCCCAGATGCTGATTTGCGCCGGCGACCTCGTATTTCAGTGTTCTGCCGCTAAATTAGTTCTCGATCATCCTCGAGATGTACGCTGGGACTTCGAACTCCTCCCTGAGCGCTGTGAGAATGAGGTCCCACCGCGCCGAGTTGAAGGCGTTCTTGATGTCCAGTGTCACCGGGATGACGTTCTTACTTCTTTTGACGGATCCCTCCCACGCTGTCCGGATCTTGTTGACTAACCTAACCTAACCTAGGAAGCAACCGTGGCCAGACATCAACTGTGTCAGGCGGAAGCTCATATCACCGTGCTCCCTCTCGCACCACTGCAAGAGATCAGTGCCGATGAGTCTGAACGTCCACCTTCCCTTCGTCGACGTCTTCCACCGCTCTTTCCAGATCTCAAACGGACGGAGGCGCGCCTCTCGTCGCCTCGTCGACCCTTCGTAGACCAATTTCCGTTCACCGGCAAGTAGATCCACGGGTATCGTCGATGCAAGAACGAGGGACGCGTCCTCCGACACCGTTCTATATGCTCCGATAACTCTCAGTGCGCACTGCCGTTGCACTCTAGCCATCATTAGCCTGGTCCTCTCCACCTTAAGCGCCTCCGACCATATCGGGGCGGCGTAGAGGAGTGTCGAGTGGACCGTTTCGCAGAGAAGTTTCCTCCTCTTGCTCTTCGGCCCACCGATGTTCGGCATCAGTCTGGCTATTTGTGTGGCCACCGTTGCCGCCTTGGCTGACGCTTTTCGGACGTGCTCGGTGAACTTGAGCTTGGAGTCGAGATAGACTCCTAGGTACTTCACGGTTTTCGTGAAGGGTACCTCGTATCCGTCGAGCATCAGCCGGGGCGGCTCCAGTTTCCTGCGCCGGGTGAAGAGAACAGCTTCGGTTTTATGGACCGCCAGGTCGAGACCGGCGTTGTCCAGCCACCGTTTCACCCTTCTGAGAGCTTCTTCGCCGGCAATCCGCAAGTCTTCGCTGTCCTTTGCTGTCACAAGCAAGGCAACGTCGTCCGCGAACGCCACGAGTTGCGCCTTTTTCGGGAGCTCGAGTCTCAGCAAACCATCATAGAGGGCGTTCTATAGAGCGGGTCCGATTACCGAACCCTGCGGGACCCCCGCGCTTATGGCTCGCCTCTCTGGTTCACTTCCGTCTCTCGCTCCATACTCCAGGTATCTATCTTTGAAATAATCCTCCGTAAGTTCTATCAGGTACTCTGGTGCCCGGACGTTCTCCTCGAGCGCTTTGAGGATCTCTCCCCATCCCGCCGAATTGAACGCGTTCCGGATGTCCAGGGTAACCATGATGGTGTGCCCACTGCTCTTTACGGATCCAGACCACGTCGCGCGCACATTGCTCACGACATGATCAATCGCACCGATTGTGGATCGGTGTTTCCGGAAACCATATTGAGCGGAGGATAGACCGTGGTCCGCATCCTCTAGAAATTCTTCTAGCCTCTGCAGGACCATGCGCTCCATCACTTTTCCCAAGCCGTCTAACATGCACAACGGCCTGTAGGCGAGGCGATCGCTCCCGGAGTGGCTACTGGCTTTCGGCACAAGTACCAATCGCTGCCTCTTCCACGGGGCACAAAAGATCCGCTCTCGCAGGCACGCGTTGTACATATTTTATAAAGAAAATGATAAACTAAGTTTTAATAGCGAATTAAAACATAACATCAATACTATAGATGAATTACCCATTTATACGAAAAATTATCGTTTTCCCGAAATACATAGAGAAGAAGTAGACAAACAAATTAAAAGTATGTTAGACCAAAATATAATAAGACATAGTATATCGCCATATTCTAGTCCGATATGGATGGTCCCTAAAAAGAAGGACGCATCTGATAAAACTAAGTGGAGACTGGTAGTAGACTACAGGAAACTCAATGAAAAGACTGTAGACGACAAATATCCTATTCCAAATACAAACGATATTCTTGATAAATTAGGACGTTGTTTATATTTTTCAACTTTGGATCTTGCATCTGGATTTCATCAGATTGAAATCTCAGAAAAAGACATTCCCAAAACTGCATTTTCAGTTAATAATAGCAATTATAATGGTCACTATGAATTCGTAAGGATGCCTTTCGGACTCAAGGGAGCCCCTAGTACATTCCAAAAAACTATGGACCATATATTTAGAGATCTATTATATAAAGGAATGCTTGTTTACATGGACGATATAATCGTTTATTCCACGTCATTACAAGAACACTTAGTTATCCTTAGTAGAGTATTTCAAAGACTAAGGGAGTGCAATTTGAAATTACAATTAGACAAATCGGAATTCCTTAAACAACAAGTATTATTCTTAGGACATATTATTACCCCGGAAGGAGTAAAACCCAATCCGAATAAAATATCTGCAATACAAAATTTTCCTTTACCTAGAACTACGAAGCAAATTAAACAATTCTTAGGTCTGATAGGTTATTACAGAAAATTTATACAAGATCTTTCGAAAATTACGAAACCCATGACTAATTGTCTTAAGAAAAATTGTAAAATAATAATTGATGAGAAATATCTAAATTGCTTTGAAACTTGTAAAAATCTACTGTCAAATAATCCAATTTTGCAATACCCAGATTTCAGTAAAGAATTTATTTTAACAACTGACGCAAGCGATATAGGATTAGGAGCGATCCTTTCTCAAGGAAACATTGGTAGCGACAAACCAATCTGTTATGCCTCGAGAACTTTGTCAGATTCAGAACGAAATTACAGTGCTATTGAAAAAGAACTTTTAGCAATAGTTTGGGCCGTTAAATATTTTAGATCATATTTATACGGGCGTAAATTCAAAATATTCACAGATCATAAACCATTAACATATTTAATGTCCTTAAAAGAAGGAAATGCTAGACTAACTAGATGGAAAATGAAACTAGAAGAATTTGATTATCAAATTATTTATAAACCAGGGAAATTTAACACGAATGCGGATTGTCTTAGTAGAATAGAATTAAATAATAATGAAATAGATTTAGAAGAAGGATCTCTAGATGTACAGATCGATGATAACGAAACTGTTCATTCTGGTATAGAGAATATAAGTAATGGCATTTGGTCCACAGATAGAGCGATTAATGCATTTAAATTTCAATACATATTTAAAATAAATAATAATGCGAAGAAATTAATGAATAAAAGGGAAATATTATTTAAAACAAAACAAAGAAATATATTTGAAAACAATAAATTTTCGGAAGACGAATTAATTAAAATAATTAAAGAGAAATTTAATCCTAATAATTTAAATTGCATAATGTGTGAAGATAACGAAATATTTTTCATAATAAGTGATATTCACAAGAAACATTTTAATAATTACAAAATAATTAAAAGTAATATTTTATTAGAAGACGTTCGAAGATTTAGATTCGCAAGATGAAATCATTAGAGATTACCATCAACAAAATAACCATAGAGGTATAAGTGAATCTATTGCACATTTGAATAGGAAATATTTTATTGATAATATTAAATATAAAGTTACGAAAATTATAAATAATTGCGAAATATGCATGAAAACGAAATACGAACGAAAACCAATTAAACAAACCCTCGCGATAACAGATAACCCGTCAAAACCTTTTGAAATTTACACGTCGATATATTTCACATCGATAGTTTATATATTCTTACCGTCGTTGATAAATTTTCAAGATTTGCTTTTACACAAATATTAGAATCCAGAAATAGTATAAATGTAATAGAAGCTATATCAAAACTAATATCCGAAAGAGGTATTCCCAGCAAAATAATAACGGATAATGCTAAAGAATTCACATCCAGTATTTTCGAAGATTTCTTAAAACAATATAAAATATTACATCACTTAACGACACAAAGAAATAGTTCTGGTAATAGTATAGTAGAACGTTTTCACAGTACTCTTATAGAAATTTACAGAATAGTTAAAAACGTTTCAGATAATGTAAAAACTAAATCAACTATTTTATCAGAATCAACTTTAACTTATAATAACTGCATACATTCTAGTACTAAAATGACACCTTTCGAATTAATTAACGGACACTTAGAAACCAAAAGTATATTATTAGAAAATGAAGACAATATAAATGTAGAGAGAACACCTCACGAATATCTCGAAACGCGTAAAGATAATTTTAAACGACTCATTAATATTGTAAAAGATAGAAATAAAGCTTATAGAGAAAATCAAATCAATAAACTGAATGAAAATTTACCAAACCCATTAACATTTAAACCTGGAGATATAGTATTTCATAACGATAATAGAAGAAAGAAAGAAGATTTACTTTACAAGAAAGATATTGTAACGAAAGACTTAGGAAAAGTAGTCACGGCAAATAAAAATAAAATACATAAAACGAAAATTAAAGTAAGGAAAAAGGAAATCATAACTAATAATCATGAATAACACTAAAATTAATTAACATAGTTTGATAAATAAATATTCATATTAACTACTAAGTATACGATATATATTATTTTTCAGGCTATTAGCCGTATTTTTATTGGTGGAAGGATACCTATCTCAAGAAATCAACATATTCGACTTGGATAGAAATAATGGAATATTAATATTGGAACTGGGAAAAGCTAAACTAATAAGTGGATATAATCATTATCTTCATATAATAAACTTAAATAACTTTAAAAATAATATAGAGTCAATCGAACAAAATATAAATACTATTAACACCCCTAATATTACGTTGATGTATAACATTGGAAATACTTTAGATGTAACGAGAAGTAAATTTAAGGAATTAGAAAGAAAATTCAGAATGATTAACCCTAACTTCAGAAAGAAAAGAGGAATGGTCAATATATTAGGATCTCTTATTAAAGGTATAAGCGGAAATATGGACAATGAAGATTCACAAAGAATTAATAAAGATTTAGATAACCTAAAATTTAACGAAAAATTATTAGAACATTCTCAAAATGAACAAGTTACTGTTAATAAAAATTTAAATGATAGAATGAATCAATTAACTAATAAAATTAATTTAAATCAAAACTTAGTAAAATCAGATCAAAATCACGTTAATCATGTAGAAACAGAATTAGCATACATACAGATATTAGATAAAATAAGTGCCAATATAGACGAATTGAGTAGAACTCTGAACGAAATACATAATTCAATGATTTTCGCTAAATTGGGTATAATTCCTAGTTATATTTTACATCCTGACGAAACTAACGATATTCAAATAAATTTTCAAAGAAATAATATATCAATAAAATCTATAGAAAATATTTATGAAATTCTCAAAATGGAAACTTATTATAATAACACAGATTTAATATTTAACATACAAATTCCTAATTTTTTGGAAACCCACTACGACCTATTACATATTTATCCTATTCCCATTAACAAAACAAAAATTATTCCTTTACCTTATACCCATGTTCTATCGAGTTACGAAGAATTAAGATATGTTACTAAACAGTGCTTAAAAGTGAATAAAAACTATATATGTGAAGAATCTCAAACAGCTGATTCTTGTGTTTACAAATTAATAAATAACAAACAAACAAGTGAATGTGAAACATTAACCAACAATAGAGATACCATAGAATTAATTGAACCAGGACATTTATTAATATCAACTCAAAAACCAATACATTTTATTAGCAACTGCAAATATAATAAAACTATTGTAGGAAATTTACTTATTAAATTTTAAAATTGTTCAATTATAATAAACTAGGGTAATTTTAATTGAAATTTTCAATTTGTTAATGTTTTTTTATGTTCTGCCTGGTTTTTTAATAGGACGTTTATCTTTGAGTTTTGATTTCATTTTTGCTTTAAAGTGTTTTTTTATCGATTAGAAGAAATTTTGATTTTAAAAATGAAGTATGAAAATGTAATGCATTATCAAATTAAATACATCTAACAATTATGAAATTATTTAATATTTTTAAATGCTCTGATTTGTTGTTAATACGAAGATAATACGTTGTTTGTTTTTTCATTCGAAAGAAGTTTGAATTTTTTTATTAAAATTATTAATAAAATAATATAACGCGGTTTTCATATGATGACAACACTCATCACAATATTTAAAAAGCGAGTCTCCTGATAAATACTTTTTTTGAGAATTTTCATTTATTATGCATTATTAAATATCTTTAAAATTATTTTGAAATAAATTTAATAATATTATCATTAAAATACCCGTTTCGAGATTTTAGATATGTATTAATTATGATTAAATATTTAAATTGAATTATTTATAGACCTGGCAACACTTACGTTTCATGTGTCAAAAAATTTGAATTGAATATATAAAATTTTACAGATTACGATTAACTACCTTCTATTGACAGAGACATGAAACGTGTTATAGATAATGGATGAATTTACATTAGTTGCCGGTCAGATAGGAATAATTTACTATTTCAAAAATGTCCAATTATATAGTTTAAACAATCATTGAAAATGAACATTTTTTACGTTTCATACAATTACGAACAATACGGACAGCAAACATATTTCAAACGAAAGTATACGATATCTCGAAGGTATTCGATACATATTAAGGGCCACTTTCGCATATCTTCAATAATCAACAAATTTAAATGCAGTCTCACTACCAAATATTCTATTCTATTTTGAATATATGGCTCAGTTCCATAAAGACTTAAGAGCACACGGAATTTTAATGCTTGTACCCTGATATATTAAGGACTATTTTTCTGTATATAGCGACTCTGTATACGCTGAGGATATTTGTTAAATTTGTTGAAAATATTGTAAAACATAAGTTTAAAATCATAAATTTCATAATAATTACTTGTATCATAATTTCATACTTTTTTATAAAAAAATATTATAATAAAAAGAAATTTCATTATCAACCAGCACCTGTGAAACTTCCATGGGAAGTTCAATTCTAGGTAGGGAGGAGTTTTACACTTCATAATTTCTATATACCTGTTTCTATATACCTGTTTTCATATTTTATTATGTATAATTGTTTTGTCACGTGATCGCTTCGTGATATTGTCATTAACGTATCACACTATAAATAACGAAAGCGACACATTATTTTGTCATTCATTATCATTCTCTAGCTATACTTCGCTTCATTTGTCTACCAATAAATACAATAGAAAAACAAAGTTGTTTTTTTATTAAAAAAGAAATAAGGAACCTCATTTCTCACGAAAACTTCCTGTTGCAATAATATGTAATCCTACATTATCCTTGAATTAAGAACTAGCAAAACAACGTCCTTGATCTGCGATAATTCTAACTGGAGCACCAAATAAGGATAAACACTTTTAACCGCTCTAATACTATTTACCGAATCGATTTTGGTAGGTTCTTGCAATATTTTCATTATTCTCACTAATGTCAGAAACTAACATCACAATTTCAGAATCTTTTTACTGTTCTACAAGTAACCAATTATCAGGAAGAACAATGATATCTATCCGCTTTATGTTCTACAATATCAAAAAATGATAACTATTGGCTCAAGTAACTGGTTTTTCGAAAATAAATTCACGTAACTCATGTTATCTCCTGGTTTATGAATTATATCAAAATCAAGTATTCGAAAAGGCACACTACATTGAAACTAAATTAAACAAAACTCAATGTTAGTAAAACTATACAAATCCTCTCCAAAGTATAATCAACACCAGATGTTCCAATTACAAGAATATCATCCATACAAAAAAAATCTGAAGACGTTTCGTAAACTGCACGGAAGATATAAATATTCCCATAGGCCTTCTGTTGTCACAAACGAAGTCTTTTCAATGCTTTCCAATTGTTTTCATTAAACCCTCTATAATCAATACACATCCTACTTGTAACATCTCTTTTTCTATTACCTAAAGAATAGAAATCGCACATGGATATGAACTATGTCCAATAACTTTCGCATCCAAAACTCGTGTAGTGTATTGAGCACATTTTGCATCTCCGCGGGCGCTGAATACTGTCTTATTAGAATCCTCTATTCCAATTAGAACTGTCTTTACGTCAGCCTGCCTTGTATATTGCATAAAATAATCTTTAAATAAAATAACTCTTTCAAAATGCAAACCCATTTTCAACTTAAATTCAGTCAATAACCATTTCAAACGTTAAAAAGTTTGATACCCATGTATTTATTTTTATTATTTTATTTTACGACTACGCTTCGTAAACCTTGGTCCTTTTACCGACAGGTGGATTCCCTCAATTCAAATTTCAATAATAATTATTTGTAAAATAAATAATTATCCTGCAAAATATAATAACAAAAAACAATAACACCTCAATATTAATGTAAATTCCATCAACACTTTTGTCAGGATATCTATTTTATTGAAATACACCAGCGAGACCTTGAACATTGACTACCTGTCACTGTTCCAACTCATTTAGTATTTTTATACTTTGGTATTCTCTTACCACGTATACAAGCTGCTACAGATTCATCTCTATCATAAAATCATAATGAATTCAAAACTCTTACCAGGATTCGCCATATTACATGTCAGCTCTGAGATCACACAAATTTCACTTTCTTTCGCACAGACCTTTCTCCTTATGATCATTTATTAGATAGATGGTCAACTACTCCGCATCTGAAGCACGAGAGCTCCATCCAAGACTATCGTGAGAATTTTGCCACTCCGGCGTGCTTGCGATGACAAAAGTCCGAAATGGCGTCCAAGATGGCCGCTTTGCCGCGCTTTGGTGGCGTCACCTCCACCGAACTCACAACTCTCAGCACATCTCCGAAAGCACTTGTTGAAATATCTGCCACCATGTTAGAATCTCTTCAAGATCCCTACCAGAATCCCGACTAATTCAAATCCTCACTTCTGATAACGAAAGGCACGGATCGGGGGCGCGGGAACATATATCATCTCATATACCCGAGACGGGCTATAACTCCTTTAATGTGGACGACTGATACATTTGGGCGTATTCAGGACTCAGACATGATAGAAATGGCTTCAAAGCACATATCAATCTCTCTCGGGCGACTACCGAAATCTCAACGACGCTCCTCGCTCAACAGTGTACAACTGCACTCTTTGCTAACTGACAGGCAACTGAGGCGCACACTGCTTTCAACCGGTCGCCGGGCATTTGAGAAAGAGACACTACAGAAAACGACATTTCATTAAAGTAAACTCAGTAACGGCAAAGCCTACTCCGAATACAAGGCCGTACAGCTGGAGCATCTGACGTCAAAAGCTGAGGCAGCCTTCACAATTTTACTGCTATCTCTCTCTCGGCCTCTTTTGTCGCACTCTACCATTAAGTGATACCATGCGTCAAAATAGTTATTAGCTTTGAACACCGTATATTTCCGAAAGAGACACATTTTATAGTGTTCAATTAAATAAAATTAATAACTTTATTATTATACACGTTGTTGTTTAAAAATAAAACCAAAAATCTATTAAAATACCGAAAACACCGCATGTCGTCAATTGTCAGCTTGCACGTGATGTTGGCATGACCGTGTTGCTGTTGCAAGAATGGTTTACAAGTGCTGCGTTCCAGGATGCAAAGGCAACTATAACCTGCACAACAAGGCTTCTGTCTTCTCCTTCACAAAGGATCCATAGTTAAGGACTAAAGGGCTCCAAACTATCCACCGGGAACACTTTCAACCTATCATTTATACTAAAGAAAATAACCTCAAACATTTGACATGTTTTCAAAATACTTTTGACAGCACTACTGATAAATCAGATAGTTAAAGAAGGTCTGCGAGCTGCATTTCAAGAGAGAAGATATCCTGACACACGCCGAAGTCTATGATGAAGAAAGTCGACAAAAATTGAGTGTTAAAAGTAAAAATCTTGTAAAAAATAAAAAAGTACAATGCCAACTATATTCCCAAATTGCTAAAAAAAATTTACAGTGCCGGTAACATCCCAAAAAAGTGTAGTAGATAAGTGCATTCGTTTAGAAAATAATTATTTAAATAAATCTTTAGCTGAGAGTTTGAAGACCGAGGATGGATATTATAAAAAATATGTATTTAATAGTAAATCAACTACAGAGTTCATTTATATTATTATTAAGTGGTGGAATTTTATTAATGTCAAAGGTATAAAATAGGGATAAAATATTATTGAATCTTTTAATGAAACCACTAATCTTAGATGAATTAAATCACAGATTTTAAACCCTGATGTTAACTTTGTATATTTCTTTAACTATTAATAGTTTTGGCGGTGAAGAGATTAATATTATAAATTTCAATAATGTAATAAATGAAGATAATTCTATGGATATAAATTATTTAAATGTATATACATCTGAATACTTCAGACTTTTCAATTAATTAATCTGAGGAAGAGTTTAATAATGTATCATCACACTTGCCAATTATAACTTGCATATTGCTCCAGATAAGTTTTGAAATTTTTTAAATGTAATATTTGTAAAATGAGTCTTTTTAGTGTTGGAGATAAAATACTTTTAGATTTGCATTCACACTATAACATAATAAAAAATATTGATAGAGGTAGCTTAATGTATCCACAACCAGATATAATCAATGTTGTGTTTTATAATTATTTGACAATAATTAAAATGAAGAGTGGGGAATATAAATGGAAGTTTTTAAAACGAACTTACCACAGAGCTTGTTTTATTATTTTCCAAAAAAATTGTTATTTAAAATGTTTTTTAATGGTTTTTCAATATCTACATTCGCAAATTACAAATTCCACATCACATTTTAAAAGTTCCCACCATCATTTTTTGAACAATTATGTTAAAAAAATTAATGATGGTGTTGTTTCGAAAAATTTTAAATCTAAAAGAAAATTAAATACTTGAACATGGCTATTGATTTTTCTTGTATGCTTTTTATTAACTTGCTTATGATATAAATGTGTTTTTTTTTTTATTTCAAAAATATTTTTTTGGTTTGTGGTGTATTTAAGTAAATTTGTCCTTTTTAGCATGTTCTTTATTGTTTTCTTAATAGATTAACGTAACGATGAAAATAATTAAGAACCAAATCCAAATTATTCCCAATATAAATGTCCACTATCTGAAGGTATTCAATTATACTGAAAACTTGATACGGCGTCGTAATGACGATGTCGAGTTGTATAAAAAACAATAGACTCCGCAACGAATATGAGTTTTTTAAAAAAGTTACGGCCGATTGAATTTTTACGTAGTACAGTTTTCGACTTTGAACAAAAAGTCAAGCAAGCTTGCAATTATACTGAAAACTTGATACGGCGTCGTAATGACGATGTCGAGTTGTATAAAAACAATAGACTCCGCAACGAATATGAGTTTTTTAAAAAAGTTACGGCCGATTGAATTTTTACGTAGTACAGTTTTCGACTTTGAACAAAAAGTCAAGCAAGCTTGCAATTATACTGAAAACTTGATACGGCGTCGTAATGACGATGTCGAGTTGTATAAAAAACAATAGACTCCGCAACGAATATGAGTTTTTTAAAAAAGTTACGGCCGATTGAATTTTTACGTAGTACAGTTTTCGACTTTGAACAAAAAGTCAAGCAAGCTTGCAATTATACTGAAAACTTGATACGGCGTCGTAATGACGATGTCGAGTTGTATAAAAAACAATAGATTTCGCAACGAATATGAGTTTTATACAAAAGTTACAGCAGATTGAATTTTTACGTAGTTCAGTTTTCGACTTTGAACAAAAAGTCAAGCAAGCTTGCAATTATACTGAAAACTTGATACGGCGTCGTAGCCGTTCAAGTTTATCTGCAGGATGCGGAGCAGCGTTATTTCCTTGGTGCTATTGTTGTGTCTAACCTAACCTAACCTTTTTTTTTTTTTTTTATTCTTTTGACTGGAGGGGAAATCCTCATGGACACCGCCCTATAACACTGTGACGATGGATTGTCACAGAGGGCGGTAGTGTGAGACTCTTACTCACTAAAACCCCTCCAGTTTGGACTCCTGCACTCCACCATTGGTCTCTGCTTTTACGCTTTGCACATGGGGATGCGTTTGTCTAGTGGGTGTCAAACGACAACACCGTTGTGTCCGTCCGCTCGTCCACCCAGTCTTTCATGGTCTCGTTCCGCCTCTTCTTTGATATGCATCACTTCCGAGGCGAACCGTTCCCGTGCCGTCCACGCTTCCGGGTTGCGGAGCATGGTCGCGACAGTGTTTTCGGCGTTATTTTGGACACCTACAGACAGTCAACGAAAGCTTCCCGTTGTTGGGCCCAAGCCCTGCATTCGAAGATTGTGTAGAAAGCCGCGACGACCCGACCCCTTGTACCGCGACGCCTTACGTACGACCTTGCGGTAGAGCGCACGACGCACGCGGAGGGATCGGGAGATGCACTGGGGAGAAGCCCTTCAGACGCGCCTGTCGTACCGTAATCGGCAGACAAACGCCACAGGACACAGTTTTAACTGTGAGCTTTTTAACCGCAACAACTTTATTGTATGCTATTGGAGCTGGAATTACCGCGGCTGCTAGCACCCGACTTACCCTCGAATGGATCCTCATAAAAGGAAAGTGTAGTCATTGCGATCGCGAGGTAATCATCACGATTTTTTGTCACTACCTCCCCGTGCCGGGAGTGTGTAATTTGTGCGCCTGCTGCCTTCCGTGTATGTGGTAGCCGTTTCTCAGGCTCCCTCTGCGAAATCGAACCCTGATTCCCCGTTACCCGTGACAACCATGGTGGTCAGACTGTCATCGACAGTTGATAGGCAGACATTTGAAAGATGCGTCGCCGGTTCTGGACCGTGCGATCAGTTCGAAGATATCTAGAGTCATCTCTTTGGACAGCCTAATGGCCGATTGGTTTTTTGCTCTAATAAAAGCACCCCTTCCGTCACTGCTCGGGGCTACGTTTGCATGTATTAGCTCTAGAACTGCCACAGTTATCCAAGTTACTATGAGTACGATCCAAGGGACCAAAACTGATATATTGAGCCATTTACGGTTTCGCCTTAATACATCTTTTACTGAGACTTGCATGGCTTAGTCTTTGAGACAAGCATATGATTACTAGCAGGATCAACCAGGGAACTGTATGTGTGTGTTTTTATTTTTTATTATTATTTAAAACATATAATTCCTCCGTTTGTACACACACTATCCGTATATATATGAACACACAGACGGCGCGCACAGCGAGAAGAAAAACTTTTCGCAAACAATAACCAACAAAACAAACAAACACGATAGTTTATTATGTTTTTATTATATAAACGCACATTCAATTGATGCGTATAATATTAATTTCCAATACGTATATCGCACGCGACGAGCCTCCGATAGGGACTATACTTGTCAAAAAAGTATAAATAATGTGTGCCTTGTGTGTGTGACGTTCTTTGCGCGTAGATATATGCACGGCGCAAACACCGTACACACAAATACGCACAACATCACAACGACAACAGGCACACACAACACACACCATGATTGATATATAATTTTTCTCACACGGAACGCCAGAGTGTTTAACTAACTCACTTGCTGTGTTTAACACTCACTGTGTTTAACTAGCTCATTCAGCGAATGCATCGTGGGTTCGAAGAGAGTAATATTTGTATGAATATATTATACCTCATACATCGCCTTACGGCAACCGAAGTTCGTACGCGCAGTGAAGAAGGTATGTAATATATAATATATGGAGAGACACACGATACGACGACGACGGCACAAGCAACACATGATGAACACGCCCGCTCACGCATCCGAAATGAAGCTGTGTCAAGTCGAGTCGGCTTCACGAGGGTGTACACACTGTTACACTTGATCGGCTCCGTATTACGGTGTTGAATCAACGTACACATGCGGAGAAATATACACATATCCGCCTGGATCAATTTTATATTTGTAAAATTTTGATCAAAACGCACTCGCTCCCCGATGTCCATAATATTATTTTTATTATTACGATATTATATATCAATAAAAATATCATCATCATCAGCAGCTACGACCAAATAAATAAAATTATATATCATCATCATCAGCAACGATTAAATAAATAAAATAATTTATCATCATCATCAGCAACGATAGAATAAATAATATAATATATCATCATTATCATCAGCAACGACCAAATAAATAATGTAATATATTATCATCATCATCAACGATTACATAAAAAAAATAGTATATCATCATCATCGGCAGCAACGATTACATAAATAAAATAAATTGTCATCATCATCATCAGCAACGATAGAATAAATAATATAATATATCATCATTATAATCACCGACGACCAAATAAATAATATAATATACCATCATCAGCAGCAGCAACGATTAAAAAAATTAAATAATTTATCATCGTGATGATGATCAGCAACGATTACATAAATAAAAAATTATATCATCATTATCATCAGCAGATATTTAAATCTATAAAAAATAAAAAAGCTTTTTTTTAAAACTGAAATCAATATATTAAGAATATATAAACATAGGTATACACACACATAAGGATAGGTTAAGGTTCTCCATACACTAACATGTAAGTATCGGCAACGATAGAATAAATCAAATAATATATCATCAGCAGCTAGTTAATAATAAAATACTAGGGTAATTTTAATTGAAATTTTCAGTTTGTTAATGTTTTTTTATGTTCTGCCTGGTTTTTTTAATAGGACGTTTATCTTTGAGTTTTGATTTCATTTTTGCTTTAAAGTGTTTTTTTATCGATTAGAAGACATTTTGATTTTAAAAATGAAGTATGAAAATGTGGAATTAAATACATCAAAAAATATTTTGAAACTATTTAATATTTTTAAATGCTCTGATTTGTTTTTAATACGAAGATAGTTTGAATTTTTTTATTAAAATTATTAATAAAATAATATAACGTGGTTTTCATATGATGACAACACTCATCACAATATTTTAAAAGCGAGTCTCCCGATTAATACTGTTTTTTGAGCATTATTATTTTCTCTCTCTAATATTATTTTGAAATTAATTCAATAATCTTATCATTAAAATACCCGTTACGATGTTTTAGATATGTATTAATTATGATTAAATATTTAAATTAAATTATTTATAGACCTGGCAACACTACGTTTCATGCGTCAAACAATTTGAATTGTATATATAAAATTTTACAGATTACGATTAAATACCTTCTATTGACAGAGACATGAAATGTGTTATAGACAAAAGATGAATCTACATTAGTTGCCGGTCAAATACGACTACTTTACTATTTCGAAAAAGTCCCATTTAATAGTTTAAATAATGATTGAAAAGCAACATTTTTTGACGTTTAATACATTTCATACATAGAATATGTGGCTCAGTTCCTAGTACCCTGATACACCAAGGAATATTTTTATACATCTAGCGACTCTGTATATATTATATGTATAATTATTAAATATCTCTAAAATTATTTTGAAATTAATTCAATAATATAATCAGTAAAATACTCGTTTCGAGATTTTAAGTATGTATTTATTATTATTAAATATTATTAAAGCGAAGGTTGTTTCCATGCGCAAGCAGATCGCAGACCTCATCGCCCGTCTCGGTTCGTCGGCCAAACCCTCACCCACCGCAGCCGCCCATATCCCCATCTGCTCAATCAGCTCCTGCTGCTTCATCATGTCTTGCTGCTCCAGCTGCCTCTGCTGTTCCTGTCAGGCCTGCTGCTCCCGTTCCCGATGCTAATGCCTGGAGCACGGTAGTTCGGAGGAACAGAGGTCGTGCACCAGTGAATCAGAAGGCACGTGCACATCAAGGACCTTCAACCTCTTCACCTATAGCCGTCGTCGTTCGCCGCCGTCCAGATGAGAAGAGGATCTTCTCTGTAGGCACTGGGAATGCGACCACCGATGTTAAATTTGCTGCTCACACTGCCGACATTCACATTTGGCGCCTCGATCCTGGTACTACTACCGAAAATCTAAAAAAAAAACTTTGGTGGAGAAACCCATTTTAAAAGATATAGACTTTAAGCTCACTAGACTCAATTTAACCAAAGACGATTACGCATCCTTCCGTTTAACAGACTTGTTCCCCCAGGACTTGTTCCCTCGTTTTGGCCTTCAGGCTGGTGTTTCAAAAAATTCTATGTTCCCAAATAGGCCAGTCCTCAACAGAGGCTTCTAGTGTGGCCCCTGTTATCCTTTCCGCCTCTGACTTCCAAGTTAAACCTGCTGAACCACAGTCCTTTCATCCCTCTACACGCTCTACACGCATCGCCACTACTGCGTGACACTCCTATACTTGCGTAATTCATCATGTCACACGGACACTGGGACACTGTGGTGCACGCACACTTACTGCCTACACGGACAGGCGCGCACCTCACCAATCCACTCACACCGACAAAATCTGCGGTGGATAATGTAAATACGCCTCCCGATGCTCTCCGATGCCGATGAGGAGCTCTAGATAACAATTGATCTTCCCCATGACTCACGTGTGTCTGGATCCTCAAGATTTATCCACGTAGCATGCACATATTTCCCGCATAATTTCTCACACTCTATGCAATTGGACAGACTCTTTGATCGGACTTCAGAATTGCCTATTAGCAATCCTGGTGATATTTATCTCATGCGAATTGGTCTCCCCTTATATTTGATGATAATGTGACGGGTGCTGTAATTACCTGCAATAATGAACCATTAACCGCACTAGTTTCGGATTTTATTACATTGACCAATTTCAAACAATTTAATTTAATTTAAAAAAAATGCGTTTTGCACTTACGATATTATGCGCTGGAGCAGTCGATAGATTCGATGAATATTACGTGTAAATTGCGTTTGTGCGTGTTGACTTGTTTGCCTATATTCAGGCGGATCACTTGGTTGAAAGTTCAAATCTATATTTCGTTGGGTTATTAACACAAAACGTATCTATAAAGTGACTGTTTATTCTAATTATATATTAATGATTAAAGTTGGAAACTTTACCCATGTAAAAGGTCAACCGGTCGTCACTTTTGTAAAAAGCTTAATTTTGTTGCGAAGATTGTTGTTTTCCATACAACGGAACACTGACATTAGGACGCCGTATCAAGTTCTCATTGAAACTACAAGCTTGCTTGTTTTGATGACACCGCTTTTATTATTATTTAGATTGATTGTATTCGAGGCAGATGTGATTTTAGAAGTAAACATATTTGGCACACCGATGACATTGATAATAATAATTTTTAATTTTTACCGGTGACATTTAATGATGGGACAGAGCTACGAAACCAGGACATGACGTATGACATAATTATTGGACGGCCTCTGTCAATATTCTGTAAATATATTGATGTATGACAATAATAGTAGTTTGTTGTGCAAGTAAGAGATGGCGTTAAAACGAACAAGGTGCGTTTTGTAATATAGATGGCAGCACAATATTGCCAGAATAGATTATATTAAATATTTTTGTAATTAGCTTTTAAAAAAATATGTTTTTGAAGTAATTGAAGATTAATTGATAATAACATGTAAATATTGTGATTATGACATCTTATGCTTGCCCAGCGCAGTGATGGCAGTGGTTTTAAATTTTAAAAAATCTATATTATGTTTAGTATTTGTAATATACATACATTTACATATATGTATATTACAATATACTATCGTATTTCATTTTTTATTTGTATGATATTAATATTAACTGAGAGATTTCTTAAAATTAGAGTAGTATAGATTAAATAAAAAGTAAACAAAGAGATTGCATAAAAATGTAGAAACATATATGTATGTTGTTGTCAAAAATCTGATCATCAAAAATTGTCCGTCTTTCCTTGATCATTAATTTTAAATCATTATGACATGGGATGATGATTTTGCTGTACCCGAGTAGTTCTTGCCTGATATTATAATATCAATTGTAGATTTGATTTCTCTAAATTCATGGCATTTGTAGCTTATTTTTTTTAATTGTTTAAAAACGATAATTAAACGACTTTTAATTATATAAAACAATAAAGTACATTCCAAATAAAGAATAGTTTAGAATTGTTAAATCTGTCTTGAGGTCAGCTGAAAAATGGTAAATGTTAGGTTGCATGTTGAAAAGATTTTTGTTGCCACATCAAATTATGGAGTACATGTGAAAGGAGGAGTCATGTTGTAAAGGTTCATCTGCACAGCTACCTGCTTTTAAATTTCACTACAACACAAATCATAGGTGGTGAAGTCTCAATAAATGTAATATTAAGGTATTCTCTAAGGTAGATAGATTAACTTAGATCCTATAAATAAAATACGTTGGTAAAAGTATAATCGGCTTTTATTTAACTTATATCTTATTATTTACATCTACTAACTATCTAACGTGTAAATATTATGTATATACAATCAATTAACATTACAGGCATATCAATGACTAGTTTCAATCGTGTTTCAGTACAAACTTCATTATATGTAATTACTACACATTATCGTCAATACATACATAAATATGTTCATTATACACATTCGGCAACATAAATTAGGTATTAATGTATAGTATCACAAATTTAAATACTTTAAAAGAATATATAATATTTATACATGAAAATATGTATAAAAATGTACACATTGATAAAATAAGAGGTAAATTACAATGATATTGTCAAGGAACATTGAATATAATACTGTTTCTATATTATACAAAATAAGTTTTTCTATTAGGAGCATGAGTGCAGGTGACACAAGGCACTAGCGTAGACCTGAGGGGATGCTGCTCCCTGTTGTCTATGGTGGCATAACTATGGTCCAGGGCGGCTGACGTCTCGGACATTTGATCCTCTTCGGAGACTATCCCAGACACATAGGTGGACTGCGTGGGACTGGGAGTGGCGTACTTGTACCAAGCCTCGTGGCAAGTCGGAGAAGCTGTATAACGGCTATTTATCTTGCCTATATTTTCACTCTGATTATTTTTACACTTGTGCACAATCGGTATCGTCCGACCGGGTGGTAAGGAAATCACGTCGGGTAAACGAAAATTCAGCTTTTCGCGACAATTTTTCTCTCCCCACACGATCACTGAGCACGTTTTTAAAAGAGCTTTCAAGTCCGGGTCTAAATCAATGGCACTTAGATCGGTGGTCACTATAAATATAATCCTTTCCCGCCGTCGACTAGCGTCCACTGAATTGACCCCGCTGAGTAAAGCCGATCTGAACTCACTTCGACACCATTCGTTCTGTAAAAATGTTATCGATAGCACTATGATGAGTCTTTCGGAATTTTCCACACTGAATACGATCCCAGCATCGCCTCGTCGATCTGGCGGTCTGATGTCTCGATGATGCAAGCACAAGTTCCTACCGGAGTTTTCCAGCTCGTTCGCAAACGCCCTGTTCACGACATCTTCATCTCTCACACTATAAACCACGTAGGCATCGTAATGTTTAGTCTTTTGATCTTCGCCGTCGGCTGACAAACAAGAGCACAATCTTATTTGATACTTTGAATGGAGCCAAAGACGAAACTCTTCGCGAAATGTGAACATTAAAGCGCACACAAGTAGCAATACGATAACCGAAATGAGAGCTATAGCCGCATGCGGGATGTAGTTTTCAATTATTTTGGATGAATCAAGAAATAAATGATTTTGAGTAATTGACTGAGTTGTCGTTTCGCCTGAGATAGAAGTACAGTGTGCATATGCATCTACTAGACTTTTTTCTACTTCTCCTTCACATATTATTTCCGGCAATTTTTTTGACCGATTTGTAATCCACTTTTGTAAATGAGTTATGTTTTCACAATTGCAAATCCATTTATTCCCCGACAGCGATATTTCAGCATTAAGCGGGGTATTTTGAAAAACTTTCCATGGCGCAGAATCAATTATACCGTTATTGTCCAAGTTTAATACCTGCAGAGAAGGTAGATTATCGAATGTACTAATATTTATTGCTGTTATTTTATTGCTCCCCAAATAAAGTGACGCCAAGTTGTTTAATCTCGCAAATTCTGAACCACTCAGTCGTATCAAATTATTTTGATCAAGATGTAGTTCCTTTAAAGTATCGATTCCCGTAAATGTCCTGCTATTTATTGATTGTATGTTACTATTATTCAAATAGAGTTTTTGTAGTTTTTTCTTGCCGATAAACAAATGATTGCCTAAAATTGGCAAATCATTGCCGTCGAGGTGTATTTCTGTAGCGTCCATTGGTATACGATCGGGTACTTCGTTCAGATTTGCATTTGAACAATCTACCACATTTGTATTCCAGGTCATATCGTGATAACATGAACATTTATCAGGACACGTCATTTTACAGTCACAGGCGTCAAAGTCACAACAGTGACACAGCGCGAAACAGTGTGATTCGTAAGGACAGAGAAATTGAGATGGTTTCAGGGCCAGTAAGAAGTCTTTAGCATTACTTCTGGAGTGAGTCAGGGTACAAGTGACCATGTCTAGATCCATTATCCGAGGATGTTGCCGCACTCGTCCCGAATGATTGATCTTTTGTAACCACTCCATGGTGCAGTCGCATCGGAAGGGGTTGTCACTGATATAGAATTCGGGAAGTTGTCTTTCACTACTCGATACAGATATTACTAAGGCGCCAATGTCTATAGTCTGCAGTTGGTTTCCGTAAAGGACAACTTTCTCCAAATTGTGTTTGCCCACAAATGATCCAGATTTTATATTGTCTATGTTGTTATTGTTAAGGAAAATTATTTCAATGGTGCTCGGTAACACTGTTTCATCAATTGATGTTAGAGAATTAAAGCTCAAGTCTAACATTTTGATGTTGATATCAACATTTGTGTTGGGAATGAGATTTTTAATATAATTACTATGCATATCCAACCACTCAAGACTTGTAGGTACTTGGTTATAGTCGAAAGATGTTATATTGTTATCGGATATATTCAACCAACCGAGATGGTTCATATTGATAAAAATACCAGTTATATCTGTCAATTGATTTCCATCCAAGCGAACAGCTCTTACACTGGGATTTGCTCCAAAAGCATTACGGTCGACATGTTTAATTTCATTACAAGCAATGTTCAATATTTGTAAAGATGGCAAGTATGTAAAGGAGTCTTTGAAAATTTCTTCTATTCGATTATCTACCAATCGTAGACCAAAAAGTCCATCCAAGCCTTCAAAATCACCACCAGTTATTTTATTAATTTGATTCATTCCCAAATCTAATGACTTCAAAAATCTCAAACTCTTGACAGCTTCGGGTACTCGATTCAGTAAATTTCCACTCAATCCAAGATCTTGCAATTTTGTTATATTTTCAAATGCGCGAGATTCAATTGCTACAATTTGATTTCCATCCAAAAACAGTTGACTTAGAACGTACAAGTTTGAAAATAAGTATCCATCAATTTGCGTTATTTGATTTTGAGCCAGAGACAAAGAATGGATATTTTTTAAACTTGAAAATGCTCCTTCGGATATGCGGGTTATTTTGTTATTTTCCAAACTTAAAAATTGAAGATTGTGTAGATCTTGAAAAAGTAGTGAGTCAATTTTGGTTATTTTGTTGTACGATAGATTTAGTACGACAAGTCTTATGAGTCCAGAAAATGTGTCTCTATTCACCCACTCGCTAGTGAGATCATTCTGAGACATATCTAGTATCTGCAGCTGATCTAATCCTTCCAGTAATCCCGGTGCAAGGACACTGATAGAATTGTTATTTAAATAAATTTGTTTGATATCTCGAGAAGATTGAAACATCTCAGGGGGTAATGCTGCAAGATTATTACTAGATAAATTCAACATTTGTAATGCATTTAGACCGACAAAAGCGCGGTCGCCAGCCGATGCAATAGCATTATTTTGTAAGAAAAGGTTCTTGAGAGCACGGAGTGATGAAAAGCCATTTTCCGGTAAAGAAGCGATGTCGTTCGATGACAGGTCCAATGTTTCCAATGCAGTATTGCAAGATTTGCCAGGAGCTATCGGTCCTTGGCCCCAATCAGAAAATCCCATTTGGTTGACATCCTGTAGACGGTTTTTAGTCAAATTGAGCTCTTTCAAGGCGTATAATGGACAGAATACTTCAGATGGCAAAGACCATACATTGTTGTCGCCTAGATCCAGAGAACGCAGATACGATAACCCGCGAAAACTTTCAGGATGAAATTCCATAGACATTGCAGACCAATCCGTGTTGTGTGTTCGCAACGACAGATAACGCAACGAAGGTAAACCTACAAAAGCAGAAGCGGCTACGTGTCGAATCTTGCACTCGTTCAGATGAAGATCGGTCAAGGAAGGAAGGCGGGGAAGATGAGAATTGCCCAATTGCAATGTGGTCTCGAAGGATAGCACGTCAGAGCAATGAAGCCACAAGGAAGACACTCGCGACCAACGGCTGACGGAGATCTCACTTATGAGCGGCGACGCCGCAGCAGCTGTACGCACTTTGCACTTGAGCACTTCGTCTTCGCTAGACCACGAGCAATGTCGCGGACTACTTTCCAGGGTGCGTCCTCCACTCCTATCGACACTCGATAACAGCATCGCCATCAACAACACCCACATTTTCGACTCCATTATCATCTAAGGAAACTGGTCGCTATATAACATCTCCCGCTCCACTCGCACTAGACTCACAATTACTTATGTACACAGTGATTTGCCACCGTGCATTTTTAGAGTAGTCAGTGCGTGAATCCTTTCGAAGTCTTGTTCGTGAATGTCTCGAAATAGCAGCGGCAGACGTGCACACCACGCTGAAAGCAGATAGCAACTGAAGTGCGGTGTGCGAGTGAAGAGGCAACAGTTGTTCAAAGGCCTCTCCCCACCACTACACAACCACAACACTACAGTGTATGTATAATACATAGAGCACCACTACACGCGCATTCTATCCCCAAAGTACAAACCACCAGACCACCAAGTTCCGCTATTATTTATATTACACTGCTATTTACTTTCTATCCATATAATAAATGACCTACACTGCAATCTTCTTATTAATTATTTTGCTGAGGAACATCTCATTATCAATTATCACAAAGCAAATAATATAACCTAAATAAGGCTCTTCCATAACAAATAACCACACTCAAATATAAACAGAGTTTGTTTATAAGAAAAATAAAATTTACTCTTCAAGGTTGAGCATAAAATAAAAATATTTACATAAAACACTTATTTGAACAATCTTTTTCTCACAATTTTTCATACAATGAAATACAGTTAATTTAATTGATACCTAAAGTAAGCCTATGATTTACTTTTAATTTCATTGAGAATATTGCATGTAAATCGTATGAATATCGATGTGTATTGGTTTATATTGAAAATATTTTGTAAAATGTTAAAAATATTTATCAACACTGTGGAAAGTTTGATATTGAAAGACTTTCTACGTTTCTCCAAATATAATAAAAAAGTGTGGTTTGTAAATGAATAATATTGGCGACAAACATATGTAATAAATAGTCAATATGGTGGGTTTGTCACAGAGGAAATTAGTCACAGATAGCAAAAACATACTTGGATACGCTAAAAGGAAATACATCACCCAAAAAACGACATATGGCGTTTAGTATAAACTAAGTGAGCACAGATGTTGAAGCTACCGCAAAAAGTGTGATGATCCCTTCGTTGAGATCACCATACACTTTATTAATATATTATAAATACACTATTATTAAATACATATCATTTTGTTTCGTGTAATTATTATTTATCAATATTTCGGTATTCGTAGTTTCATTAAATAGAATTCGTATTTGAGTTTTAACAATGATACGAAATATTCAAAAAACAATTAAGTGATGAGGGGTTACAATTATTCATAACAAGAAAGAGGTGGTCTACCATTGTCTTGTCTCGACTGGAATAATTAGTTTGGGCACTAATTACAGTCATCGAATAACGACACTGACACCACTGAAGATTTTCAATTTTTCCATAAATTAGTCTCATCATGAGTGAAAGACATTTGATATGTAACACAACAGTAGGTATACGAGTATTTTATTAGAAAAATCAGAATAGACTTGATGACATATCGATATGAATACAAAATAGTTTGTTGTCTTTGTTTAAGCAGGTACAAGATAGCTATAAATTCCCGTAAAATTATAAGGCCAAGAACCCGGTGAAGATCTACCTGTTACCAGTTACTTGCCCCTCGGCCATACGGCCCAATTATATTGTTCATATAACAAACAACACACACACACACAAATATATTTATACCTTTATTTAAAACAATTACCGCCCAGCTACCTACACTCGGCTTCCCTTCCGAGGAGCCTCTTTAATATGGCTTATTTTTAAGATTTAGATGCATTAATCAAATTCAATGCTATCTTTATTTGTACACACCTATACCATGATTGGTTTCAGGAGAGTTTAATAAAGTGAATATTAAATATGGGTACATTATTTTTGACTGTTGTGTTGGATTGAACAGAGAGCATGAATTTATCTTATAATGATGATACTCAAAATTATCATTAAGTTAAATATTTTAAATATTCCACGTAAATAATGATGATTGGCAGATGGTGTGAACAGAAATAATGTATAAGAGTATTGGACGACATTCTTTCATTATATTTAAATATGTATGCATGCTAGCAATAATAGACAACACTAGAACACAGCTGCAAGGGAAATGGTAGTTTGTAGTGTTTAAATTAGCCCCAATCCCAAGAGACAAACATGTTGATGTAGTGAGAACCTTCTGCCATAATATTAATAACTTGACACGTGTTTTAGATAACGATTTGTTGCAAGAACCCTCGCCGGATGCTATCGTTGCTTCTGCTACCGTCTTCAACATATTTTACCAACATTCACCACTAATACCTAAGGACAACACAACAAACTCGCTTATATGAGTAATGCTCATTTTATTAAATTAAATTTATGAATAACCTTAGAATTCTAAATTATAATTATTATAATAAATTCATCCTTACGTTTTTTATCCAGTACATCATAAACAATCGTTTAAACATACACTAATTTGAACCTTAAAATACATATAATGTGCTTGACATCCACGTAACATAAAGTATAAAATTATTCAAAGAACAAGTTCGGGGATTTTTATTTAAAAATTCAATAGTGTACAATAAAAAGGCTACCACTCCATGACAAACCGATTAGTTGGGCTTTTCATGGCCGTTGAATTATGTCGCGTTAAATTTAATTCATCCGATAGAAATAAAAATATTCTCTTTGGCTTAGAAGGTGTCCTTTATATAATTATACAATTCCCACATTCTTCTTCATCAACTTTATACCCACTACATATGTACCTATGCTGTAAAACAGAATAATTTCGTTTGGAGGTAATGGGTAATCCACATGATACTAGAGTATAATAATGCGTGGTATGTATTATACTTACGTATCGACATTGAATAGTTACCGTGTAATACGCAAAGAAAGAGAAACAAGAAGAAAAACCTCAAGTGTCAGCTAGTGTAAATAATTAATCTTAGTAACAATAAAATGTTTTTTTCTTCTGTATGAGTTAACAGTGGCCAAAAGTTGCAGCCCCAGGAGAACATCTTCCATGCTGAGTCGCATTGTAGTCCATTGAAAAATGTTACAACCATGACAAAATAACAACTACTGTCTTCGATATTTTAACATTCTGTTTGCTATTTTATTTCACCACATTATATTGTTTCGGTTGTATCGATCCTTTTGTGTTTGACAATCTTTTAAAAGTGCGTGTGTCAAACACTCGGATTGAATTAATAGGCATGTATTATATGTACGAGTTTGTACCCACCTAGTTTTATTGTATTATACTTTCTATGCATAAATACACGGTCAGACCATTTTACAATTTACACTATATCAAATGTATACAGTGAATAAGGCGAATGAATTGAATATAATTATTATTGTGAGAGGATTGGGATGAAAAGGTGTTTTGGTATGTGTGGTCCTTAAGATTTTACCTGAAATAAAATTTAAAATGGTAATTTGATAGTTTATACCTGTTTCAAAGGTATCACCCGCCCCGACATATTAATATTGTCAACAGCCCATTTGCATTCGAGGCCAGATACATGTATTATTATTAGTACATGGGGATATGTATGTATGTATAATATATAAGAAATGCAGCACACACCAAGGGCTCCGTCTCATTCCACTCCATTCATTATTTATTTCGGGCAAGTGACTAAAATCAAATGAAGTGTCAACGCTGCGTTTTGTTTGTGGTTACAGTGACAAATTGCTTTTACCAAAAAGGAGGTGAGACAAATAGCTGTTCGCCGCATGTATTATGATAGTATGTACTAAGTAGGTATATTATTTTAGATGTTATTAATCCCATAATATTGTTTAGTACCTATAATAATATGTAGGTACAGCGATTAAATGCGGAGTAGTGGAAACATGGCAGCAAAAGACAGGCAGGTAAGGTCGGGCTTCCGGCGAAATGGATATTAGAAAAAGTGCACAAGGCTATTTCAGCATTCAGTATGAGCATTCCGTCACACATAGGCTGCACGATAAATCAGAGCTAACCGACAAAAAAGCCACAGGTAGGACCACAAGAAGTAAAGCCAGCTTACAAGGAATATATTTCACCTCGGGCGCTATTATATTATTATAACATATAATATATGTGTGTGTGTGTGTATGTGTACTCGGCTCTTATTGTGTCAAATTAGGCTTTGTGATGCCAAGACATCTGTCCCTAGTATTGTATTGTATTATCCCGATATAAAGCAAAGACCGCAGTCACAACTTGTATTGTACTTTTGAAATGCATGCAACCAATACATTTACCACAATCTTTAATATTATATACCCTCTGTCCTCGTACATAAATAGCCACAACTCCATATAATACATATAATGTGCATCATCCTAGTTTTATTAATATTCCACCAAATATAACCTCTACAATACATATATATGTATGAACATAAATGATTCAGTGTGCCGAACATTCTAAGCGTTCATCAGCGAGGAAGACTTATTTTTATGTTATTTCATCAGCCCTTCTAAAATAAACCTACACTAAAATATTGACGTATTTCATAATAAAATTAAAATAGAGTTAAACATGTTGGAGTGTGTATTCATTTATATTTGAATAAGTAAATTTTTAATTGCACAAAAGTCAATCGTATTACTCAAAGCTCTTCTAGTAATCTAACAAATACATAGATCGAGAGTAAAATGCCCTTTATTTATCTGATTATTTCGGTTCTTATAGCTCACATTTTCTTTTTTATTTTCATTTGTGATTTTTTTTTGCCTCATTTAATTTAAATTTACCCAATCAAATTACTTAATTTATTTAAATATATATTAGTTAGTTAACCAGATCTTATATTCTATATAGTTATAGTTATCCTGATTTAAATATTAAACTCCTTACACAAAATCTTATCATTTATAACATATTAACCGACTTATATAATTTTCCATTAAATTATTCTAGGAGTTCAACGAGTGGGCCTGATTAAATCTCTATTGATTTCATCATTACTCGCTCGATGTTTATCATCTCGAATTTTAACAATTTTTTTTTCAAATACAAACATAAATTTTTTCAATGAAACATGAATCTTTTGCATTTCAAATGATGGCGTTTTTTATTTTATATTTCGCTCTAAAATGTATAAAGTACCTACATACAATAGATAATTTTCGTATTAATTCTTACCCCACTTATTGTTGTCTGTAATAATATTAAATCAATATTTTGTTTCTATCAATTTAAGGCAATGTGTTGAAGAATGTTTGAATATAAAAAATGTATTTTAAACACAAACAGCACAGTGTTGAAATTTAAAAAATGTTCAAAAGCTTTAAAAAATAAAATGATTTGTTGAAATCAAACAATTTTACAGAACAGCGTATCCGCCGCGTCACTGCGTTTTATTAGTCGATTTCGTGACACGGGCAAATTGTATGAGATACTCTGTCTATGGTTTTATAATTGTATTACTCAACAGGTTACACAAATTAAAGATATATATGATAATATGTAAGGATAATATATAAAACAACAATACGTCTTCTTTTTCTCTTTTCATCTTCGATTTTTTCAAATATTTTATGTACCTACATACATACACACATAGTATTTGTATTAATTATTTTGTCGAATGCTGCTAAAAAATATCTTGTTTGTGGTGATGTGTTGAATTAAATGCTATTATAGTAGATTTGACTAAAAAAACATAAATGTCCCCGACTTCTTCTAATCATATAAGTCATGTTAATAAAACAAAATATTACTCGAGGAAACGTATATTTTGGCAATGGACTTCCAAAATTTATATCCTTATAATATTAAAATAATGTTCAAATAAATCACTCGATGTTAATTTGGTTTTACCCAAAAAAAGTCGTTAATTATAAGTTTTAAGCATTTTATTATTTTGTAAAAATAATATTCTTATATTAAAGGTACAAAGATTTATATACTCTGTACACCTTGGTCTCATTCCTAAAAATATATTGTATTATCAATCATTTTACTAATTCGTACCTAATGCAGATATTGTAATAGACGTGTTGAATGAATTCTTATATTTTTTATATCGTTAAATTGTTTTCTTGATAATAAAAAGCCAGCAATCTAAAATAGCATCACACAGAAGAATGTAGAATTTTTTTATTTAATTATAATATGGTAGCTAAGTTGGTATATATGATTGGTTAGAAAAAAATGTGTTTTATAATTGTGTTGTTATATTTTATAAAATATTGTGGTGTTTGGTGTATTAGCTAGTTTAAAAGAGTTGGTACTGGTGGCTGATGATGATTGTTGGTCTCGTGGGAACTATTGTACTTTACTACTGATTCCATTGACACGCTTCAACGTTAAAGAATTTCGTATGTCGGTGGATGGAATAGAATATACAGAAAGATAGATAGTAGTGGTGATACAATACAATACACTGATACAATGCTGTACATATACATATTATTCACTCAGTCACACATACACCACTACATATGTACTTGTAAGTGTATGTGGCAGCTATGTGACAACTTACTCACTGTTCACACTTCATTAAACTTTACATTCCGCAGGTAATAAGCTCCCGCTCACTTATTGTCTTACGAACTAGCTATTATTTATAATTTAGTTTTTTATGGTTTTTGTGGGGCAACTTATACGAGTGTATTTTGTAATTTATTTTTCACTATAACAGAGGCGCCCCCATTTTTTTCACAATTCTGCCAATTTATAACAAACTTTTTTTTCATGAAAAACAAACACATGTCAGAACACCAGTTTTTTGATGCGGCACGGCGCGGCGATAGAATTTTAACCGTGTTTTTGTAAGGTTATGCCACGCCCCTAATACATATGAAAGAAAAAACATCAAAGACCTAATGGATTCCTGGACGGTCCCTCGTTTTGGAGTTTGCTGAGACTATCTTCACAATCATTGTCTTGATTATTTTATTGCGTTGTCTGAGAATAAGGTTCGAATACCGAATGGCACATTTGATAACTTGCCGATTATTTATGGAACAATCAAGATAGATAGTAGTGGTGATACAATTGTGTATTATCAGTATTATCAAAGATATAAATATTTACCCTTCAGGAATTTGTACATAGAGTTATCAGAGTACAATGCTTGAATGTATTATAGATTAAGATATCGGAGGTAAGCTTTGGACCCAGCATGAGTTGAACGTTCAACTGTTTATTAAAAGGTCAAAAGTTAGTGTTTTGAATATTGTATGCAAGATAAAGAAGAAGACAAGCAAGAGATGGACGAGACGAAGTATGTTGTCATTGCGTGCTGACAGCTTTATTGGGTTGGACGTGAACGTGACGTCACTTCTAACAACACTACTGCTACTTATAAGTACATACACAACTTTTGAAATGTATTATCACATACTCGTATATGTATTTCAATGAAAGACACACATAATTTAAACCACTAATTATAGCATGGTTGCTCTCACATGAAAAACAGTTAATGTAACAAAACAAATATATCGATACATATATCTGTCAGATATTATAATGTGTATTGAGTGGAAATAGAAGATAATACAAATATATTAGTGGGGGAGGCTCGAAAGTTGTTTCATGTAAAAAGCTCAATTTTATGATGAGTGATTTCGTCAGTTGGAAAAGTTAACCGGCTCATTTCCGGCGCTATTATTAAGCGAACATTAATCATGCGCTCCCCATTTCTTTTCTTGTTGAACAAACACTAATCAATTTCTCGGTCGCCCTCCGCTTATGTGATATTATTTAGTGTACAATTGTTTTGTAGCATAATGAGTATTGTCTCATGTGAAAGTGAATATGACGGTGGGTCTCGGGAGCTCGGAGTGATAGTGATGGTTGCAACAATTGATATGTTGTGCAGGCATAATACAATAATAATATGTATACATGCACGGCTACGGCTACGGCTACAGTCTCACAGGTGAACCGACGAGTTGTGTTGTCGGTCGTGAGTTTGGTCAATTTTTAAAAGCGGTCATTTGTGTGGGCAGGCAATTAGCCGATGCCAGAGACCAGCAGACCACCTATGAGAATACCTCTCACAATACACACACACTATACACTATACACTATACACACTACACACTACACACTACACACCACCACACTCTGTTTAAACAATTATATTACTTAATAATAGTCAGCACGGCCGCAACACGCTGATAGTGATAGCGGTAGTGATAGTGTATTGATAGTAATACTGACTGACTCAATGTTTCATGATGGTGGTTCACATCACTCAGCCCGCAATTTAATCAGCAACCCCTTACATAAATCCCGGTAATACTCAATAATTCTTTACTTCACACCCTACTTATGTTATCTAATAGTATTATATCCTTTGCTACTCGCCATCGATCCTAGCACATGAATAATAAGTACCGAGCCAAGCATCCCTTGTGAAATATTAATCACATTACTAATTATGCATATTTATATTATATTATATCATACTCGTAATCTTATATGATATGATTGGTAGCCGTAAAACATCCAGAAGTCAATTTGAGTCATTACAATCACATGTCATTATCCAGTTTCGGTTGTTGCGGTCTATCTGAGTATATTTAACTTTATATGACTACAATCCTGCTAGTTTTGCTGTGGTTACAATTCCCGTTAACATATTATTATATCTACAATACAAAGATATGTTTTCTTTTATAATACGGAATAAATATATTTAGATAAACTGAGTATATTTTAGTCTGTTTCCAGAAGTCGATTGCATCTTTGATGATGGTCACGTATATAAGTCATTATATTGATAAAAAAAACACTAATTTATTAAACAGTTTACGTCCCACAAACAGATGTGTAAAGCTAAGGAAATACGTGACATCCCTCGGTCGGTAAACGAATGCACACCGAGAATATGTGAACCGAATGAATTAAATATTTTACTTTAATAGAAGGATAAAAAGAAAGGTAAAGCCGGCACGTATTCTTACTATATGATACTAGGGTAATTTTAATTGAAATTTTCAATTTGTTAATGTTTTTTTATGTTCTGCCTGGTTTTTTAATAGGACGTTTATCTTTGAGTTTTGATTTCATTTTTGCCTTAAAGAAGTTTTAAAGAATTTTTTTATTTTTAAAATGAAGTATAAAAATGTGGAAATTGTTATGCATTATCAAATTAAATACACCTAAAAATATATTGAAATTATTTAATATTTTGAAATGCTCTGATTTGTTTTTCATTCGAAAGAAGTTTGAAATTTTATTAAAATTATTAATAAAATAATATAACGCGGTTTTCATATGATGACAACACTCATCACAATATTTAAAAAGCGAGTCTCCTGATAAATACTTTTTTTGAGAATTTTCATTTATTATGCATTATTAAATATCTTTAAAATTATTTTGAAATAAATTTAATAATATTATCATTAAAATACCCGTTTCGAGATTTTAGATATGTATTAATTATGATTAAATATTTAAATTGAATTATTTACAGACCTGGCAACACTACGTTTCATGTGTCAAAAAATTTGAATTGAATATATAAAATTTTACAGATTACGATTAACTACCTTCTATTGACAGAGACATGAAACGTGTTATAGATAATGGATGAATCTACATTAGATGCCGGTCAGATAGGAATAATTTACTATTTCGAAAATGTCCCATTTAATAGTTTAAACAATCATTGAAAATGAACATTTTTTTACGTTTCATACAATTACGAACAATACGGACAGCAAACACATTTCAAACGAAAGTATACGATATCTCGAAGGTATTCGATACATATTAAGGGCTACTTTCGCATATCTTCAATAATCAACAAATTTAAATGCAGTCTCACTACCAAATATTCTATTCTATTTTGAATATATGGCTCAGTTCCATAAAGACTTAAGAGCACACAGAATTTTAATGCTTGTACCCTGATATATTAAGGACTATTTTCTGTATATAGCGACTCTGTATACGCTGAGGATATTTGAAAGATTGATCCGTACAGACATACAGACATATAACATACACACAGTTAGACAATTATATATATTATTATTGTCTGCAGCAACATATCACCATTACATTATTCTAATCATAAATATGTTATACCGCTCACGTTTTCTGATATCTTGATTATTAACACACATCTTGCTTCGTAAAAATTAATCCTGATTGCTATCAGACATTTACCTACTCTCACAATATTATAGTTGCCTAAGAAAAAGGAATACGTATTTTCATGTGTAAACAACTAAAAACTTTTTAAACTTTCATGTAAAACCCTAGATGTTCAATTCAGAAACTACTTGGTTATTTTTATTTAAAAACCAAAAAGGAATGCGCCAGAATCATAAATGAGAAATTCTTGAGGCCATGATTTCAGTAATTCGCCTCCTAACTAATAGCCATACTATTTACTATATGATAAGTGTTTACAGTAAACGTCACTGGCACAGCTAGAGACCTGTAAACGCATCTGACTAATCAAAATCAATTCCAGCTGAGATTGTGACAGTGACGTTTACTACATTCGTGGTATAAGCAATAATCACCATAATATTAATGGGCCAAAGCCCTTATTGTTGAATGAATTTTCTTTAATAATAATTACAATTATCTACATATTTTTATAACGCGTACTACCATACTGCAATATATTATATTTGAGCGGATAAGTTCTTTTAGCACGAGGCAATAATAATGATGGCGGGATGTGGCTGCGGTTGACGGATGCCACAGTAATGGTTATACAGAATATTATTCATAGGATACCTACACTTATAAAACGAGTTATTCCTATTGGTACTAAACTATGTACTTGACCGAACCAACTTGTTGGTTTTGATGACTGAACGACTGAATGCACTGTCTCAATACGCGCAGATTATGGTTGTTGCGGTTTTTGCAGAATATTATTATCATTCATAGTGAGTGTAATTTTTAGAACTCGGATTGCATCGCGTTTTTAATGCAAGACAAATAATGATGAAATCGTGGCTGGCAAATTTCTTCTTCATATGCATGACATCAGCTTCAGGGCACAGATCAAGTGCTTTTCATCTCCAATGAGGCCAATAAACATATGAGGGTATTGCTTGATTGACAATATCAATTCGATATACTAGTTCTCGTTTCTACATAGGTACATGTTTACGGTTTTAGTTCATATAGTATATACGTTTAAATTGTTAACAAGCAAATTCAAATTTGTCCAATATTTTTTATTTTTTTGTGAATAAATGCATAGACACTATTAGTCATTTTCCTGCAAGAATAGTGAATTTAAAGCATCCATCACACAACCAACGCAAGTTTCAAAGATTTTAAAAGTACGAGATAATATGAGTGTCAGAATACTGATAGGAGGCTTGTATGTACATACCTACATATATACGGGGTTAATTTATCCTAAACGTAACTATGCAGGTAGAAAAATGTATGTAACCCGCATAATTCGTAAAAAAAATATTTCTGTCTAATACATACCTACTTTTTGATGTTATGTTGATGGTCAAAATGCTTTTGGCCTAGACATTGTCTACTTTTTAGTACATAGATAAATCCATTAAAAACGAAAGAAGAGGAATAAAGTATTAGTGAGATTGAGGACAACATTGATGGTCCAAGTAGGTATTAAGTATTATGTACCTACACATTTGTATTGGAGGCGCGTGTCTTAGATCATCTTGTCTTCTTCTCCAACCGCAACATTCACCCACCGAAAAATTACATCCGTCGCTTTTAACTCAACTACCTACTTAATATTATCAAATATGTAGTTTCAGTGATATATTGGCCGAATATTATGGTAATGAATCAACATTTTATATTTGCCCTATGTATTAAACACCATTACCAAGGATATTTCAAAAATAATATTGTTTAAAATTCATTCACGTTCAAACACCATCAATGGATGTAATAAATTTTACAAATAAGCGTAGGGTACTTCTCATTATCGTGGATTGAACACTCAAGAGTAAAATCTCAGCAAATGCTGTATTTTTGTGCAAAAACTATATTACAAACCACTTGATTGCACAAAAATGACCCGTTAACTCTCGAAGTTAGGTTGTTCACTGTTTGAAGAAACCGATCCTAAGTGGTATCAAACTACTCGCTTAAAAATGGTCCACTGTAGCTAGGAAAAACTAGTAGCCATAACTTTAAACATGGGAGTTTTATGACCGGTAAATAAGGATAGGGTCAGACGTGCTGGCATTCCACGGGTTCTTAATGAATTCTAAAGAGGTTCAAGTCGATTTATTTATTGGCATTTACTTAAACTAGTATTTTTACTATGTACCTATCTACATAATAATATGTTTAATCAGACCGACGTCATCTCTACGATGTTCCTATATTCGTGGAATTTTACATACGAGTATATTAAAAATATTTTTTCTCGCAGAGTATATATTAGTATATATTATCAAACAGTGAAAATATTATTATTTAAATAGATATATTCTATACTTCAAGTTGCTGAAACGTAGCAAATCGAATGTATGAGAATAATGGGGTGTGTTCTGTAGTTGTCTCTATAATTGTTGTAAAAGGTAGACGCAGAAGACACGACAGTATAATGGCAAACCCAATGCTTCACCATATTATTTATATTATTGGTAGATACACATTTTATCACTGTGAGTTGTCCTTACACATTCAACGGTAAATATCAGATTTTTTTATAGAATGTGTCATTTACTAGGTATTTACTTGTATGATCATTTGTTTATAGATACCTGATATACTTTATAAGGTAGACAATGACCACTTTCAGCAGGTTGACTCCTTCGTATATTTGGGAGCAGTGGTCACTAAGGAGGCTGGAAATAACCAGGATATAAACTCTCGCCTGCAAAGTGCTAATAGGGCGTATTTCGGCTTAGTACGCTTGCTCAGATCAAGATATCTAGAAGTACCAAGGTAGAATTATACAAGATGCTAATTAGGCCAGTACTAACCTACGGTGCAGAAACATGGGTTATTACCAAAACTGAAGAGGATAGGCTACTTAGGTTCGAGCGGAAGATTCTTAGGAGGATCTTGGGTCCTGTTCAGGAGGCACCGGGACTATTTAAAATTAGACGGAACGATGAGATTTACTCATTATATAAGAGCGTGAACGTAGTGCAGTTCATTAGGGCTTTAACATTAGGTTGGGTTAAAGAACAGGAGGGATAGTATCGGAAATGCTATCCAGCAAGCCTGTGGGTAAGAGAAGGCAGGGTAGACCTAGGCTAAGGTGGGCGGACGAGTTCTATAAGGTAGTTAGGAGTTTAGGTATTAATAACTGGAGGAGCGCGGCCTCCAACAGAAATAAGAGGAAGATGCTGGTGAGGGAAGCCTTGGTTCATCCCTGAACTGGAGTACTTGTGATGATGATGATGTTTTTACATAAATTCAAATTGATGGACAAATAACTTTTAACTATACGTACACCTATACTGATCCTTAAAAATACATGTATATTTTTATCTGTGTTTATATGCGTTATATTTAAAAATGTTTTCTAGCCGCATTATATTGAAATTCACGAAAACTGTATGTAAATAGTATGTACCCATGTATGTAAGTAGGTAGGTAGATTAGGTTAAAGAGTGGATAAGGTGAGCCGATTACCATCCGGGGAATCATCAATCTTATTTGGAAAAATCTAAGTAAATCGTTGTTACTGAAGTTAATTGAATGAGAAGAGAAGAGTAAAGGTGCACTGCATATTATAATTAAGTGGTTCTTGTACGACCTTTGCCTGAAGATCGCTTCATAAAGTAATACACTTACTAAACTTCAGTCTCACCATCATTCATTATTATAATGCTCTCACTCGCTGGACAAATTTATGAAAAACTTGAATAAATAAATAAATGTGCCATGTTATTATTATAGACATAGATTAAATTAGGTAAATATAATACGTACATATTCATAAAGCGATTAATCTATTATTGAATAGCAGTGACATAGTTTTGTACAGGTTTAACAAATGACTGAAAATCGTGCAGCAATTGATGTCGTAATGCGATACGATATTTGTGGTTAGGGGATGCGATCAAATTTGAGACGTGCTCTATTTTAGAATTCCGGTCTTGTTGCAAACAAAATGTCTGAGTATGTCGGGGACATCTTGTATCATAAGACACACCCTCTCCTACGCCCACCGGAACACACAACAACTATTCTGTATTTTTTGTAACATCCGTCGCTTTTGATATCGTTTTCATCGCAGCCGTGTTATGTGATACCCGATTATTCGGTCCATTATGATTACGATCGTTGCCATTGTGATCAGTGGACGGGGAGGAAAGCTACGATTATTGACTGGCTGCCATTCAATTCAATGCTTCTTCTTCTGTGAATTTGCTTATTTATTATTCAAGTGGTCTCTTTTATCTCATCCTTCGACTGAGCTTCGCTAAAAAAACGAAATACTATTTTTTATTGCTGCGACTTTATATGAATAAATAGTAATAATCAAATACAAATACGATGTTTGACAATCATCCACGCAAATATTATTACTAATGTTGCTTAAGATTGATTATCGAACCACTGCTATCAAAATCGTTGCCTTCCTTATATTTTTTGTTTCCATTTAAATGCAAAGTAATATTATCATCCACTGTAACGGACTATAAATAATAATAAAATAATAATTAAGCTGCAACGGGTAGTCAAGCGAATGATTGGTTAGGCCCCAAGGAAAAGGATGGCTTCGCATTTCACCAACGTATCCCTCTTTAGTCTTCCTATCGTATACCCTACACATATTAATATAATTACTCTAAACATTAAATTAATTTAAAATATTAACAACATCAGATACCTATGTCACTTGAAAAATTAAAGTGAGTGCGTGAAAATAAAGTTGGCATGACTATAAATAGAGCAACATTATGGCAGTATTAGTGCACTTATAATGGTGGCGTGTTATTTTTCTTATCCACATTGTTAAAGTGCTTGGGCGATAACTAACTCGAGTACTAAACCTTTATAATTTCTCACATTTATTCATATCGTAAGTCTGGTTGGTCACGTAAACTATTTATATTATTATTACTATGTAACCGAAAAGTCTATACATACCTGTCACTAACGTTAAATACTTTGCGTTGGTCGTTAAACATCTTGTGTCAGGAGTTTGATGATATATTATGGTAATGTAAATTAAATAAGCTATACTGTGGGTTTTAATCACAAAAAGTAACCAGTGGTCGGAGGAGTCTTCGGAAACTCTCTCTGAAAATCATCTGATGAATACAAAGTTACTAATAGAATATTCAAGAAACGTATGCTGGTGCAAATTTCGTTATAAAATTCTTCGGTATTTTATCGAGCCTTTGAAAAATAATTTCATTTTTAAAATGCTTATACATTTAAAAAGTACTAAAATTAATACACAGCACCTATGTATTATTGACCTCTTTTAATAAGGCCTACCGTTATAATATTTACTAATAAAAAAATGCATGTAATATTTTGGTATACAATGTAATAAATACCTGATAAATAAATATTTCAATATTGTATGAGTTTGGTATTTATTTAGTCTTTCATAGATTTATTTGCTCGTCTCAACTCCATGTTAAAGTGAGTTGTCTTTTTGAATCAATACATTGACGTTATCGATCACTTCATCAACCCATCTGACTTTTTGTTGATCTAAGCTCCAACAGGTTTTTACTCTTTTTGGCAGGTGCTTTACTAATCAATATTCATATATATTTTACTAAGTCACGATTCTATGTTATTCATCCCACTGAAATATACAGTGTAAATTAATCAAAATATCTAAACAAATTCTCGACGTATAGATTGATGAAAAAGAATCATGTTAGAAACATCTTTTTTTCTTGGTAACTAATTGATGTAAGCATTTGTATGTGCTCATATTACCTAGTTATTTGACATAATGCATAGACCGGATAATGCTGCTAGCTACTAGCTAATAGCAGATCGCTTGTGACTTCATTCTTGAGTTGGCATTCGCTATCGGTAACAGCCGGATTTGAGCTCTCTAGTCATATGTAAATGGTCATGACTCATGACTCTTTACTCAATAGTCGACATCATAACTAAAATAATATACCTAATAGGTACATACACCTATTTAGTACGTAATTCAAAGTGTTTTAATGAAAATACACAGCCATATGCATGTAAAGTACATACATATAATATTTATATAGTATAATAGTAGTTTGGTGCAGTTTGTATGCAAAAAGCAACGCTCAACTTCAGTAACGGGATTTTTAGCTGAAAATGACACCCGAACGCAATAAGTGAGCAAAGCACGTCCTGCAAAGGGAGCATTCTACACTATGCTCGATAATATGAGAACAATGTGCTATTGTCGATATAAATATTAAAACAATACTCAAAATAATGAATTAACAACCATATAAAATTATCAATCTGAGTTGGTTTCACTGTTTTTATTTTTTATATATATATATATATATATATATATATATATATATATATATATATATATATATATATATATTTATAACGTATGTATGTAATCTATATCTATTTATCCAAAAAGTTTTTATTCAATATTATTGATCTCGCAAATGTGATGAACTTTGCAACGCGAATGAAGTATTTTCAGTTAGAGATCTGAGCACCAAAGTAGGCATAATTCTACTTTCGTACTCACCCTTTTTCTTTTTTCTTTCATTCGACCATCTTTACTTTAGCTTGAAACGAACCATAAGATAATTTACAGATTTCTTCACCACTTCAAGCTGGTATCCGTTCATTTAAATCCTAATCACGTTTCACACCATACTTCCAATAAAAACATACCAAATTATTAAAAAGAGTTACTAGGTATATACTGTATGTATTACATAAAACCAAGTAATAAAAATATTAATATTTTTGTATTTAGGGAAGCATATTTGACAGCGAGGTCCAGTTAAGTCCTGATTCATTTGTAATTTTTTTTAAGCCTTATCTCAAATTGGAATTGCAACACGAAAAATCGCATGTCTACGTGTACGAGTTCTGAATAAAAGAGCCAGCAAAACATTATTTTCATTGCATTTTGTAGCTAGAGGCCGGCTTCTTCAAACACCGGTTTGTAACTCGAGTGATTATTTACATTTCGTACAATTATTTGGTTTGTATAATAACGATTGCACAAAAATAACGCTCCAAACTCAGGAGTTAATTAGCTCACTATTTGAAGAAACCGGCTCTATGGAAGGTTAAGGCTACAAGTTCTAAAATAAAATAAAATTTAACATTAATTCTAAAACTAAAGAAATTTACAAGTATGTCGAGAAAAATAAAATGGTTTAACGAAAACAATATACATTTAAAAAAAACTAACAGTAGCATTATTATCTAATACTGTAGTTTTCAGTTTTAAAAAATACTTTTAGAATAGGATATATATAATATTATTGTGATGAAAGATTTTTCTTGGTTGCGGTTGAAAGATAGAATAGAATATAAATAAGCGCACTAGAATTTATACAGTGGCTAATCAAAGCGTAAAAAGCTTTCATATTAAAAGTTCGTGAAGCATGGGTAATCATTTTGAATGAAACCATGTGGAAAAGAAACAATAGTTGGGTTGTTAGTTGTGTTTTTATATTAAATGCGATTAGTGATTAGTGAACTGACTTTGTTGTTGGTTGCATAGGATTAGCATTATTAGGAGTAATTAGTCGGATAAAAAGTAAAGATGCATGGGAGTAGTGATGGCAGTGTTTGTTTTTTGACAGTTGAACTAATCGAAGTATTCCAGAGTCCCGAGTCCAGACGAGCAATGTTCGGAATAGCAGAGTGGTATGTGCTACGCGGGTGGCCTGCCTTGCCTTGCCTTGCCTTGCCTTGCCTTGCCTTCCCTTGCCTGCCCTCAACCACCATCATCACTACTCTCCTTCACCACCATCACTACTACTACTACTAGCCACTATGTACATAGCTCACTCTACTTCACCACCACACCGCCTTCCACCCACATTTGACATTACCTTTACATCTATTCTAATCTCTCATTCTATCTAATCCAATCACTCGCCATTCTTCATCTTTGCATTACTGCTACAATTATTATAACATTATATTATTTTATTATCGTTTTATACAAATTATATAATTACTGACATATAATAGAGAATCTTTTCATTTGTGACAATGGTCTTGCCTACTATGCTCTTATATTTTTGTAAATTATCTAGTAATAATTCCGCTCGAGGGTTCAGAAACATTTGCAACAGGTGAAGCGTATTATAAGATCGTTTGTTATGAAAATGATTTGGGCATAAAAAATGGTTTGTATTTTGTGTGTTAGTATTATTTGTTTAGTTAACTTGTGTGGGTGTATGATATACGTATATAAAATATATACATATAAAACTAACGAGGATACTCAATTGCGGCGCCTATAATTATGCTCAAAAATTTGGACCCTTTTTTTGAAGGGAGTGCCGTTTTTGTCAGTAATTTGTTGTTGCTTGTTTGTTTTGTAATATAATTTCCATGTCATCAAAGATAAAACCAACCGGGAAGGAGATGATGAGGGGGCCCGACGAGTGCCGAGAACGAGACAAAGTCTTTTTATGACAGATATCATTATCACGAGGAATAACTAGGATATAAGTAGTTAATTATCAAAATGTGCACAATCCTCGACATTATAAAAATAAGTGAGCGATGGGGCCGGTGAATCGGTTAGAGGGCGGTACTTTTGTATGGCCGAGTCGATACTTTTTAATTGGAATAATTAAATAAATTGTACGCCAGGTCTCGGCTTGCTGAAGTCGTTGCCCACCTGTTGATGACGGAACAACAATAGGTACATTGTCAAGTCATGCTCGATAGGGCTGAACATTATCAACTATTCTTAATTAGTCTTTAATAATATTTCACACATAAATACATTTAATATCGAATAGTCTGCGTAAGTGGAGACAATGACCGAGCAATGAGAGTGACTGGTGTGTATAAAATATTATTTGACGTAAGTACATGGGTACACCAATTAGTCTTGATGAAAACGAATGCGCATAACTCGACCTCTCGTCATAACAGTGTGACTCTCTAGTTGACATTGTTTGATATACATAACTAACAAAATGTGCAATGGTGATGGGTACAGACAGCCACAGACAGGTATGGCTATGGCTATGGCTATGGCATGGTATAGAGATGGTGGTCGCCGAAGACAATGGCTCTAAGGTCTTTGACCAATTTGAGGCGAACACTGAGGATGGTCACAGCGCGTGACGTGACTTGGTCGTGCTCACCACATCAGTTGCTCCAACTTCGTCTTCCCATATAAACCAATACTATTCAATCATATTACATATTACCTATTACATATCATTATTACATTCAATCTTACCTTTACCTTTGTGTCCACCCATAGACCATTCAACTAATCTAAAGGAAAAGCATTATGGAAAATTGAAAAACATTCATAATATTCATTTATCCACTGAGAACACAGTAAATTTTTAAATATTAATAATAACTAGGTTATAATTAAAACAAAATGATTATTAAATAAATGCAATATAATAGTAAGGAATAGTTATGATACACGACATGATACTGTAGTAAGATTGTTGCTAGCTTTACCGCATACCATTCTGTACAATACATATTATTATACAAAGCTTCTTTTAAAAAAGAATAATCTTTATAGTCAATTACTCGACATAGTAGATATACGAATGCTTATAAACTAGCGTGCTGATCTGTAGATATCGAGAATATAGGAAAGTGATCTTTTATGTGAAGAACAGGTACACATATTTGTGAAGAAAAAGTATTGGATGGATTGGAAATTTATCGCAAGCTTTGAGAAAGTTGGGGTTTGAATTTTCAAATGAAATCGATTTTTTTCCTTAATGCATAACATGTAAAAGTACATATGCACATATCTACCAATATACTATGTAGGTATGTGAATTTCAACATAAAGTGATATCGTGTATTATTTTATTTAAAACCCGCCAAAAATGAAAATCTTTGAGCTAAAGTAATCAATCAAAATAATAAAATTATTCAAATAATCAGATAAATAAGGCGGGCATTATTAATAAACATTATAAAAAAACAATTTAGTTAATTTTAAAACAAACAAAATAACCAAATGGAATGGCTGGTAGAATATCTTGGAGGTAAGGCAGTGCGCATTCTGTTCTCGACGATGATCGTGCAATTTCCATGAGGCATAATCGATTTAAAGCTCATTTATTTTATTGAAGGAAGCCTGAACAAGAATTAAGGTATGAAGACTTTTTTGTGATCGTGCCTATTACGCGAAACGGGCCCTCTTTTTTATACAGCTTTGTTCTTGTATACAAAAATAGTGAATGCAACTGGATATTATTTATTTAACTAAATATGTTTTCCTTTCTTACTTTTATTTCAAAACAGATAAATTATTGTTAAACGTTCGAAGCTAGGGGAATACAAATTAGATATTATTATGACTGTGTATAGTGAATCACGCCTTCACAAGCCACAAAATCCTACCCTTTGTCAATATGATCTTGATTAAATGTGTAAGGGTGATATTTTTCATGTGTTCTGCATCTGTGCAATGTACATTATCTATTTGAATTACTGTAAATAAAATAATATCATTATATGTACTTCAAATGTTGTTTTTTAAACAGATTATTTTAATTGTAAGTTCCTTTTTATTTTAATATTAATTGGTTAGTTAAAATAAAGTAATTTTGCTGGTTTTTATTTGAGCCTCAGAGCAAGGATACAATAAGAATACAAAAGTAATTTGAAAATTTTGGTGAAATGTTATATATATATAATATTTAAGCTAAAGCTTCTAAAGAAATGAATGGGTTTTTACATAGTAATTACAAAGCTCATGGCTATAGTTAATGAATAATATTACATCCTGTTCTATGAATCATGTTCCATATTTGTACATATTAGTAATAAAGCCGACGGACGGACGACCAGGATAAATTATAAGGCGACCAATAAAATAAGTAAACAACTCAATCAGTAGTTGGATGTTCAACCAAGCATATAAATAATAATATCAGGAGCCACTCGACAAACCAATTCCACAAAGTTCTTCCATTATCGTAAATCTCATCATCAGACATGGGTGGATCTCTTGTCTCAACTGATTCCCTTCAACCGCATTACATACATATTTATCATTATACACATAAATGTGTATTTATAACTTGCCAATAGCTACGTTTTTTGTTTGCTACTCGATACTATTAAAGTATATTTTATTAGTTCGCATGATTAAATAACGCACCGATACCATAAAGGCGATAGTATAATCCGCTACTTTTCCCCTGATATTGAAATCAATCAAAACAATGTTTTAAGAAATATTTAAATATTTTATTTTTTTAACACGAATCGTTTATTTATTATATCAACAAAACCAATTGATAGCTTATGATTTTTTGAAAAATCGGAAGAGGCTATTCGCCGTAAATATACTACTACATACATACTTAACTCGTTGTCCAAATACTATTATTTTTTTAGTGATTTGTCCAATCCAAGTAGTATTTTTCGGAGATTCGCCAAGTTAAAGCGGCTTATTAGGATTATCATATTATTTTTACATATAAATAAATATTATAGCTAATGTGAGTATATTAAGTGAACACACGCGAACAGATTTGGTGAAATAATATTTTTCACACGCGAACCTTACAATCAATTTGATCCACTGTGTTGATTTCCCAGGTTGTTGGTACTATTAATCAATTAGAAAATTGTTTGCTTTCATAAATGTGTTTTTTGTATAAAATCAGAATTCATCATTGATCCAAAACAGTGATGGGTAATATTTAGTTGAAAATAATTAAGAAAACATCATTTCATCAAACTCCTTGCGACTAAACTATTGTACGGCGGTTTCACTGTTTAGGTAATTTCTATATAATTTATTGTGATCGAAATAATAACTTCTTTTTAATTTTGACAGTGTTTGACTTGTAGATTCAAGTCATGTTAGAAAAATTAATGATATGTATGGGATAGGTCGTCCCGGTAATAAAAAGATGTTAGTCTGGCAGGAAATAAGATGAGCAGGTTCACCAAAAGTCCCTTTTATTGACAAGGTGTGTTGTAAAAAATGTTGGATAAAACAAACACCTGATACTTTATAGCACGACACATTTGAAAAGGGTTAAATAAAAGAAGAACACTAGGATGTATTTCTATTTGCCGGTGCAACGCATCCATAAAATTTAATAATCCCTTATAAACATGAAACGTGCTTGGATAAATATTGACATTGGTGTGTGGTTAAGGTTAAGTGATAATAAAGAAAGCGCTGATTATAAAAATGTAGATAAATTATGTGTTTTGTATTTATAATAATTGTGTCTTTTTAGATCCTGTCCTAAAACATACATACATATTATGTAGGTACAACAATTTCATAATCATGAACTAAACTCAACAGATAAGAGTTATGCCGCATTATTATACTATAATATATTTAATATGACCAGCAATTCCCGGGTCTCTTTACATTAAATAAAAGCGTCCTTTTCTTTCGGTGTCAGCTGTCAAGTCTTTGCTCCTTTTCAGCTTCCCACTCTATTGTATTCCTCGTTGCGTTCTCTTTTTTTTCGTCAGAACTGTTTCCAGATCGAATACCTGACTTATGAGTTTGCCGTCAAACCATTGAATAAATTGAAATACTGGAATGGCGTCGGCCACATCAAACAGCATTTCTTATATAGTGTCACTGTTGTGGAAACATCGGATTAAACCACGAATGCTAGAACTGAGCAGTACACCTCAAATGAATTTAATTTAAAACCTAATGAACATAAATAAAGCAATGAACTGAAGAGACTGAAGATAAAAATGTAGCGACCCAAGAAGAAGGATTGCCGCCATTCAAGAGCATGCATAAATTTAAATTACACACGTCGAGACAGATGGGTTTAACCATATACAATATAAGTATACAAATACGTATATAGCTATAGTAATATGTATATATAGTGTGGTAGTGAGAGTATGTGTGCTTGTGGCCCTATAATTAACTCGGTGGGCGGGGATGGATGAAAAAGAGGAAAGGAAACAATGATTATAGCCCATTGTTGACATATTATCAGACTATCTGTCCATTGTGTACATAAACCAAAGCAAATACCTCAATCGCTTTGCTCAAATAACTCTCATTCAACAACACTAAGCGATCATTTTGCGAAAAGTACATCCCCGTTTAAATAGTCGCTCGTTCCTTTGAAGATAACTTATATACATATTATTATCGTTACGGAGCTTTTCAATTCACCGACCAGTCAAAACATATCAGATAATCTTTTAAATAGTGACACGGGATCGAGAACAATAAAAGCAATAAATTAAAGCGAAAGCTTGTAAGCCCGGATGAATCAGAGTCGAACAGTAATCCGAGAAGCTTAAACAAAACACATCATAAAAATAGTCGTAACACTAATCCGTACGAAATATATTAATAGTCAATATTGTAGTGGTCAAGGTTCACATATACACACACACACACAGAATACCCATTTGTTTATATAGTTGTCGTTGATTGGAGGGATGGACGGAAAGAGTTGAAATGGAAGACCCCCCACAAAAAGAGCCTAGAGGCCTGACTGGTCTCGGGAGGCGGCTTAGGGGGTCCATGTTATACTAACGGGTTTCAACCCCGGCTATCGCAGCACCCTCATAATATTATAATGTAATATATTCTGTCATAGCGTGTTAAATCGGACACAATACTCCCCATTAATATTTTGGAACGTTTTCTTGTCACCGGAACCAATTGTACTTTTCAACCGACAATTTAGCTGCCCACTATAAACTTGGATTTATTTTGTGACATTCAATAATTTTAAACGATACCAGCATTGCATTTATTAAAAAATATTACCTTCTCACTATCACCACTTATAAATACATGTTTGTACATAATATTGTGTTTATTGTTACTATTTACAATGCACAAGTTATAACAATTTAGAAATACATGAAAAAATAATTCAATCAGTATTTAATGTTTTCTATTATAGATTTATTTATACACACTATTATTTATAAATACTTCGGTTAAATGTATTATTATAGCTATTTTTAAACACGGGATAATAAATAGCGCCCTCTATGATATTCTACATTTTATGTGAGAAAATATTATATAAATAATAATTATTTATATTTTAATATTAATAAAAAAACATAGATGGCGTCATACAAAATAATAAACTTTATTCTGTATTTATATAAGTTATATTTTTACAAATAAATTATAAATAAAATGTAATTCTAACGAATTTTCCAATGAAATTAATAAATGTTCAAAAATGTATTGTATATAGTAGTGCCATCTATGATTTAATGTATTTTGTATGTGACTGAATTACAAAATTGTTTTTAATACATATTTATTTAAATAGGAACCGAAAGAAATAGATGTCGTATTAAAATTGTTAAAATATTTCTTTTACATAAACTGCATTTCAATTGTTCTAAAGCTACGCGACATTACCACTGTTATGATATTATTTCTAAGAGTTTCGCACTTCTTTGAGGAGATATTGTCAAGCCGTTTTAATTTTTATATCCTTAAATTTGCCGTGTCCTGTGGCAATAATTAATTGGTTGGTATGTCATTCGCATGAAGAATAAAATTTAAAATTATGAATGTCGCAGAAATTTTACCCAAAATGCTGCTTTACTGGATAGAAGATCTCATTGACGAACTATTCATATTATAAAATCTATGCATACTTTATGTATAATTTCCTTTAGAGCGAGCGTTTAGGTATGGTTTGTACAATCAATTCAGTATTCATTTTATAAATGAGGGAATCAGAATACTTTCGATACTTATTAGATAGATATTGTTAACTAACTACCAATAGATAATATGAAAGTATGAATATTGGATGATGTGTTCTGTTTTTGAGTGAATATGCGTAAGTGGTAAGTGAGTAAAGTCGCGTGGTGTTCAAGTTTAATGTAATTGAAGGTATCAGAGTAACACGTGAGCCGGATAACCAACACAGGTAGTATTTACACTCGACACGAGTACAACGAGCCCTGCAAATAGTATAAAGTGAAAGATTATGGTGACAATAGTAGTAGTGGTAGTAGTTAATAAGGCAAGGCAATATCCGAGCGGGCCACACTGGAATTTGATCACGGAGCAATGCCTTTGTAATTTTACTAGCCATTAAGCAATGAGCGCCTCGTGCCTCTACTCTTCTTGTAATCCACAACCACTATCACTATTACTATTATATGCACCTACACTCTATTTATCACTATACACAACTCATTCCATTCTGCTCGTCCATTCCTTACTTATCATCTCTGCCGACAAATCACTATAGGCTCCAACCTTCTAAGTTCTCCCCCTAATCATCCACACAAATATTAGTTTACTATCATGGGACTTAAATTAACCCCCATGCCCTTCAAACCTCTGAATTATGTATCCAGAGCTACAGAAAACAGCTTATGAAGTCGGAAATCAGACAGTTGTTGGTTCAAGAAGATCAAATTTTATCGTATTCATTCAGTTCACCGAAATGATCTTAATCCTGAATTCAGATTCACATCATGCATCGGAATGTAATGAATGTTTATTAAAAAAGTGAGCTAATTCGTGATTTATTTATAAGTATTGTTTTTTTTCGTCGGCAGAGCCGTTCTGTCGGTGACCTGTGTAACTAGTAATAATTTAGATCACCGACAGACAAATAACACGTTTTTGTCTATAAAAAAACCCTTTCAAAAAGACCCTCTTTAAAAAAGCTCTTCGGGGCGTAAAATAAATAAATCAATAACATTAAATATTATTACTATCGAACATATCGGCCGAGGATTTGCATAGGTTTGATTGAGTAATGGGTCTAAATTGATATCGAATGTAATATAAAAGCAGTCGAGTTAACTTTGATATAGACTGTCGAGGAACCGAGTTCTAATAGAGTTGATCAATGGACCGAGAGGTTTTGTAATTAGTGAAACCATCGAATGAAATAATTGGTGTGAACAATTCTGAACAACTTTGACTATGACCATTCACTTTGTGAACTTATGCTGACCACCACTGTCCATTCAATGTGATAGTTCTTTAATTATCAAACCGCCACTACTGCTAATTTATAACGAGGATAGGTGGGTAAATTGAAATAAAATGTATAGGTACGTGGTGTGAATATGTTGAGTTCATAGACGAAGACATTATTAATATTAAGAGTATACCTCTATATGTGTAATATAATTGGAGTGGTGTAATAATATTGGTGGTGATAGTGATGATGATGGTGATGGCGGTGGCTGCCAATTAGTGATACCGCCCTCCAGAGATTAGGCTGCTTCTGCCCCTAGCCAAGCCTTCTTCTGACACTCCATTAACTACTGATAAGGGCTTCTCTTATGTTTCATATCTCCAGCTTTATTTACAACTCACTTATATTATTAAACAGTTAGCTTTTAACGTGTACATACTTTTATTTTATTTTATTATGATCACATTTGTATTTCAATCCAAGTTTTCATTTAGTATACTAGGTACAATGTGGGAGGAATTTATTTTAATAGCGACAAATTCCAGAATTAATTATTTTTTTATGAATTTTAACCATATCAAATCAAACATATGAATAATATATATAATTGTCTAACTATGTGTATGTTATATGTCTGTATGTCTGTCTGTCTGTCTGTCTGTCTGTCGGTATGTCTGTACGGATCAATCTTTCAAATATCCTCAGCGTATACAGAGTCGCTATATACAGAAAAATGGTCCTTAATATATCAGGGTACAAGCATTAAAATTCTGTGTGCTCTTAAGTTTTTATGGAACTGAGCCATATATTCAAAATAGAATAGAATATTTGGTAGTGAGACTGCATTTAAATTTGTTGATTATTGAAGATATGTGAAAGTAGCCCTTAATATGTATCGAATACCTTCGAGATATCGTATACTTTCGTTTGAAATATGTTTGCTGTCAGTATTGTTCTTAATATATGAAACGTAAAAAAAATTTGATTTTAAATCTTTATTTTACCTATTAAATGGGACTTTTTCGAAATAGTAAAATGGTCCTATTTTACCGGCAACTAATGTAGATTCATCCATTATCTATAACACATTTCATGTCTCTGTCAATAGAAGGTAGTTAATCGTAATCTGTAAAATTTTATATATACAATTCAAATTGTTTGACACATGACAGACAAGTGTTGCCAGGTGTATAAATAATTCAATTTAAATATTTAATCATAATTAATACATATCTAAAATCTCGAAACGGGTATTTTAATGATAATATTATTTAATTAATTTCAAAATAATATTAGATATATTTAATAATGCATAATAAATGATAATTCTCAAAAAACAGTATTAATCGGAAAAATATTAAATAATTTCAAAATATTTTTAGATATATTTAATTTGATAATGCATAACAATTTCACATATTCATACTTCATTTTTAAAATCAAAAATTTCTTCTAATCGATAAAAAAACACTTTAAAGCAAAAATGAAATCAAAACTCAAAGATAAACGTCCTATTAAAAAACCAGGCAGAACATAAAAAAACATTAACAAATTGAAAATTTCAATTAAAATTACCCTAGTGAATATATATTTATTTAAATTATAATTTTAATGACACTTTGTTAGTACAACTTCGAGGAACACCACACAGGTGTCTCTGTTTATTTATGATATTATGTATGTATATATTACCTAGTTGGTTTTTATAGTTATTCCATTTATTAAATTTAAATTTGATTACACATAAATCCGTTTTGATTAATGACGTTTAGTTATTTTCTCACTTTAGGTTTTTTTATATTAAAGGTAGGCTAAATGTAATGTGCATTTATTACATACAAATTTGTTACTGTTAAAATTAAATCGAATAGTTTTCTTCGGGCTTAAGAGAAGTTTGTACGTTCAATTAAAATAAATTGCATGCGCAAGAATACCTAATATTAAAACAAAAATATGTATACATATACCTCCATGTGGTAAAATGTTAATAAATTTAAAATATGCACAAATAAAGGTAAGAATATGATGTGTGGAGTATGTGTGAATGAGATTGTAAAAATGCAAGGGGAGTGATGTCCTTGATACATGAGTTGCAAATGGAAGCAGATCGAGAAGCGGGAAGAGAGAGAAACATCATGATCAGAAGCAGCAGAGAAAGTGTGTTGGTTCTTGGTAAGCCTACCAAATAAACAGGGTCGGCTTCCAATTTCCAGTGAGCTTTTGTGGGATTGTGGAGCTATGACAATCTGAGGCACTGCTGCTCGCCATCTTTTCCTCTGCACCTTATCATCATCCTGCATCACATAATCAGATATTATATACACTACACAATGAACTAGTGACTCAAGTCAAGTTAGTTAGCTACTGTTACAGATATTATACAGGATGTACACAGCAACAGGGCTTAACATTCGTTACCCTCAAAAGTATAAAGCTCTCTTCTCGGGTTATCCTCGAAATGGGAAAGACGTGAAGATGAAAATACTTCCGAAGCTCTTTCTGCGCCGGGGGAATGTAATAACAGAAAGGGGAATAAAATTTGTCTGTGTTCACTGCTATCATATTATATATATTATATACGCGTATGTTTCACCGGCCATTCTATTAGTGAATTCATTACAAATATGTAGGAATGGTTTTATTTTACACTCAGTACATGATAATATAGAATACATCATACAGTCATAGAATGCTAGCAACAAAAATTCACTTCAACCAACAGCATTTTTTTATTATTGCATGTTTTACTCGACTTCACACGATCTTATGAAATTAAATAATATGTTTATAACTTGCAAGCATTAAAATTAACGCAATATAAAGCATGTGAGAAATAATATAATTATTTGTAAGTTTACAAGAATATACATATTTAACGAAATTTAATAAAGAATAATATCTGTATATTTAAATAAGTATGTGTGGTATTATAATGTTAGTAGGTACATAGTGAGTGAAGGAAGGGAGAATAAGTTTGGTTGGTAATCACAGAGGGTTTGTGGTGACTAACTTGGACCTTGCCACAAATTAGTTTCATATTAAACTATTTTACTAACTCGATATATTATAATATTAACTATTGTTTAGATACAGTGCATTCGATTAGCATTCTTTCTACAATAGTCCCACCGGCAACCAGTGGATTACATTTATTATATATTGCTTTTGATGAGTAAATTAAATATTTAAGTAGTGTTTTCTTTGCAATTATTATGGACTTACGTGACATTTCAACATCTTATTAGATATATTTATCTAGTTTCATCAGCGAATTGACAAATGCAATACGTCCATATTTATAGTACATTGGTAGGTATGTATTTGAAAAAAAACTCATATCGAACAGCATGGAAGGGACGATACTGAATGATGGTGGGTTATGGGGGGTGATAGTGGGTGGTGGGTGATATTCACCTTCTACTGAAATACTGTTATTGTCGCCTACAAAAACAATTACACCGGCTTCATTCCGCCTACTGTTATATTCTCCTATTCTCCTTCCCCTCTACTACTTATTTGTAAAAAACAAATCAAAGTTACTACCTGCTTTAAGGCGAGTTACACTATGGTTATATAGAACTAATTTCACGGAATCAAGTAGTGACTTCCATATATAAACCTGTATCAATATCGCAACAAGAATACATCACTAGACTAGATAATGATGTAGTATAGGTGATTATACATGTAAGACGGCAATTGTTTAGTTTAAGAGTATTTTCCAAATGGTTTATTAGAATGGTTCGACATAAGCAATAAAGCATTTTATGGTTCCGCAGTGAACCACGCCGTATTAGGTTGTTGCTCCAAAAGGGTAATAGAAGAATATGTCTGCACTTCTGTCCCGCCTATATTGAAGTCGTAACTTACCAGCCCTTACTTTAGCCTCCTCCAATACCGACTATTACCGATACACTACTATACACACAATTATGCCTGAGCTACGAAAAATAACCTATCCGTGATCAGTGTATAAAATACTACATGTGACTTAAGTGCCTACATAAAATGGCTTCTCCCTTATAAAATGGCGTCCGGTCATGCGCTACAAATTACCTGCATTAATAATTCCACTCTTCTTCCCCGAACTTTTCATTGACTGGCGAAAAACTTTGCTCCAAACTTACAACTTCTGACAAAGCCGGTGCTTCACCACATTTTTCCCTTATCTCCGTATTTCCGCTTTACTGCCGGTCTTATAATTAAGCTCCAATCTCGATGTCTCTCGACAACTTATTAATTTTTAATTAATAAAAAATCGGAAGAACGACCCGTTCACTCCCAAACTTTGTTACAAACTTTATCGAGGCTCAGCTCTCTTGGTGCTGGCTAAACTTTTTCCAACCATCACAGTTTTTCTTCAAATTAACAAAGATTTCCAGAAAATATCTCATGAGGTTTTGCATTAATATCCTACATTTATAATGAGCGGTGATTTGATTGATGGCTCGCAGTTAGTTATATAATAAAATTGGTGGTGGTGTTAAAATGCAATATTCATTAAGATAGTAGGCGACAAACCAGTAGACAATATTGTGAGGCTGTTATTCCGCTCCAAGATTAGGGGTTGCGGTGAAGGTGATCACATATTGTCCTCATTGTCTTATATTACGAGTACTTTACCAGCAAGTATATTCATAGCCATATAAATCACAGTGTTATTAAATACTGTTTAGTGTGCTTGCTATCCGTATGGAATCAGTGAAGTCGGAAGGAAGCATATGAGTAGTTTATTCATGATGATAGTGTTTGCTGATCAGTTTACTTAGTGAGAATACCTGCCTACTTCCAGTTGACCATCAGGCAAGGAGTATACTGTGACTATTGCATCTATTCTATCCAATTATTATTTATTTCATACAATGGATTAACATCACATAGTTAATTATTTAGAATCTAGCAACCCTAAAATATTATATATTTATTTATTGAATAATTCGTTATATTATTGATAAGGTTTTAATGGACGAGTGGTGGTTTTAACACGTATTACTTAATGATATATGATATTTAAGCATAGGCTGTTAAATAAATATATTTTTAATAAATGAATAGAGTTGTGCCCGCGCATCAGTAATGTGTGCTTTGCCTTAGTTTAGTTCTCTAGAGAGCTGTGGAATAACGTGCTACTAATTTGATTACGACTGATCAATAATGTATGTGGACACAGGACATACACCTTGTGTTACTAACTATTACCACTACTACTTATGGACGCACTCGCCATTTTATTATTTTCAAACATTTCACACGCCACGATTTTTTAATTTTGGTTTATCATACTGAAACGGCAAATCTACTTAACTTAACTTAAAAAAATCTACACCTGCATTATTTAATCGAACCCCAAGAAAAGAACACAGAGAGAACGAGAGACGATTGCATTCGAATATATCCAATTTGTTGGACAGCAATCGAATTAGACAGCGGACTTTCTATTGTTCAGACGTTCTTTCATTTTATTTATTTTTATATATTTCAATGCTATAATCAATATTAAGTTCGCCGTTGCTTTCATTATAACCTACTGATTGCATTTTAACAAAACCTTCTTGAAAACTATATGCAAACAATCACAACATTTATGTGTTAAACGCAAACAACTATAGTCTGCCTAAGTAGTGTTTTTTATATTATACATATTTTTGTAACTTGTATGTAAATGTGGTTTCGTATTATCTGGAATGTGAACATATACGTCACGAAAAACTTGCTAGTTATTCGCACTATCCGAAAGTCTAACTATTAAAAATGTAGGTAGAGTGACATACAGTAGAAGCAATAGTCGGGCATGGGACATTAAGCCTGCGAAATGTCTTGGGAGAGAATTCATTAGTTAAGCCGTGTGGACTTCATTTGAAAGTAGTGGTGTGGTAAAATACATATGTGTGAGGTCGGTGAAGCGAGATTATAATATTAAAAGCGTTATTTATTAGAGGAGAATATGTTTGAGACGTGGCTGTAAGGCTGTAAGGCGTTAGGCCTACATGAAGGCTAAATGCAAAAACCGTGTTAGGTAAGAGGAAAACTTCCAATCCGCCATCACTAGCAGCCAACACCCCTCACATGCTTTCCACATCCCGTTCAAAAGCTTTCTGATACTTGATAATACTACACTTTATTTCCCAGATCATTTTTTACACTTTATTCTTTGTGCTTTTATCATTAAACACCGACCATACGCGATAATAATATTGTATTCATATTATACGAGACTGAAATACTACATATTATATTTCGCAAGTGATAAATCTGAACGCAAAGAGTACCTACATAAGTTGACAATCATTAAATAGAAGTGATGGCGATATATCAGTGTCAGGGAATCTTTTGCAGGTACTCATCAGAACAGAGCACATTTACTGTTTGTTGTCTTTGAGAGTGTCATTTATATTTTTCCGAAATGACAGCCCACTTAGGGTATACCGCCACTTAAGTTGTTACCTTTTACTCATACTCTTCTCATTCACCCTCTTCACACATCATATTACACACTCACTATCATATCATCTGCATTACACTCAAATATAATTATATTATTATCTTACTACAGACTTGCACATAAATTAGACTTGAAAAATAAAGCTAACGAGATAAATAAACCCAAAACTAGAATAGGTAATATTACGTTCAATTCCTTAATATTTTTGTCAAACAATATTTTAAGCAATGTACTTTTCAAAATAAACAGATAAGGGAAAATGGAAAGAAGAAGTGATACTGAAAAAATGACTTGAATTAAAATTCTTCAAAGGAATAATGGAATATTCTGAGTCCTGATATAACGATGTTTGTATAAAAATAGTATGTATCTATAACATAATCTTTTTATAGGTACATACAGTGAAAGACACCACGCTCTATCTAATGCAACTTCAATGTCATTATTCTGCATTATCTGGAGTCAGATGCGTTTACATGTTCACCACCATGATACACCATAACACCATAACGCCATACACCACCATAACCACCACCCTTCGCCTCTTCTATTTGACATTCCCGCCGCAAAGAAACGTGGGGCAGATAAAGAAATTAATGATCCAGATAACCGTAATACATGAATTGCACCATAATCATAACTCAACTACAATTTCACAGAGGCGGTTAAAAGAGGTGCACCACCTTTTCCACAGAAGCGTCGTTATTCTATGGCGAGATGTCTTTCTTAATGCCCTTTAAATGCAAGAAATATTATGATGCTTGGTGCAGCCTTATTTTAGATGGAATAATAGTTAGAGGCCACCCTGAAATTGACCGTATATATAATTGTGAAAAGCAAAATATCTGGCTACATTATTAATATATTTTATGTTAAATCAAATAATAAATTAGCGATAAGGTCTTACGCATGTGAATGAATGGTAAAAAGCGGTATATATGTATATGTATTATATTTAAAACATAATATGAATATATAAACACTCAATGAAAATTTTACTATTATTATATATTTAATGAAGAAGGTGTACTTTTAGCATGTTTGAATTAGATGTATTTTTTAAATTAATTTATTTTTGGATTTGCTGTAATACCCCTCCTTAAGCTGACAAGAGCGATAAAAGGAATTCGAAGGAAATTTCGTCGGTTAAGGGGACATGGCGACGGCTTTACGAAATGGTCCTGTGGTCACAATGATGTCCAACAAAGAGTCAAATAAAAAGTTAAGCTCACAATCGTGTTTTATATCAAGTGTTATATTATTAGTTTACTTATATGAAAAATCTTTTATAACATACTACGTATCAAGTACGTTTATATGTGTTTTATGATTAGTACCTAATACAGCATATAGTGAGTGGGCAGGTAGTGGCGAAGGTATTACATTGGAAATGAAAGATCAGATTGAAGCAGAGATGGGGTCGATGAGCTGGCTGAATATAGTGTGTTGGTTTTTCTTAAAATGTGTTCTTTTCCATTTGGCCAGTGTAATCCCATCGAAGGATTGAGTAATGGCATAGTTCCCAAACCCAAAAGGATTGCGATGTAAGCCAATCGGATAGACAAGATGCGCTTTAGCTTCGTGTTTCATCTCATTCGTGCCTTAAATCTGTCGTCGGGCACATATTACATTCCTTTGGAATAAAATATAATAGAATACGCTGCAGCCATCTCTATACAATATAATATATAAACAAACATGCAGAACTAAGTAAATAACAAAATGCGACATATTACGAAGGAAGGGTAACTTCGGCGGCACTGTCGTTCTCGTACAAGTAGAAACAATACAAGTCACAACTTAAATAAGTTATTGAGAAACTTGGTCGTTGGATAGTGGCACTCTTGCACTCACTCAAACAAAGTTAAAAGCCAATATTGCCATTCATATAATATGGTCAACCGAATATCTATCTGTAAATTCGTACGAACATACGTAAGTATGTATAAAAGGGCACGTGTATTTATTTGAATAGTACAGAGGTATAATATTTATCTAGCTATAGAACAGTATTGAAAGCTATAGGTAAGCTAAGGGTGGCAGCGGTGGTCAGATATAACCAAGAGAGGGTGGGTGACCTCTCACCCCTCACCCCTCACCCCATCTAGTTTGGTTTTGAAGCTGAACTTTTGTGTGCTTGCTGCTTCAAAAGCTGGGAAATTAAATTTACTTATATCTTGAATCTTTCTGTTCAACTGTGTTCACTGTTTGAAATACACTCCACACGAAACTACCAACTCGACCGATAATATTTTCAAACCACTTTTCTGCTTATTTTACTTAATTAATTATTCATTACTTTAATTGAAAAAAAATACCTTGCCGTTAAGGGTAGTTTTTTAACAACCCTTTTTATATTAAATAAAATGTAGGCTGTGGAGCGATTGCGACCTCGTTAATTCAATAAATTGTAAAATATATAATTTTAATTTTATTTTAAAAATTTTAATAATAATAATATTTCCTATGAATAGGAATCTACTAATTTGCGCTGGCATTTTGATTAACAACGTACATTTTACGCTCGACCAACTTTGCGAATTCAATCCTAATTGCCAGCATACCTTTTACTAATTCAAGTTATTTTCAAATACCTTTTGACATCTTCAATCCCTTCTTCATTACAGTCCGATCGGTTAATTTGTGTGTTGACTTTCAGTTTTATTTTTAATATTATTGTGCGGTTGTAAATATGTGAATATAAGCCATCGATGACAAATTCTGTGGAAAATATTGTAACCCCTAGTCGTCTGTAAGAATATTCTGCAATCCCCAAGAGGGTGGCTTTATCGTGTTTCTTAAAAAAACCCCAATCATCTGGTGCTGACCATTCCTCACATCAAAGGCCAGTTTTGCCCTTCATTCTACTCAACTAACATCATTCTTTACTTTACCAAAATATAATAAAATATCAGTTATTAAATAAAAAAATGAATAAAAACATGTTTGCATTTATAAGATAATACATATAGTGGATATGATGATATATGCAGATATATTAATATATATTATATAACCACCACAACCAACACTATTTGAATTGTCGACATTCTTCCTCCACCTTCTTGACTCGAGAATTTCATTAGAAATCTCTTTGGACCGATGAAATCACTATTATGTTTCACAACATTCCATTGACACATTTTAGGATCGGATAAGAAGTTGTAATTAATTCATTTGGTAATTAAATGGTGAATTAATTATTTTTTTATTCTATCAAAACATTTAAATGAAAAATAAAGAGCTGTAAAACGCTAGTCCCGAAACACTATTGCAATTTAATATGCAAGAAACCTAGATTTAATTAAAAATAAAAATTCATGTTTATATACTCACATAATTACTATTTAACGATAAATAAATATATGTAAATATTGAAAAAAGTTACATTATAAAATGTTGCATGTTCACTTTTTATTTAGAAAAATGTGAGACTATCAATGTTTCTTTAAAAAAAATATATTTTATTCGTGGCAAGATTTCTGTCCAATTAAGTTGACTTTATGATTTAACAAATGTGTCTTAAGATTATGATAAATTTGTTGAATGTTTTATACTTAAGGTAGACTATAAATAGTTTGAGAAATGCAAATGGCTAAAATTCCCATGAAAATATATTTGATCGTATATAAGTGAATATATGAACATATATTGTGTGCATGTGCACGGTACAGCCTGAGGAATGAAATCCTTCAAAGGGTGGTACATATGTGCATAGTGGGTAGGAAAAAACTGTAAAAGTTGTCCACCATAGTATGCGGGTATTGACAGGACCAATATTGAGAGAGATTGATGACCACTACTATTATACTGCTACTATTATATATTTTCATATTATATAACTATCATTATTATCATCGCGGGTTATCATTTTAGGTTTGCGAAAACGAGGTGAACGTTGGGATTAGAATGTTGCGCTAGATGAGTGCCTATATAGAATCTAGGAGCTAGGAGTACACGAATATAATATTTGGGCTCAAGAATAAATGGGTTAAGTAGGCAATATAAGGGAATGTAGAGTATGTTGAAAAGGTGGCACAGGACCAAGTAATTGGATACGACCAAAGAGGCTTAACTTATATGTACATATATACCACAGTCTAATAGTAGCTATCACTACTGCACTTATATCATTTTAACATTATTTATAATAAACCTCTTCAAACAAACACTATTCGCACCAGTAATAAATGTTTATGTCGACAGCTACTTATATTACTATTCATATTTTATGAATACCAATAAAACAAAAAGAACAAAACGATGGCATGGCAAATTTCAATTAAATGGTATAGTAAGTAAGTTATGTAAATCCCAATTGGACTGTATTGAAGCTCCACTAAGGCGATTGCAGAAATTAAACTACGGAATTGCTATCGCTTCCCATTTTTTATTTCTTATTAAAAGCTGTGTTTTTAAATTATTAATAAATTAGATTTACAAATAATAGTCATATTGCGATTTTTGAAACCGTGAATCACATAAAAAAGTGAATGAATTACGGTTTATTTGTCGTGTCAAAAAAAAAAATTATCAAAGAAATTACTTGACCATTAATTTTGTCAATAAAACAAATTTATAGAGGAAGTCCGTTTAAGAGTATAACTTTTTTCTAACTACCGAAGCGAAAGAAAAAAAAGGGAAAAAGCAATTCAAATAAAACGTAGGTACAACACAAAAACAACAAACGTCTTAATGAAATTTCTTGTTTCCTCCCCAAAAAAGCTTTTCAGTGTCCCCAGTCATAGGAACGACTTATGTCAGTGAGTTTATTTCATTGTCGTATATTTAATAACTAAATGCAAAAGTCAGGAGTAAAATTACACATGTCATTTTTATTATTAATTAGCTTATTTTATTTATGGGTTTAATACGAATAAAAAAACAATGATATATTATAACAATGCAATTGGAAATGATGCAATTGTATCAGGCAGAAGAGATAAATAGCAATGAAAAGGAGTTCTGGAGATGAGTGATGGCATAATGTCCGTCCAAAGTAATTAACTGTGGACTATTGTAAGTGGCATTACTGGTTCGAGAGATGTGTCTAAAACAAATCAGTGGCAAGGTACGTGGTGTATAAAGTACCTACACAAAGACTTTATCACTTTTGGGATACGGACAACATAATGACAACAAGCCCGGGATATCCCTTTCTCCCCTGTACCTATAAAAGGGTCACTGTCCCTTCATGCGTTTACTCTTTCTGTCAAATCGGACATTTTCCTTCCGTATTTCGTTGAGATGTTATCCGTGTATTCGAGACAACATTAAATAAAATCTCTCTAGTATCATACGTTGAATATAATATTTAAAATAAATAAATAGAGCGCATATTAATTTGAGAGCTTCGGTATTAACGGGGGTGTGCAGCGGGAAGCTTACAGGAAAGCAATTTACTAGAATGGACGGCATCTCGTCTCTTTTGACAAACGCGTCTGCCAATACATTCTGTCGACTGAAATGAGCTTGAAAAATGTTTCACACTTCCAATACTGTTCGTTATTAATGTTCTAATATATTACAAGCCTCTGCATTTTGCTTCATTAGTAGCGCGGCTAAATCTTTTTATGTTACTTTACTTATCGCTTAATTTAATTAAACGCTCAAATTTACTTCCTAGAATATTTAATTAAATAATTTCTAATATAAAAATGTACATGTGATATTCTGTATAGTTGTAATAAAGAAATGGTGAGGGGTGAAACAGTGAAATACATAGTATAGAAGCGGACGTGTAACCAATGCTGGTGACATTTTTCAGATACTCACTACCGATACGTGTCATTTGTCAAACCTCTCTTTTCATTTAACCTTTCGATGTGTACACGATTACATCATACACAGATATGAGACTACATTTCATGGCTCTTTATTTGTACATGCCATCTTTACCGTAGATTAAACAAAATAAATAATGTGCCAGGTGACTCGAGGGCAAAATGAACAATATTATATTTTTAATTCTGGTAATGGATTCCGTTGGCTTCTTTATGGAACCGTAAATAAGACCAGAGGTGACACAATCTCTGACCCCTCGTAAAACGGTTTCCATGCGAAATTGATCCGAGAGATGGTCATTTATTGATGTGCAGGGGACGGTAAAAATAGTGGAAAGGAGAAAAAGGCTGCTATATGGTGTAGTTTTTATGATGATGGTGATATCGGTAAGGGTAATATTATAGGAAAGCTGACTTTATTATTCATGAGTACAACCACACCATATCGGCATGCTCATTATTTTTTACTATTTATATTAGCTGACTACTGTTTATTCCACATTTCACATTATTTACCAACGGCGTTATATCATAATGACAACGAGAACATTGATTCCGTGGAAAATATATCACATTTAATGGTTATTAGTAAGGGTTGTAATGGAAAATATGACAAAGTGTAATCAATAGGTATCCTTATATGAAATGGTGTTGTCAGAATGGAGGATTTTCACAGTTTTCCATAAAGGTTTCTGGCATAATGGCCGAAGAATTCCTGGTCCCCAGCACGCATCGATAAGTACACAAGACCCCATTGAAATTGATGGTATCCAAAATTGAACACCACCACCACAATGTCACATTCACTCCATTCATATTATTATTCTGTGTTTACCCTTGTTCACACTAGTAAAACACGGCAAACACAAGAACATATCTTATCATATTTAAAAAGCTGAATATTACCAAGGCGTATAATTGAAAATAAGAAGCAATTTTCTGTAAATGTTTTACGAATGAACACTGCATGGAAAAGTCTGCCACAAGAGTATATTTATTTGTTGTTAATGAAACTCCCTAAAACTAATCACTCTCTCCTTAACGTAATTGTTATTATAAAAGCGAAATAATATGTTTTGAGATACATACGATATTTTTTCTAAAACGGCGGGCGCTGGTAAAAGATTAAGTATTGTATATGAAATATTATCACTAGGGGGATTGAATGCATATTCAAAGTAATGGCAGTGACAAGTCCTTTTGTCAGGTGAGTTTTCTCCCTAGACTCCTTTTCAGCCTATATTCTATTCGCACCCTTGAGGCGACTGAGCCGTAACTCCAAATAACAACATCATATTCGACTATCACCTTTCGAATATCTCACTATTGAAGTTCAAAACTACTATTTTTTATGTAAATTTTTAATTTTAGTATATTATAATCAAGCATTGAAGTAATACGAGTAGGGATACGGTTCCCTTTAGGCACATTCTTTTTCTATTATCGCTCCCCAGCGTATTGTTTCTTTTAAAGCCTCAAGTGAAAATGTTTCCTGCTGCTAAATTTTAATTATTTCGTAATTAAAAAAAGTTTGCGAAATTTATTTAGCATGGAGGGGAAAACACTGGAAAATATATTGACCCTCGCTACGAACGAATTTTTGTGTTAACCGTTTCATGATATTATTTTCATAAAAACCCCCGAGCTTGAAACAATCTATTTGTGATTATAATGTAGCATGATGTTATAATATTATAAAGTGATTTGTTTAATCAAATTGCAGGTAAAGAGCATCATCACTTAGTAAATAAAAAGTAATAGTAATGAGCGGATGAAAATGAAGTACGAGGGCACATTTTGTTATTATATTTAGGGCTCCTATAATAATATGAATATAATGTATTAAAAGTATCGCAGTATACGACCACTGAAGAGGTTGTTGAAAATTTAAAAGCCGCTCTGGTTGTCTGGTCAGAATAGTGCGATCCAACAACAAACAAAGGAAGTGCATGGAACATTAACTTCATGAAATACCAGCTACGATAGAATGAGGTGTTCTGCTCAATGCTACATCTACGAGGGGGAGTTCGCAAACATTGTCACTAATATCTAATATTATTAAAATATAATAATAGTGTTACTCGACAAAAGATGATTGAGGGAGTATTAGTGGCGTGTAATTATTTAGAGGCAGAGTGACAGTTGAGACGCGGTAACTGGAACTGCAGTGTACGAACATTATAAAATATACTATTTATTATATTATATTAATATTAAACCACAAAACACCTGTCAATGTTTCACGTGTTGCGGATCAGTGCACCCCAACTCTTACTTACTTTACGCACGATTACTCATTTCAAGTCAACCTTTACCACCACACCCACTATTACTTTATATTAAATAAATATATAAAAATAATTGTATATACATATATTGCTTTGGCAGTATTCAGGACGATTTAAGAGGATCCGGAATTATTTTTTACTTTAATTTCACTCTGGATTTATAGCCGCATCACAGATGTATGTACTTATAGTATTTTTTTTTAAATTTAATTATCTCATTACATAGTATTAACGTTGGGTTTAAATAAGCCAGTAACTAAATTAGGTATGCTAATGTTTGGGAAAGATGTTCAATTGAGTGTAAATTGTAATCCTCTTATGGCGTATGCCTTTTAAGAGTTAATTCATGACAGCTTTAGCAATACTATCGCACTTAATATTATAAATAATTGTATAAATGAAATGTTTGTTTTAGTAAATAAGCGATCAATTTATATAGTATTATGAATATTATAACAATTTTGTTTACCAAATATCTTCAGTAAAATCAATTGTATATTTGTCTTAATTCGGAAAGAGTGGTACTTTCATATTAAATACAGTTAAATTATCTGAGCTTTCTAAAATAAGAATATTTAGAGATACATAAATCACCACTGATTTTGAGAGATACTGTTAAATGCTTCTATCGGATTTTTTTTAAAGTGTGATACATGTCTGAAAATGTAATCCGCCGCACAAGTGTGCCGTTTGAACGTTAATTATAAATTTGATTAGTCGTATAGCTGAATAATTATTATTAGATATAGTTGAGTAGAGCAAGGATATAGGTGTGACTGGGAGGTGGTTAATTTATTAAATTAGCTCAAGATAATGTTAGCAGGGTGTATCACGTACACCTATAATGGTTTCTTCTTATACGTGAGAGAAATTGAACCCAGCATATCTCATAGGACTTAACCTCGGCACAACGGGTAGTCTTATCTTAACACCAACTTTCTTATCATAGCTCAGTCCACTATTTTATTAATGATATTATTAATGTGTAGCTTCGCCTGCACATAGGCAATCCGCACTACTGAAATTCACTTGCCTTAATTATTTATTTGTTAATATATGATAAATATAATAATAGCAGTACGAGATTATCTCAAAGCACAGTAAAGCCTCAGGCTTAAGGGCAAATATCTAGTGCTTTACAGAAGATCTATCCAGCCATGATCATTACACTACAACTCACTGCACCAAATACTAACTGACGACTTTACCTTTAATGCTACACGCCGTCCACAAAACCCTTCATCCATATCTCTCCTTGACACCGTGGATTAGCTTTCTAGCCTCTGCTCTTGCGGTGTGTTTACTTCTTTAAATCAATCTTATCATTCACTAGGTTTCCAGAAAATTTATCATCGGAGTTACAATAAGTGCGAGAATAGTAAAGTGATACACGATAGATTTATATTATATATATCAGATTATAGAGTTGCCTAACTTGTTTCATGTAATGACAATTTATAAAATTATATGAAACCCATTAATTGATATGGTAAAAACCAAAAGGGATTGCAGTTAGGTTCAGTGAATGATGATGATCAGATGCATGATAGGTGTGTGGTTGAGAACACAAGCTGTATTTGTCATGGGAAATACAAGAAAGTGCGTGATATTTTATGTGGATACGTACAATATATTTGTATCATAATCTCACGAGACTATTCGCGGTCCACACATGCTTTATTCACATCAAAAAAATATTGTACACATATATTATTATACATATTAAATAAGCCACTTCGCACTTTTTTACTCGGAAATCTATTCAAATTTATTCGTTTGATTGTACGCGGTTGGATTATAAATTTTGGCATAGAATACGCCCTCTCAACGGACACCATCTAATTTAACCCTTTATCTGCAAACACACACACAAACACACATACACATACACATACATCCCCACACGCGTGGTTTTTATAACAATAAATTATCATCCGACCCTTCTCTCTAATGTGATCATACTTGAACAATATTCAGCCAATACCTTCACCACACTACCAGTATAATAATATTCACCTTTTTGCACAATTACACCAATTAAATAAGATGCACTGTGTAATTTGTAGCAGGATAGTATGGAATTGTTTCTATTAAGTACATTACACGAGGCAATATGGTCGTTTTATTTTCAACTATTGAATAATAAAAGTGAAACAAATGCCACCATTGTCGACTCTTGGTCCCTTTATAACGACTCTTTACGACTTGAATTTACTTTTAGTGCAATTCCTAGATACGTATAATACTTCCCACTGAACGACATTTTATTGCGAAATCACCTTGTAACCATACAATTCAACTAACAGTTGACTAATTTTTGAATTGTTCCATTTCAATTATAACATTTAATTTTTCGAGGTCTTTTGAGTAGATTTTTGTTGTTATTTAAGTAGAATATGCATTTAAAAAATATATTACAGAGTTCTTTCAAGAAACTCTCTTGCAGTATTTTGTTTTATGAACAGAAAGTATTGTAAAAATTATTAATACCATAAGTCATCTAAAAAAATCAGTCAAATGGGTGTCGAACAAGTTGTACAATCAGGGTAATTCAATTTAAAACGGGGTCAGATGGAAAGAGCGCAAAGACCTCTCTTTTCGGGGGGTGGGTGGTTGTACCAGTGCTCGGCAATAAAATCTAAATAAACTGTTCAATTATTGTAAAAGTTAGGGGTGCACGGCAACTGGCTCGGTGATAAAGAAAAAACATTTCCTTTTCTTCAATTTCTCTTTGGATTACTTCTCGTGAAACTTTCTGGGCGATTTTACTAATCGAGAATATTATGCTCATATTTAATAAAGTAAACCAAAAAGATAGTCAAACAAATTCGTTATATTAATTAAGATAAAGTATTTTTTTTTGTTTCTGTTTGGAAGACAAATAAGGGAAAACCTGCGAGGATGACAACGATATCTTAGACTAAAGATAAGAAGGGAAACAACCCTTTAACATTAATGAATTAACATTGGCCATTCACCCAAATGAGAACCACAAATGAAAAAGCCCGGAGAGAGATTGCAATGCTTTCATTGATAACACCTTCGTCTTATTATTCACACTAATTAAAATTATGCCTATTCATATTTATGAATGTTTATAAATATAATATTTTCTATGCACAACCAAATCTTTTCTTTTTCTGTATTCATTTATTTGATTGCATTGCAAATTCGCGTTCGATTTTGTTATTTTTTTTCTGATATTTTCGTGTTATAATATTATACTTGGTAATTTTTTAGAATGCTTACTGTAAATAATAACTATATTTATATAAATTATAGATACAAATTGCAAAAAGTGTTTTGTTAAGCAAATTAATAAAAAAGTAAATAAAATCCACCCGCCCACATACAATGTATATAATGGTTAAGTAAATAAACGTAATATTTTGAGGACACGATATCGAAATAAATGAGCGAATATGATATTAACAAGGGAGAGAGTGATTAATGGGAAAGGCGGCGGTGATTTTTCTGGGTCATGTCGTTATGACATAAAAGTAATTGGGATTCTACGGTCACTTCACTATCATTGCCCAACATCTCATCTCATCTCATCTCGACTTCTCCAGCCTCTCTTTTTCGTTTTATCTCATTTAGACTTAAGCAGCCAATTTGGTTCTACCCGGACCAACTATAACCAGTGAGCTCCATTTCCCTATTTAATTTCATAAAGCCTAATGAAGTAGACATCTCCCGGTTCCACAACCATTCTTCTTCTTACAACCAATCATCACACCCGACTCCCTCATTTTTTAAATTATTTTGTAGGTGTGCGAAATTGAAATTATTGTATAAAAATGTATATATTTTTTAACATTATTTAATTAAAATTACAATAAAAAAACAAATGGCAATTTTTAAAGCTCTGGTCGATTAAATATATTGTCCAGTATTCTTTATGGTAAATTTGGGTTGCATTGAACAACATTGAAAATCTCAATACCAATAAACTCAAAGTGGTCCTTAAGTTTTATTGGCATAAGATTTAATAATCGATATTGTTTGCTATTATAGCAAATAAATAAAAGGTCTACATAAGGTGCAACAGCTGGACGTGACTAGAAATTAATTAAGTCGACTAGTCCCCTGTTTAATATAAATGTATATATCAAATTTTGGAAGGATTATGCTAAGACTGGCTGTATTAATTTATGACCACAATAAGGGAGAACATTTCCAACCAACCTTACTCCACCCCTTCTTATCATAGCCCAAGGCTCGTGTTTCTTTTTACATCATAATAATATTACAATTTTGATTAACTTTAAGCAAACTGATTTCAACATTCAACATAAATTAATATAATCAAATGAAAACGTTATGAGGACTGGAAATATTGTTATATATTCTTAATTATCAAGAATGTATGTGTGTATATGAATATTATCAGCACAAACTTCTCATTGATGAAAGTCCTAAATGAAAGATCTATACATAATCTCGTAGTTGTTTTTGAGATCAAACATTATTGGAAATTATTATGGAATTATTATTATCAAACTATTTTTATATTATACTAAAGAAGTCAAACCTTTCCATTAAAACTATCTTTTCTATAATTATATTTTCATTTTGTAAAGCTATAGTAAATGTTCTTTGAAAAACTGAAGTTGGTTGAAAATCACAAAAAATAACACAAAACCCCAAACAAGGAGTCGTCTGTACAGACACGTTTTCGTCTGGCTAACCTTAATGAAATTTTCAAATGTGCTTTGTCACTGTTTCACACAAAGAAACCATTATAATTATACGGAAGGGTAAGTTACTGCAAATACGAATGTCGTAATTGTCATTTTGCACCCATCCGAGGTATATAAATTCACAATAAACACTGCAAAATAAAGCACAAAGTTGTAGTATAAGTGAGGAGCGCAGTAGAGTTACGGGTATTTTCAGGTTGGTAAATTAGATAAGGAATTGAGTCTATATGCGAGGGTTCAGTTTGGTGGGCATTCAGTATTCAATCGAGGAGTTTCGTCCGTATAAATCAATGAAAAGGCCGGTGCATTTCATCGATTGGGATAGTATTTGTAATGGCGCCTTTGCATCGGATACACAACACAGTATGGACTGCATACAGCACACCACTCACTATGCCCACTGACACTACTACTATTACTACTACTATTACTATTACTATGACTACTACTACTACCACTACTGCTACCACTACTACTACCACTACTACTACCACGACTCCGCGGGGGACTCGAAACAAGGAAACCCAATTTGTAAAGTTACTCCTCGTCCTAGTCTCTCAACCCCTTCACATGTACCTCTTCTGTTACTATTCTATTTTTATGTATTTCAACTCGTTCAAGTTTCTCAATCTGAATTAATTGATACCCTTGTACCTTTTATATTCTCATACGGCCACTCGACACGGTAATAATATAAGGAATTTATCTAGATTTACAGGTATTTTTGTTGAAGATGCCTCTTATTTATTAGTATGAATTTTAATATTAACAGTATCGCACACTTTGTGACACACTTATTATATTCCAAAAAGACGTTTTATGTATTGTGTCCGTCTTACTAGTCTTAAAAACTACACGGCTCTATATCACACAACTTATATTACGTAAGAGTAAATATTTCATTTATTAAAAGTCTATTGCACCACATGAATTCAGAGTGCTTATTGCTTGAACCAATGCAGTGTAATAGAAGTAAGGTAATAAGTTTCAACAAATACCCAAGAGGCTATACCTAGACTTGTTCGGGAAACTATATTCAGTGTATTTTTATACCCCTTTTAAAAAGCTAATTAGTTTAATACCAACATAGTATCCATCATCTAACATATTTTAATTATAAATATATGTAGTAGAGTAAGGCTATAAAAGTCCACTCACAAAATATAATTCTACATGTGTATTTTATTTGTTTTTAATATTATTTTCGAGGTACATATAATAATAAAGTGGTACAGGTGAATGGTGTTGATTGTGATATCGTACAGATCCATAAGGTCTAGTATTGTTGACTTCCCCTCCATAATCCCAGATTATATTTTTTATACTTCCGCCTAATTTCCCTATCGCCGCCACAAACATAAACTCACTTTTAATTTTCGCCCCGCTCGCATTTTCCACAGCGCAAACAAATAACGAGTTCACGATTTTAAATCACGTTATTTTCGCAGTTGCCAACATGAAATATAATTATTTACTATTCCGATGGAACAAATCAATGTATGTAAATATTAATGAAAAAGCAAGATTATGTTGTTAGGCTGGTTTATGAAGTCTTCACGCTGATTTATTAATATTAATATGACATACTATGCAGTCTCCTTGTTAGTGAGTCCTCGTTATAGGGGACACACATTATCTGCACCACACTAAACTACACTATAATATACTGAAGTATAATAATATAACACCCCCTTTATTATCACATATTTGTCAGTGGGTATAAATTATTACACTTGCACGCCAACTTTGCCACTCTGCACCGTATTATTATTACATTATATTCCTATTCAACGACGCATTAATTGTCTCAAATCAATCTAGTTTGCACCTGTAAATTATTTGTCTAATTGGCCTACAAAATCCCCGTTATCTTAAGATTCAGAAGTTGGGTAAGATATCTAGAGTGTCTTTTGCAGTCATGTCACGTAGGATTCTTCTTAATCAATTGGACTTTGTCGTATTACACACTACGGAATACATATTTACTTCATAATTACATAAGGATATATTAAATTCAACAAATTAAATCTATTTAAGGACACATTGTTAAGGTTAAAATAATGAGACTTGCAAAAAGGACACACGGTGGATGGATTCAAATTGGTAAGTTAACCATGGTCCGTCCCGACGCCCTAATTAAAGGGGCTGTTTTAATTTGTACAAGCAGAGTAAATTGTTCAGAAAATCGACCCCATAGAGAGTCATTCAAAAACACTACAAACAAATTAATTCACAGAGTTGAGAGTGTGAAGGTGACGGTCCAATTCGAATCATTGTGTATTCTACTCATTTTCAACCCTCCATCTTCATTTAACTCGTTACTATTATGCGTGTTTTTTATTATTTTTAATTAAAATCGAACACTGATTATGTCGAAATGGTGTTTGTGTGTACATAAGTAAGGTTACTCACGAACCCAGCCTATGGGTAAATCGGTAATTTATGTTCATGAAAGCCCGTGTTGAAATATTTTTATCGATAAAAAAACGGCGATGGTATTTTATAAGAAACCATAAATGTCACGATTAAGGAAAATGTATTTTTATGAGCTGAAAATAAACGCGATGTGTTTACATTTCATTTATTAAGCTCATATAAAATTCACCATCAGCAAAATATTCTTTTATTATCATTGTACTATCCATTAAACGATTATTTAAAAAAATAAAGTTTATTGACATTGTGATTCTTGTTCAAAGTGGCTATTGCTGCACAATTTAAGATTATGCAAAATAAAATCCAGAATAGTAGAATTCAGAAGCAAATAAAAATGCGGTCGGAAGCGAAGAGGAGAAAAAGTGATGGCGATGGCACTCAGCATAATGCGAACACGGGTGACAACCGAATATTTGGTATTCATTGCGACTGGATAAAAAGTCAAAAATAATTCTACATCCATAGGTGCGGCAGAGTCGAGTGTAAGAGTAGGGAACAGGAACAGAGGCCAGTACCAGATTCAGGGTAGAGGTGGGAAACAATAGGTTGCTCGTAAATAAAAGGCATTTAACAATTCAGGGCGGAGTGTCAGCCGGACAAGGGACCTCTTATGAATTATTCAAAACATAGCTCTTATTCCTACCGATTGAGATAATTCAGTTAAAGAATTCGCCATATCTTTCATCACTTACTATGCGCACAGATTCTGCCTATTAACATATTACGATCATATCGAATAGCATCCAACGATTCGGTTGGCCATATTATGAGAAATTCTTCAAGTTCAACTAGTCCCAGAATAAGAGGGGTTTTTTTGTGAAATGGATAAATATTTGAGGCATAGATATGCATCTATTCCCTGTGTGAGCGCTATGAGCCAAAACATAAAGGAAATTTGAATATAAAAGGCGCAAATGCGTGCAAGAATGTCGGAGTCGTCGATGTTATCTTCCTTGGAACTCGATGTGGCAATGGAATCGTTGGAATATTATACTAAAAAGAATACATTGTTTCAAAGACGTATTGATGTTAAAGATTAATGTGCGTATTGATAACTGAATGAGGGAGTGTCGCGTGTTTTATAAAAAGGGTCAACCATTGTCTTAAGCAGGGCAATACCTTCATAAATTACCAACTTGTTCTATAAATAAATTGTTTCATTTCATTAAAAGGTACAAACAATATCATAAGATTAAAATATGTTTATATTTTTCAATATAATATATGATCATTTGTACCTATGTATTTGTTTAATGAAATGACTTTAAATAATGATTAAAAATGTATTCGATAAAGCTACTTTGAGATTTAATATAAGAACAAAAAAAATCAATTGAATGCACAATCCGTGATGAGAAATTAGCAGGCAAAAGCAGCACAGTGTTAAAAAACAACCCATTAATCTTGATGCTTCATACAATATTTTCACATTTAAGTTAAAAAAAAAAACAAAAAGGTAACACAGAAGTTGTGTTCGCAGAACGCTGTGTTTTTTATTGTTATTATTTGTGCTTATCTGTAAGTTTTGCCAGCGGTTTGTTGTAGAGGGTTGTTTGAAAAAGTTCTTCGTTGTTTAAAGGCCACGAGCGAAATGCATAAATCATATGAATATTGCTAGAAGAGGTTCAGAAAACTTGAAACACCGTGCACCACCTCCAATGTTATTTTTGACCAATCTTTAAAAATAAATACGTCTATTGAAAACATATTTATGAAGGATTTTTATTCACAAAGCAGTTAAATTAGACGGCATTTTGGTGGAAATTAAATTTTAGGTGTTTAATAGCCAAAGCACGCATACAACTTCCACCCCATTCCTCTCCCTATCGCTATATTCAAAGACACTCCCCCTCATAATAGGAAACCCACCCAATATTTTCGATATCATTCTATAATCACATAGGAAGTTCTAAATTAACAATAAAGCCGTGGCACTTTTTTTTACTAATTATTATAACAAAGTACTTTGTCAACCTGATTAAATATTGTCAGTAAAATAAATTAGAGTATAATTTGATATGGCGTAGGTTTGTCAACGGTTCAATAAGCATATTTATTTATTTATATCCATAAAATAGCCTCAATGTTGAGTTCGGTCGTGTAGAAACCTGATAAAAATATGACCACTCTACTATTCTATACCGCAATGCTTTTCATATATTTTTCACTCACGCCGTTAAACTTTACTATTCACATAATGTTACATCATATTCACAACCGTGATTTTTAAATTAAAAAAATGAACATAATTAATTTAATTACTATTAAAAATATATATACTTTACAATACCGATTGGAGTTTTAAATAAATAAAGAGTTGTGAGTCGAGCATTGAGTATAGTAATAGTTAGTAATGAAGAGTGTGTCTCTATCAGGTTGGAAGTTAGCAAGAGACTTGATTTCCCCTCAAAACTTGTATGTTGAGATGTTATTAACTTTGCTACTCGACACCTTGCTAAATTCACATGTGATTTGCACACTCCAACTCTCTTTCACTTTTAAATCACATATTACTTCATCCAACTCTCGCCTTGCAACTAATTTATCTTTGTTTATTCACGCTCGAAATTCAAATTGCAGGGAATGTGAACATTTGAGGAAACATTTAAATAATCCAACCCCTCTCTCATTATGCTTAATATTTACCTTGATAACTTGGAATGTCTTTTATTATATAATAATACAAGTAAACATCACTATTAATTTTGAAATAGTATAATACACACCAAATGGGCTTTATTCGAATGATAAATAATGTTGAGCCTCGTTATGAATTTTTCAATATGAAATCTCCAGAAAAACAATTTTGATTACTACAAAATTTTTTAAGATGTATTCAAGAAGTTCTTGTAAATCGCTCAATTTAAGAGCAAATGTGTATATTACAATCTACACAACTAGATTTTTTTAGTACAAAAAACATATTGCAGATTGGAAATGGTTATCTTTATAAATGAAATCAAAAGATATTCAATGTTCTCAATTAAAAATTGACAATGAAATCAAATATTACATTATTTTCGTGCCGAAATGTATGACTGAGTGCCAAAAAAAACTACATAACCTGTGTATTATAAATATCAGTCCGACTCTGGGGATTTATTATTCAAACATGCACAATTTAAAAAACGAGTATGGCATAATAAATAAACTTATGTAAATAAAAGAATCAGAGCGTAGTGTTGTTTTATTTTCGGCCATGAACAAAGAACAGTTTTAAAAAATCTGCATAATTTATGTAATCATACTGAAAAGTCTCCCCGCGTGTTTAATAGAAATATTCGCCATGTTTAGCGCCCCTTGCAATAAAATAAAGTGTTATGACTAAACTTTTATTCGTCCCTCAGCTCTTCTTCTTTCTCTCAAAGTGAATTTTGTCAGAAGCTTTCCATTGTTTTATTCCAATACACTCTACTCTATAATATGTAACACTATAAGGCGATACAGCTAAGTACAATATTTCTTCATAAATAAAAATATATTGGCATTTTTAGTTATAGGAATATATCGGAATTTCATCAAATTCATTTGATTTATTAATCCACAATTAATCGATTTACATATATTTTAACTAATTCTAAATAATATTATTATTACAATTTCTTTATTATGCAAGTTTTTACACAATTAATCGATTTACATATATTTTAACTAATTCTAAATAATATTGTTTATTAACATATACATACATATTATACACAAATTGTGTAAATATTTTGGGATCAAGGCGACACGACTCGACTGAATTGTAAAGTATATTATTTAAAATGAGACATCTGTTTATTATCACTTTGAAGCCAGAAGACGAATATAAATTTATACTCTTCCTTTGAAGACAGTCTTGTCTTTTAAGTAGGTGATATTTTTATTATGGGTGTGTCGCGTCTTATGATGTTTAAAAACTGACTGAATAACAAATGGATTTCAACTTATTTAAGAAAATCGCAATTAATAAATAATTTTAAACGTCTGCAGAAAATGTCCATTGTGGTAAAAATATGTTTGTTTGGGTGTTTCGGGGTTGAGAATTTAATTTGAGAGTTGACCACAACCACTACCCACTGTGCACCTTTAATTTGTTTCTATAAAACCACAGTTACTCTAACTGTATAATTTCTATCTATTTAGGATTTATAAATTTCTATTTATAAATGAGGTGCCAGTTGAATTTTATTCGTTATTTTCTAAGTTACTGGGGAAATATATTTTTTGAAATTTATAATTTAAGTGGATGGCTGTAATCGGAAATTATTGTAATTTTCAGGCCGCCCACAGAGTAAAAAATAATTAAACATAGATTCACAGTTTTACAAAAAAATAAAAATATCACAGTGCAAATTCGTTACAACTTTTTAAAATTTTATATCATTTTAATACAATACAAACGACACAATTGCAGAATTACAAATTGAAGGGTAGAGTGTGCAACAACTTATAATTCAATAGGTAGTTGCGAAAACATCTTACAAGGTATAAAAATATAATAATATTTTCAAGAGTGAACAGTAATCAAGAGTAAGAATAAATACATGCGATGTGGTATAATAATGTTTTCATTATTACATTTTATTTGATTTTATAAAATGATTAGGAAAAGTGAATATTACGATTTTTTTTTAATTGGACATAGTAAATAATATTTTCATATAAACGCAGGTAACATGATCCAATAGAAAGAAGCGTTAAAATGGAAATGATATCCAAAAAATGGTGCATATTTAATCATAAAGTATATAATAAATATGATGGAAACTGTTTGAGATATATGGGATGTATAGGGTGGAGTTAATTTGAGGTGTTTAGTTTTACCTGCGGGACACATAACAGGGCTGGCCTTATAACTCAGCTGGCTTTATTGGATGCCAGGCGAATTAAGTTGCCCAGGTGGCCATACTGTTGCCTCTTTAAAAATCAAAATTGCTACCTTTGGATTTCCTAATTAACCTCGCCCCGACCACCTCCCACCTCTCACAATCCACAGCACAAAAATAAAACAACAGAATCATGTAATAAGCCCGTAAAGCATGTATTTCTATAGTAGCTACACAAATATTATAATACACCGATAACTTTTCCGGATGAAGTAAGTCATCGATGAAGCGTCTTTCCGTTTCCAACCGATTCTTCCGGACAATAAAACAACTTGACTCCGCCAAAGACAACAATAAAAAAACGACGAAAATATTGCTCTACAATTATAATTTATTCACCCCACACTAAACAGTTTTCAAACTAAGAAAATATTTATCACATTGAAGCACATACAATAAAAAAATCTTTAAAATTGTACAATTCAGTAAAGGAATGCAATATAAGGGGTGGTTTAATTAGAAAGCAAATCGGTGAAGCGTCAGGAATCGAATGCGGTACATGAGTTTGTAAGAGTAGGCGGTACTTTGGGGGTTGTTCAACATAAATACAAATATATGCACGTCTTTCAAGGTACAGATCCTCGTAAATTTCTTGGGGTGGAAAAAATTACTGGACGCCAAAGCTACCAGTAATTGAAATTTACATAGCGCCTGCTTTTCATCTTTATAATATACATCCCTATTATATTTAAAATATAGATAAATATTTAAATAAAACAATATTGTGTCGTTGTTAAGGCCAATAGACCAATGTTGAATTTAAGAAAAGACATATGATCTTTTGTAGTTACATACTTAGATCGACCTAAAGGTGTTTATATAGATCGAATGTAGATTTTGTAAATATTTGAAGGAGAAAGCCGACACCTTTCCATTACGGTTATACTAGCGCCTCAACTAATTCCTATTACTGTCACCGCTTTTCTCATACATTTACATTGATAATTTTAAATTAGACTATGGTTCAATTTGTGTTTCTAATCTACTTGTATTATGATCCTGTCCCAGCCTTTACTCAATTAAGTGAGCTGAATAAATTTAAAAAAGTGCTGCTATCTCTAGAATTTAATATAAAGTACGGAAGTGATCTCAAGAAGCAATGCCGGCGTCTTAAAAATCAGATATTCCCGTTGCGTAAAGGAAATACTCCTAAAAAGTGTGTGTGTATGTGTGTTTGTATACTTGGCTGAAAGACGGCGTCAAAGTTGTACGAGAACAAGTACAAAGTAATTTATCAAGGGCTGGAAGAAGCACATCATTTTATACCGCGATGAAATAAATATTTATTACCGTTATCTAATCTGTGCAAGAAGTCCCGATACAAAAGTAAATCCTTCCAGCTCTGTGAACTCAAAACTATTTTTGCACTTTACCGATGCACTTAAAATATCGTAAGTAATGTAATATGATATTTCTGAAACGTACGAGTATAGGGAAGCGAACAAAGAAGTGAAAATGAATGATAATCGCATAAGACTTTCACCACAATAAACGAGTTGATGTTTGGAAGGGGGAAAACAGCCGCTAGCTGCCAAATATGTTCAAATGATTCTTAGGGTTGTGAAAACACACCTTTGTATAAAATAATTAATATTATGATATGTTTGGTATAGTGGATGATATAAGGGTGATACAGCCACCCCATGAAATGTGATGGAAGTATGTTAGTGTTCGTAGTTGGCGACAACTCCAAACTTGGTGTGCTTCTTCTTCCTGATCCTGACACAGGATTTATTCCGACCGCATACTATCCTTCTCCACTATACACGCATGTCACGGGGAGAATATTTTTGCTACCGCTTTTATGACAGGATATCAACTGAAAACTTGAGGCATATGGTCGAATACAGATATAGAAACAAACCAGAGTTTCATATTTTAATCAAAGCAACGTGACAACGAACACGATTTTCATTATATTTTAATACCTTAAGTAGGGAGATATACATTTCTATAGCAAAATAAAGGATGCCTATTTACTCGGGTTTGAATAGGATGGTCCGGCTTATCCTCCTGTAATAGTAATAATCATTATCCGATTCTCTCCATCCAGTTTTCAAGTGATAAGCATCTGAGATCGGATAACATTTAGCAGAATAGGAGGCTCGCCAATGAAAGTGAGTGCAGTAACCAAAGAGCGAGAGGGTGCGTTAAAGTAAATAGAAATACCTTATATTCTTTTACGTGGCTTTACACGTTATCAGTAAATGTGTTGGCGGAGGGATCAAAGGTGTGGAGTATGGATTTGCAAGATCCCTTATTTCGGCAGTGTGAGATGAAGAAAAAGCTGGGCAAATAGTGTGACGAATGACGGTGTTTGAATACCAGCGGTCTGAAGAAACAGGATACACAAAGATAGTATCTTGTGGGTAAATAAAGGAAAGTCGACACCAGATGATGGGGAGGGGGATTGCTGTTGTTGATTTTAAAATTATAATATCAAAAGTGGCATTTATTAATTATTTTGTAATATTGTTGGGGGCTTTTGCAAACTACATATATTATAAAAGTGAGCTTGATGTGATTGTGTGCGTACGCAGGGGCTGAAATAAAAGTACATACATATATGTGATGGTAGAAAGCCTATTTCTTATGTTTAGGATCGTACAAACGTGTGTTGAAAGAGTATCAGATCAGGATGGTACAAGGAAACTCGATTGCAAACTTAGACTCCGTGTCTCACCTTACCCCCCTTCTTCTTCTTCTTCTTGCCACGGATCATGCTTCCTTCTTGTGTTTTCTTGTTTTTTGTTTTGTCTTACTGTTTTCACTTTTACCACTATGTTGGCCCGTGTTTGTCGTCATAGATTTATTACCCACCACTTTGAGTTTCCTATATTACTATGTTTGTAATACGTATTGAGTGATGTAAATATAATCAAACGACAAGACAAGCAGCTTACATATAATTTTTTTTAACTATGCACTTTAACAGTTAAAATCGAATTAAATATGTGTTATTCCACGATAATAGGCGATATTTAATAAATAATTGCTCTGAGTAACTAAAGTACGACATTATCACATAAGACTGACAGTTACTTTATGTGGAAGCATGATATAATATTTATTGTGACACTTGCTTCCAAAGATTTCATAAACATATATTATAATTGGTCTTTACCCATCTATTAAGGAGTGATATGATAATAATATTTCAAAAACTGAAGATGCGTGTTCTTAAACTATTTAAATGATAAAATAGTGAATACTCACAGTAATAAAATGGTAGGTGTGTTAGGATATTTGGTAGAGTAAGTATAATGACAAAGTCACGTGTACGACAACATATTGGACAACATGTTCCCCTTATTTTTTAACGTACATATAAAAATACGAGTGAAACGTGCATACAGCATAATGTGATCCCTCGAGACACAGATTCATCCCCCAACCCAATCCCCTTATTATGAATATACCTTTATAGAGTTATTCCACGTCGGTGTTTAGTCCGTGTGAATTATTAATGGCAAATTAAGAAGAGTAATATTGGGTAACGAAGAGCAGACGCCGTGAAGTGCAATGTTCGTTCTTTTCTTCCGCTAGGTTTGTTAGGTAAGCTAAAAAAGATATTCCAGTCATTAATACACCTCGGTCGATACAACAATCCTGATATGTCAGTGTCACGAAGGCTTTACCCTCTATCTAATATACTTCCCCCGTATAAAAGTCACGCGACTGAAAAGTGTGGCGATTCTGAAATTTAATTAAGTCCAAATAAATTATCACGCAAACGGGGTGAGTATTTCATCAGTCACACTAATCAGCTACTTTTTATATTATCACGACGATACTTTTACCAACTACTCGTGGCTTTCGTGTGAATTCACAATGTACACTGGCGATAAACACCCTCTTGCTTTGCTTATTTATGTGACGGTCACTCGAAAAAAATACAAGCACAGTGTATTTTGTGTTTCATGCTTACGTAGTTTCTCTGACAATATCTAAATGGTCATATAATATTTACTTAAACACGCCTACTTTAAATAATCATTATTTAATTGATATAATATGTGTTAATAATACTTAACATGTATACGTATGAAATAAGACACCATTGTTATGACGACAACAACAAGCGATGCTCTAAGAGGAATTCTCATTTCCTCATTATCAGAGTTTGTCCGGTGAAATTTCGCTTCACTTCCTTTGCCACTATTATATTAACCCAGTTTCTGTATAGAGACAAAGTGCTGATTCAATATTACGATCGATTGCCAATTTGCAGATTATGCTTCCATTAAAATACTCACATATGCATCTATTCTAATTGGGATGATCATAATATTACATTAAGCATCAGATTTGTAAGTGCTTTGGATGAAGTAAATTAAGGTGAAACATCGCCTCGAGACCGAAGGCATATGAAAGTTTTAGAGTAGACTGAATTTAAATTATAAAGTTTAGCAAAGTGGGGGCAGCCACACTCTGTTATAATATTTGCAACAATTAACGTTAAGAGTGGTGGAAACTTTTAGCTGTATGATCTCCTGAACTCCCGTACGAGTCCCTGGAAGTGTCCATGTCTGCTATAATAATATGTATAATGTGCATAAGGTTCAGAATAAAGCTTATATGACTACTCGTTTGCGGGGAATATAATATAATCGCAAGATATTCAAAAGTTGTGGAGTGCTTGTGGTTGAATTATGTGGTTGTGTCATATTTCTATTCGGGAATATAACAACTTTAGTTGAAACCTTACTGAAGTGACTGATCCTAATTACTTCACAGCCTCAAATTTCACCAACATTCCCGACCCAACTTTCTCACCTTACGCATTTTACAACAAGGTTTGATTTACCTTTATATTAATCGTAATTTTATAAGAGATTATTATTCATTACTTTATTTTCAAAAAAATTTCATTATTGGAACAATTGAAATCTATTTTACCTTTGAGGATAATGGAAAGGAACGTGTGTTTGTATTTTTATTGATATAAAATTATGCTTAACGCAATCAACTCGTACATTTTAGATATAGGTAATAGTTCTTAGGCAATTTAAAAATAAAACACAATGTCATCCGCATACAAAAAGTTTTTATAATATGTACAGTAGGATTTATACAAATTGTTCTGCAATGTAGTTGATAAATTTTTAATATAAAATTTTAAAAAATGCATATGATTGTTAACTGTAAGTTTAATTTTCAAATATGTAAAATATTAATCAAAGCATTTTCCAGTTTATGATATAATAGAGAGTGGGTAGGTTTGTATGAGAGCAATAGCACATAAAACCACGTAACATGAAAAGTGTGGAAAATATCGAGGCATTTTTCTTTACGATCGGATGGCCGAGTTGTTTTGTCGGAAGAGGGCCACCGACCATTTGTGATTTCCCTGGAGCACCGGGACCCTATTATAAATTCACTAGCATCGCGGACAAGCACACCTCCTCTCCTGTGCTTGTTGCTCTTACATTACACCATTATACATGTGTGAGCCGCACTACAACACATATACAGATAAATTATGAAAGCCTCGAATAATGCGCATCATAAACAACCGAGGAAATCTCGGAGAATTTGACGACAACCCTGAGGGATTCATCTTTGCATGTGTCGCACAACATCACACCCATACAATATTACAATCATCAAATAGAAATGTCAACTCTTATGGACTGAGCAGGGAATTATTAATTGATCGTTGGCTGTATGACAGTTGAGAAGCTGCGAACTAAATGGTGTCAAGGGTCGAGAAGTGTCCTAAACAGGCAGCTTTATTGGCACTTCCAAGTTAGGTTCACCTGTTAGTTATAGAAACACCTGCTACTGTCTATCTCTATTCTATTTTGTGACCTATCTATCCCTACTATTTTCACTTCATTATTTTACATTTTGTTACAAGCACCTTTCCACAATAAATATAACCTTGTATTTTGCAGCTTCCAATTAAATCTAGGCCCTAACCAACGAAACAAAAAATCTCTGGTACAAAATTTCATTATTATTTATACGTCAAATTTAATAATTACAATGAGAATTTTTCGTTGTAAGCATATATAAGGAGTAAAAAGTATTATCCTTTACATATTTTTATTGAGTTTCAAATAAATTTATACTAATAAAAATAATTTTTCTTATTTGTATATTGTAATGAAAATATTTCAATGAACTTGCAGTCTATTTTGTAAATCTCCGTGTACGGGACGAATTGTGCCTACCAGATATGTCTTGGTATTCAATTTATAAATCAGAAAATGGGAGTAAGCCTGATTCTTGTTTTATTGGTATTAAGTTATAACCAGCCAATTTTATTTTTTGGTAACTAGATACCAAAAATTATTTTACTTTCAAAATATTAAATTAGATATATAATTAAATTTTAATTAATTAGTGATTTTTGATATTTATTTTGCATTAATTTCGTTGAAAATATACTCGGTACGTATGTAAGTAGAAAAGAGAGAAGCGTAGCTTTCAATAATTGTGTGGGGGCAAGATCAAAGGTCATTCGGGATTCGAGACGAAAAGGGGGATCTTCAGTTAAAATATTTAAGGTAATGGTTTGGATTTAGACATACCGAAATACATCTCTCACTGCAGATACACTCTGCTTTAAACATTCATAAAGAATAATATATTTTAACAGCATCCATGCTGCATTTGCTCGTATGGAATTTTAAACAAATTCCTAAAAATATCAATATATCATTAACATAAATTGGTGGCGAATAAATATATGTCAGTCCAATTCGACTTAAAGCAGATGAGATCAAATTCAATTTAACGAGGCGTGGGATTATATCGAATTTGTTATTTAAATAATAAATAGGATGTATGTAGATTGGGAGAATCCACACGAGGAAATATATTGAAGAGTTAGGAAAAGGCTGTAGCATAGATATACTAGGTAGTATAGGTAATAGAGCCAAGGGTTCATGAAGATTAATGACGATTCTTTCGCCGTGGATTCCACTACGACTATTATAAATACACTATTTATAGCTTGCTCTTATAAACTACATGCTATTTTACTTATATTAATTGAATTAAATCATTTATACATTTCATGCCTCTTGGTATTGTGTAAATAGATAATGTTGGTTAAAATATTAATATAGGTTTAATTGTTGAGGTCCCCTGTAGGGTATTCAGAATAAAAGCATTAATGTATATTTCGAATAAAGCTAACCTTATCTGACAAATAATGTTATAAGATAATTTATCAATCCAAAACCTGTTATCAAAAGCCTTCTTGGAGTCAGTTTAAATCGCTTTATTATTTACTTTTATGAAAAGATTTAAAATACATCGCAAGAGCGATCTAGAAACGGAATTCAAACACGAGTAAGAATGTTAGAGACGGAAGATAAGGATAAGGATAAGGATAAGGTGGTATAGAGTGGGTGGTAAAGTCCAGCATTTGTCATTGCCGAGTCACGTGTCTGAAGACCACCCCGTGTACCTACTATCTTCCCCTGAGGACGTTTCCTTGGCCGATGGGGCTGAGCCTTATATTTTATTTATTAACCTTGAATTTGCCACCGGAGTAAGAGCACTCCTCTATAAATTATACAATGAGATGAGACCACGCTTTGTTTTATTACACGGCAAACAGTGTTGTCTTTGACATACATGTTTGAACGTGAGATTGCAAATATAATAACAGGGCTCGTTGCCGATACAGGCTATAAAATACAATGATATCGCAACGGGTGGCACAATGTGAGCTAATGATAATGTTGTCGATGTAATTAGGGATAGACAAACAAGGGTGGATTTGGTTACGATAAGATACGATTTGCGTAAAGTTAGTGGTTGTGGACGAGGGGCAGTACAAAATAGTTGTGTACACTTTAGGCTACTGGTTGCATTATGGCTTAATACTACTATTACTATTACTATTACTATCACTATCACTATCACTATCACTATCACTATCACTATCACTATCACTACTAATACTTACACTGGCTTGTGTTATTAATATTACCATATACTCTCCTTCTACCCGCAATCTGATGGTCCGCTATTCCCCATACACTAAATTAACTAACTAGATATCTTAACATGTCTTAGTTTCAAACCCACCCAAACACCACAAACTGCTGTTAATCGTCACTTGCCAAACGACTTTATAAGTGTTGATATATGTATTAAGTATCAACTGAAAATATATACCTATTATACAACTCAAAAAATGTGTTCCTTTTTTAATCAGTGCAAATTAAATAATAAAAAAATAATTAATATTAGGTTAAGTTATTTTTTTACAAAAGAAAAGAAATTTATTTATTAATAGATTTATTTTGAATAATTAGTTCAAAGATTTGAAAAAATAACCATACAATATTTGCTTTTTATTTCGAGTGGATCCACTAAAAGTATTTGTATTATGACCAAATTAAAAAATACGCACAAATCTTGTAAAACGATGAATTGTAAATTTTATTTTTTTAAATAGTAGGATTAATAACATTAATAACACAGGATAAATTAATATAATTATAGAGTCATTGTTTGCTAGTGAAATTTATAGTGTAAATAATATATTTAAAAATATGGAATAGAAGTGGTGTTATAATAGAGACACAGACAACCCTTGCGAGTCCCCAGATCAACGGGCAAGTATGTTTGGCGTATAAATTTAAAAAGAAGCTTACCCTGAAGGGGTATGGCGATGGCGATGGAGTGTTTACTGGTAGCATCAATTAAAAGTGTGGGGATGTAGCATGGTGGTAGCTTTTGATGTGTATACTGGCCCCTTGTAGATAGTACCACCATTAATCTGAACTGCACTGTATCTCGTACATTTATTCACTGCTTACATTGGAAACTTCCCCTACGCACAGCCCAACAACAACTATGTTTCTCCGAACCAGTACTTGCTCCACTCGTTAAAAATTCAACGCCCATTTAATTTCACCCGACTTTATCGACCTAGCCACCGACCCAACCGACGATATGGTTTTGTTTTTACGTATTTGCTGTTGTCAGAGGCAGTTCCGCTTTTTGTGTATCGGTGGTATGCGTGATAATATATGGGGGGTAATAGACATCTATTGCGGTGTTTGTCACTGAGAGATATTGCGACACTGGAATTAACGACCTCATTTAACCATGAATCTGGTGGAGTGTATCCACCTACTATGTTTAGTAAGAGGGGCACCACAACCAGGTCCAGGATCACCACCAGAACCTACTCCATCCCAGACACGGACTCAACTCACTCCACTACCATAAATATTCCTGTAAGACCCCTACCACCAAACATCTTCCTACGAGCGACCAGCTATTTTGAAAAATAGTTAATTAATAATACAAAGTTTAGGGAGTCTTTTGGTTAAATATAACATTCAAGACACATGGCTAAGCATACAAGTCGTTACAAAATTAATTGATCGTGATTATTTTAATTTATTCACTTGTACCATCGGTACATAAAATAACAGTTTTTAGTGATGGTATTTTTTTATTGAATTTTAATAAAAATGATTAGATTTTAACGACCTACTTAAATAATAGACAGTCTCGTTCTCTTGGTAGACGTTAAAAGCATTTAATTAGAAATGTTTACAAAGCACGTCTTTTATCGAGTGAAACAAACGCTGAAAGCAAGTCAAATATAGATAGATGCTTTCTGTAATGGACCTGGGATTTGGTGTCCCACAAGAATATCAACCTGTCTCCCCAAATTGAATTTCACTACCATATTTTACCACGCCAAGCCAAACCACACTTACTTTATTTTTTGCTTGAAGAATAAATTAACTAGCGTCCTATTTTTGCGAGGGTTCTTAATTATAAATAACTATAAATTACAATATCAAGAAAGACTTTTCTCTTTATAGTAGATTTTATTAGGATTGTAAAATAATAAGAGGCGCTGGATGCAACCCTTGGATCTTACTGTACTAGGCTTTTACAATTAGTCAAATTAATATAATAAAATGCATGTTTAGCAAAGATTTTGCAATAAATTCGAAATCCTTAACTCTATTTCTTTATTTAAATATATATACTTATATTATTGCATATTGTGGTGGACATATGGCTTTCATTAAATGTTGGGACACAATAATTTAATTAATGTTAGTATTATTATAATATGAGATATTATCTTTATAAACAAGTTTATGATATAGATATAACAATTATAAAAAAATCATTAATAGTAGCACTATTACACTGAAAATTTAAGCCATTTGGTAAGCTCTCGAAATGTTATGCAGAATACGGTTTCATTGAGTTTATATTTATAAGTAGGCATTGTTTCAGTTTATAGCACTCTCTCCTCTATTAACACGGCAATATTGGAAAGTGTTAATTTTTTTTTGTATGCAATATGTAGTATATAGAATAATAAATGATGTGACGGCATAACGGGCGATGGTGTAAGGGTGTGTTTAATGTTGTATTGGCCCATTAGGGTTGTATTGAGCAGACAAAATGGTTCAGCTTTACAATGACACCAGCTGCCACAACATTCTATAATACAATGATAACATTTAAAACTAGCCTACAACCATTATACAAACCGCATATTAGTATTATTAAATAATTAGCTCGCCATTAAGGACAGGCCACACTTTTATAGCATCTTTATGTCACATCGATATTCAATATTGCCTGTTGGGCCATTATCGTCGAATAAATTCACGCACAAATGTGTTGGTGCTAATAACCGAGTGCCACAGACAGATTTATAACTATTCCCGTTTTATTTTACCCACCAAAACTGTATTAATTATCACTTTCATTATTCATTTTATAATTTCACATTGAAAATCATTAATCACACCTCACATTGCCCCCTGGCTTCATCGTCACTAGTATCATTTTTCGTTTTCATATCAACATTTTTTGAAACAATATTCGTGAAAAAACCTTACTTTATTTGGTTATAAAATCACGTTTATAGTCAAATAAATTTAATCAATATGAATAAATACATACATTGACCGTAATTGGTGGACGCGTTTGTTTAAACATACAACGCGAGATTTGATTGCTAATCGTTTATTTAATTTTAAGTAAAATATATTCATTTTGTTGCCTGATAGTTTTCTCATAGTTTAATGTAGTTATTGATTAAAAAATAACAGCTCTCTTTGCATTCGCGGCGTCTCGATTAACGGTAGTAAGGAGATTTTATAATATGAAATTCGAAACAAATATTATTTGTCTTTTTATTTTTCTGATGAACTTCCACCTTCATCATTATATTAGTAATAGGTGAAATCAGTTCCTTATACCTAAACATATTATTTCGGTTGAATTTATTTTAATAGGGCGACTAGTTTATTAAAATGAAATTGGTGAATGCAAAACATGTTTAAATGGGTATTAATCGTGGTAATATATAATGATCAAAGAGATGTTGTAAGTGTATATGGTAGAATGGTCAAGTGGCTTAGTTTGGATGGACGATCCTTTAAAGCCTTATACATATGCATTATACTTTATAATATGTCATAACCACCTTCAAACGGAATTAATTAAAGTTTATAATTATCCAGCCTCCGCACACTAATTATAATACCGCACTACTACTAAATTCTAACTTATTTCGATAATGGAAAATTTCAATCAAGCAAATGGGTGAAAATGATAGAAAGTTTATTTTTCCGAGTAGTAAAGTCAGTAGTTCGCCGGCCAGAGAGATCGTTAAAGTGAAAGACGAGTTCCGCTGTCCCTTCTAAACTCGTATTCATGTATTTTGGGTAAAAATGAAAATAGGAACATCAATTTAAGTTTATAAGGGGTATTTTGTCAAAAATAAAATTGAAAGAAGCGCAAAGGGCTGTGAAGGGCGAAAGAGAGAGACTGTAATATTCCTGGCTTCCTGTTCAGGGATTTCCTTTGTGGGCCGGAAGAGCCAAGAAAAGAGGCCAAAGAAGCTACGAGAGGGTAAAGAGGAATGTTTTCAATACGTTTAAGTAAATAAGATATGAGAACTGCAAATGCTGGAAGGAAATATAAGAGCTTAGCGAAGTGCGTTGGACGCTTTTAACATAGAATATTCTGTCTACACCATAACGACCATAAGAGAGTCTTTTGTTCCATTCAAATCATTGTTGGTATTTTCATGCATCACTGCTATCATTTGTTTTGCCGTTGCAATGCATTTTAAATCTTATTATTAAAAATAAAATGCTTTGTAATATATGTATGAGATGTTTCCACTATACATCGAAATTAAACTCTTCAGTTTCAAATAATATATAAAAACCTATAATTTTTTCGATGGAATTCTCTAAATAGGCTTGTATTTTTGGTATCGTAGTGAGAGCGGGGATATTATTTGTTGTTTGGTACCTGTTGGTAGTAGAGGGATAAGTATAGCAATCGTAATCCACATCTTTGTGTCATAAAGCTAATGTTTGTTGTGCAGTGTGCCTCAGTATTCGTATCTGTTGTCGTTAAAACTTCCATCTGACTTTGGACATGAGCACCAAAACTAGGTACTATACTCGACTAGACTAGACTAGACTAGACTAGACTAGACTAGACAAGACTGGCTAGAATACCAGAGATACGCCCTAATGTGCACCCTCTAGGGATATGAGACGACTTGGCTAAACTCTAATACAGATTCGATGTTTCCCTTATATACAATTCACTTCTTCACACATCAAACTTGTATCTTTATCACAAATATTATAAAAATTCAGTTATATTATAATTTAACGTAGAAAGCACGCACGATTCTAAATTTACGGTCATATAAAATTTAATTTAGTGCAGTCAAGTCCACGTGCGCGAAAAGTGCTAATAAAATGTTTGCAAAACCTACTGCATTTTTTATTATAAACATCACATATTTTTCAAAATAATATTTTTTATATCAAACCATTGAAATTTAATTCTTCACGAATTCTATAAAGAAGTAGTGGATCGATTTCTTTTTTACACCAAAGTACACAAAAAATAGTGTCAGTGCTAAAACCTGTATATATTAATTTTGTATTAATAAACTTCTAAACTGTTTGTAAAACTCATCATAAAATCACGTTTGTAAATTATTTGTTATTGATTAGTGAAATCATTCGCCTACTAGATGATGAAATCGAATGATTTCATGTTGATTGTTAATGATTTCTACTAGTATATTATTGTCATTGCAATTTTCTGATTATTGCATTTAAGACCCGTTATGGTTTCTTGCCTTTAGTATTTATTAAAATCCCAACCAATTTTCAATAAAATCAGTGACTCCGGTATGTATTATATTTTATAATAACTTTTCATTGTAAATAATAATGAGTCTGGGGTTTGAATATTATATTTTTTATTCATGTTTTAGCAATTTTATTGGTTTACAAAATGTAAAAGTCGTAGGTATAGATAGTTAGATTTTAGTATGATAATAGTGTGTATAGAATCACCCCAGCAATAACAATGTCTGCAACTGTGCAACGCAAACGATTTTAATAAAGAGTGTATTGTCACGTGCGGAACTCTAATCCTGTCAATTTGTTACAAATATTATTTTATCGTATACAATTCACATTCACGGAGGACAACACTAAATTAATATCATATAACAAACACACACATAAATGAGAAGTACCCATATTCGAGCATACACAGGTGAGTGTCTCAGTATAATTGGTTTTGTCAAGGTATAACAACAACCCTTCGCCTCGGTAGGCTCATTTGTCACGTCTGTCTGCTATATCTAAATATTGCATGCTTCCCTTTGCTGTCAGCTCAATGCCTGTTAAAACTCATGGGATTATTCATTTCTTACTCTTATCACATGAATCTCGAAGAAAAAAATACAATTTGAGTTGACAAATACATTTTGTAATAAGCAGCATAATAGACGTGGCGTATACTCCGATTTTTTTAAGAAGAGACCATTCAAATCGATTTTTCACTTTTTTTCTATTACATTTAATATAATTCGAGAGAGTAGCTTTTGGTGGATTGCAATAAATAGCTACGCACTTGGTGCAGATAGAAAAATGAATCTGTGGTTAATAATGTGAAGAAAGTCAACAATCAGATTCTAAAGACACATTCACAAACAATGCTACATATTATCAAACCTAATACATAACATTTTAGGCGATACATTAATGTAATACCATTTATTTCTAATCTGGTAGTAATAAAAATACTTAAATATAATAATACGGGATTATATGTCCTCTATGTTAACAAATAATAATTTTTTTTTCCAAATTAATAGTGTTCTTGTGTATCTAACATTAACAAAATCATTTATTTAATTAAGACTTTTATACAAAATTTATTAACATTTACACAATTTATAAACACAACGATTTATTATACAGTGTTAATTTTATAAGGTTTGCGTGGCAACTCTAGTAAATGCACCCCTGCTTCCTCTAGGAAAACTGTAAGGCTCCACTTTCAAAAACAAATATAAAATCAAGCTCATACTCACGATAGTGGTAAATGAAGTAAGCCTTCGATGTTGTTGCAATTAAATGAATGTTTTTATAAAAATTACTACCGGATTGGTAAATACAAATGCAAATATTGACGATTATTGGTTCAACGTATAAAATAATTACGAAGCACGCGCCGTTGAATACACAATAGTGATCGAGTTCATTAGGTTTGAGTATCAAATTCAAAAAATAACAAAGAAACGTAAGAGGTAGAGAAGAGAATAGTCTCATTAGCAATTCACTTAGGATTGCTCTGAGAGAAGTTTTGAATTGGTCGGCGGCAGTGTCGGCGTACACGTTTCTATGTAAATTCCTCTTGCGGATTTGGGCACACTTATCGTCTAAAAATTATTCACAATAGCATTTATTAAGGCTTTTTATATTCTGCTCTTGTAGCGCACCATTTCTGTACGTGAGCCGACACTAAGAACAACCACCGTTTCCACCAACACTACAAACTCACCACCGCCGCTTTTCTTTATAGCTTTCTTCATAACATTCTTCAACGGCCTCGGGCTTTCTGCTTCGTTATCATTATTCAATTTATGAATTCAATTCGAACACAGGAGAAACAGACGCTCTTAAAATTAACGAAGCCGACCAAAAAGACATAATATCTCGGCCCTCGTAGCTGTGAATAGGCCTGGGGATATTACTACCGCGGTTATTATTAGCTTTATTTGATGTACATTAACTTGATTGAAAATAAAAATAATTACTTCCAGCCTCCGTATTTGAAATAAATATATTAAGCGTAGAAAATATCACGGTATAAATCTGTGAAACATGTTTGTTGGCTTAAATGAAAATGAAATGAATCACGTTGGAATGGTCGCAAATTCGATTGTCTACCTTGGACAAGTGCAGGTCTACGTAAATAAAAGGCTGTCCAAATAAATCTACAATACAATTTATTTATGAATAAATCTTGCAAATTAATGTCGCTGCTACAAATAAAGGATACCTTCGAATGATATATTATCACCCTAGAATAAATAATAATGGTTTGTATTGTGGCTTTTAAAGTGGATTGTGACACTGTTTACTAGTTTTTGGATTGATCAAATTAAGAAGGTTAATTTGGCGGTATACTGAGCTCCCTGTGTTACATTTATATCCCCACATTACATCATAACATTATTATAACTTCCTAATAATAACAAGTCTTTGAATAATATAAGTCAGATCTCGTAATTACACGAACGTAAAAATAAATATTCTATTAGACGAGTTGATCTTTTTCTGGTTCGTTTTGGAGCAATCGGGCGGTATTGTGCACGTAATAGAAGTATATATTAGTGGTTATGATGATAGTTGTGGAAGTATTGTAGTATTGGGTGGCATTCCTATCTAATGTGGACCGTAAAGTTTTATGGTGCGACATATTACAGCGTGCATTAAACCAAGAAGCCAGCTAGTCGCTAGTTACTAGCTATAAGCTAGTTTCATGGCACATTTCTTTCAAATCAATATGCATTGAAAATGACTTTCAAATCAATTCAATACCAATTTTTATCACCTTAATATCCTACATCACAATTTTGCATTCTTTCTTACTCTACATTTGCTGGTGTGCGTTATATTATAACTATGATATATAAGATAAGTCTGTGAAATACAGTATTTATGGCTATACTAAGACCACAAGACGAGTGGGCCAAGCCTCTTTGAAACAATAGAGAATGGTGGTTAAAACTGAATTAGCACTCAACTGATAACTAAGCAGATTGAGAAACTTCAAGTTTGTTACGCTGTCATTGGATTAGTCCTGGTATTCTCTCCCCCATTACTATTCCAACTGCAATTTCTACTCTATCAAAACTACCTGTCTTATTTAACATATACAACCCAAACATTTCCCTTGTCAAATTATAACTAATAACCACGATACCAGTAGAATGTAACAGAATCCCATCCAATAAAAGTTGTCAGTGTATTCGAGTAACATTGTAAACGACGCGTGGTAGACGATAGATTAGATAAAGTGGTGTTTGACCATATAAAGTTAACTAACAACGTTATGGACAAAGTTAGGTTAACTTAATTATTGCGTATCTTGCGTGTGCTTGTTAAAAAGGATAGGCGGAGAATAAGATATGAAGTTGTGTTGGTAAGCCACACCGGTATTTGAAAGGTGTGACAAACTGCTTCTAATAAATTCCAATTTATCGTCGTGTAGAGACTAATTACTAAATTTGATCATGTCTAACCATCAACACTCCCCTTCTCTTCGCTGTTCTCCAACCCTTCTTTACTACTATTATATTTGTGCTATACAGAATGTGTTTCACGGTGAAAAGTTTTCATGCCGCAATTTTCACTTCACTTCCTGCGGCACAATAACTCATTTTATGAGGTTTCTTAATATGCCTGCCGCAGCTTTACACTGTTAAATTCTCCACGCCTCGTATTTACTTACGATTTCCTATTTATCACCAACAATGAACGATATTTTTAGAAAATTTATATACATATAGTAGGTATAAGTTACGCTATTTCAGTCTTTTAAAACTTTGGTCAAATCAGACATCTTTTGCTCTCAGGCTGGCTATATATATATAACTTCTATGCACCTAACCTAACCTAATGTTAAAGGCCTAATAAACTGAAAAATATCTACATTATAGTACAAAGATATTGCATAATCTTTTAATTTTATATATTTTCCTGGCTCCTTCCTCGTATTTTCCATAATGTAACATATTCTCATCTGTTTACACAATATATTATGTACAGTTTATCAAATGCTAGGCATCGCGCATTTCACTGATAATTTTTCGCAACGTTAAAAATGACGAGAGTCCGATTTGTTGCTGAAAGGGCAGTTGTATTTGTAAAAAGCAAACTGGTGCAAAAAAATAATCAAGAGGTGATGAGGTGGCGGAACCTTATCTTAATTAAATTTCAGCCTAATGGTTCGAAATAGTGACGTTACTATGACACCATTCACTCTTATACTCTCACTCTCTCCCTCACCCTCCTCGCTCTCTTCCTCTCTCATCATTCATAATAATATTCACCCTCATTTTCATCATATTCGCACAAAAGCTTTCGAATTATTATTTTTATACCTACTTACCATATTATTTTTAGCTATATCATAACATTTAGAAAATAAACGAACTGAACCGATTTTATAAAACAATAATTTAAAAATTTATTAAAACATACTTTAGATACTATTGATTCATGCTGGTTTATATAAACTTAGATTCAATGTGTATTTATTATAAAATTATCTGCCTCCAGATTTTAGATTTAAAAAATAGAATTCCTGTTATTTTTAGACTACTAATTTGGTAGTCTGCGAGCCCTTTACAATTTTTTTAATATTCCGATGAAAATACCAACAACTTCTAAAAATAGCAAAATCTTGGACGTATCGGAAAGATAATTAAACATTTGTTTTATAGTTTCAATAATCAGTAGTTACACTATATAAAAAACACAATTTACTAAACATAGTTTGGAGTTTAGTAGTAATAACCAACATAACTTTGCATCTCCTGTTTGACTTTTATGTCTATAATTAAAATGTTGCCAGAAAATGTTGAATTTATTAATATTATTGTAATGGGCGTGTAAATAGTTGTGGCTGCGTAAAATAACACGGGTTTAATTAAAGTTACTCGGGTACTTTTAATAACTTTCCTTTTATCACGGTGATTACTGATAATGAAATTTCACATGTAAATAAATTCATTATCGTTGGGAATTTTACAACAACAATTTTATATTTATGGATCGTTTATTTAACGGCAAACTTGTTGAAAATGGAAATGATGCTTTAATGATCATTTTTAAATTGAGTTTTTCAGAATAAATTCAACATATTTATACTTAATAATTTAATAATAAAATATAATTTACCGATAATAATAATTAAAAATAAAGGCTTAGATTAATAAGAGGATAATGATGATAATAAATTGAAAAACACGCAAATAAAAAAATCTTTAATGCTTAAAAATACAATTGAATAAGTTTTTATGCATAACATTAAAACACAATGATTTTTATCAATGAAAATAATACAAAATTTGATTTTCTGATTACTCACGAAAAGTTCAATTCAGTGAAATTCAAGTTGGCAAATATAACTTATAGTAATCTTGTCTAAGTAAGATCTCGTATGAAAATGTTCCAATCCAAATAGAAACGGATTATTTTCGTCCTTTTTAGATCCTGATTACCGGCGGCTCAAATTTTATCAAGTCAGCCATTTTGACTTGGAAAAGTGGTGAGTTTTGGAGAAAGACGACGTGCTGCTCTATAAAAATAGGAGTAACCAACCTTATAGTCTACATACATTTATGTATTCCTAAAAAAACATTAATCTAAATATAAAAGGTCTGTATTGCAACTAGACAATAAGTATTTTCGGCATCTAACCACACGATAAGTGTTGTCAGAATTAAATAATAAGAAGTTATTTTACTTGCAGATTGCATGAGGCACAGTTAATTGGATTCTATTAAAAGGTTTAGGATAACTACAAAATGTGGTGGTCCATCACGTACAATATTGAATTGCAGTACCAAACGGCAATACTGAGAGGTCTTTCATCAATCTATATTAGAGAAAAACGAACGTGCCCTCCATCTGGGACTTGGGCAAAAATCAACCAAAAAACTTTAACCCTTTCTAGGAAAGCCAACTGCTACTAAATATAATTATACCATTTTTATACGAGCATATTAGAATCTATAAGAGCTTATTTGATTTTGTAATGAAATATATGATTGCTCCATTTAATTTTGCATTCACTAAATACTTTTACTGCATTTCAAGATAATGTAAATATACGACGTTTTTAAGATATTTATATTTATTGTAACTGACGAGTGCTGCACTATCGTCATTGCGACTTGGACATTCCCGTTATACTCTAGTGGCACTGCAGCATGATACAATATTTAATTTATTTATATTTAAAATACATATTTAAAAGGAAAATAATATTAAACTACCAAAAAAATAACAAACACCACCCTGAATTTCTACACAATTTTTATTTAAATTGTTTTGAATGGGTAAAATTTTTGTATATGTAGGTAACGCAACGTTCTAGTATTTTTTAATTTATTAAAATTATTAGTGAACTAATTTGTTTTGTAATTTTTTTATTTAATATTTCCATCATCTTCATATGTCATTGGAAGAAAAAATCGAAATAGGTGGTAAAAAAACGATTAATGATTCGTGAATAGAAATATTAACCTATATTCACATGAACATTATATGTTAAGAAAGGTTCTATTTTCTATTTAAGTTTTCTATCTCGAGGGATTGGTCTAAAGTTGAGCTTTCTAAGAACATGGCTTTTGTGTAGTATCTTCTGCATGCGTGGACCTAAAAAAGGATTGAAAGGCTTTAAAGTTTCAAATGCAATTTATGAAAAAATATAAATTATGGTTAAAAATAAATCAATATAAAGCAGAATTATCGTGACATGCCACAGACATAAATGAAAGACGTAGACTAACAGGTATATTTGAAGTGGTTAATTGTGATATTAAAACAGCAATATAATAATGAAGAGATGGAGATGGAGGAGTTATGATGATGAAGGGTCCACCGAGTAAGGCAGGGCTGAACAAACAACTTCCTCCAGCAAGTTGGTCTGGTTGTGTACATTAGCAAGATACTTTATTTGGGAACACAAACAACAAATTCGATACCCACCCGAGCTTAATTCCGCTCACTGACACCGCAACATCAATATCGCATTTGGTATTTAAATTTTTGCGTCAACCCTGTTTGTTCGCTGTTTTCCACCGGAAAACTTCCACCACTTCAAATACGTTTCCCGTGATCGAGTATCTTCTTAAATTCTGTCGACATATTGACGCCTCCGATGCTTACTTACACAGTATCGTTTTAACTGTGTTCAATTAGTCCCACAATATTCTTAGAAGTGATCGCAATACAAGTTCTATCGAAGGAACACAAATAGATACAGTAAACAGAACCTTGCGCCTTGTTTGTATTGCTTTATCAATAGTTCGAGAAGAGATTAATTGATCTTAGAAACTTCAAAGTTTCCACTCGATAAGTACTATCCACTATCGAATATGCGTTTAGGCAGCTGCTCGATAAATTCTATTAATAAATAAATAGTATATGTATATATTTACGAAATATTGTACATCGCGATATTTTTACGAACAACAGGCAACAATATGTTTCGATTATGTGGCATCATTGTAGAGATTCGGTTATTGTGTGTATTCTGAGACGGCGGAAAAATAGACAGGGGCTGAAGCCGAAGTCGTAGTGAGGGTTGTCGGGGGAGGCATAGGTCAACAATGGAGAGCACATACTACAAGAGGGTGGAATACCATCACCATCATCATGCCTTGCCTTGCCTTGCCTTGCCGGGGGGCAACCGACCGTATTATTGGACACTTGCAGGGTGCATACATCAATTTCAATAACACGCTTTATTATCTTTTATTTATAATTACTAGCTTTATTAATACACACTTCATTATACGATTTATTATCATGCAAACAAACTAACACAAACAAATCATTTTAAATTTATACATTTTATTTGCCGAGCAACAACGTATAACTGTTATATAATTGAATAAAAGTAAAAAATAAAAGATATTTAAGATAAATATAATGGTGCTTGTGTTGGCCACGTCCCTGTTGAATTGGTTTCTGGCTTCACTAATGGCGTACATTGTTCCTCATAACGACACACAGCGCTTTTTGTACATTTTTTCCACATAAAATGTCTCCAGTCGGCCTCTATACATTTCCTTTTAAATGCGCTAAAATGCTTATGCTAAAGCCGGCCACCATTTAAGATGCAAACTTTCTATTTTAATTGTGTGTTGGTCTCAAATTGATACAAAGTATACAAGTATAATAATTGCTCTCTAGTATATAATTCACTGTACATATACTGTTAACAAAGACGGATCACAACTTATACCCAAAAGCCTGCCCCGAGGGACAATCATTGAATCCTGCCAGACTCTTCCCTCGTTTCCCTTTCTCTATTCCTTTAGGTGACTCTTTCCAGCCAGGGAGGGAACATATAAAGCCACGATAATTAATACTCTACTTAATGTGACTGAAGCAATCCCACAACTTTTAAAACTAGCATTAATTAATAACGTTGAAAATAGATTCTAAATTCCCCATTGTGACAAAACTAAAGAAGGAGTAATTATGTTGATAGGGTAGCGGAAAGTAATAGCAAAAGACAATACGCTCCCAGTGTAAAGAGAGTGTTAGGTTGGGACAAAAGTCACAAGACTGTGTGTTAAGTGTTATGAAGTTTCCAGTATGAAGCCGAGGCAACAAAAGAAGAATTAAAAGTTGTCTCAATTATTCTTTAGCGTCTTCCGAGAGATGGAGTTTGTTCCGGACATTAAACACAAAACAACGACGACACTTCACTCTTAGAGTATTTCATTAAAAATATGTCTTAAAGACTCGCGGATACTATTTTTCTCGGACTGAACCCTTTATTTGTACTGTTTGCCAGACCTTTTTATACAGCGTTGCGTTGGTTATCTTGACTATCACTTCTCTCATTTTAGATCTTGACAGTTAGCTTTCATTTTACTTTGGCTAACCGACTGGAAACAACCCATCGCGCGATATTAAAAATTGCATTCAGTCAAATTTAAATAGTTGCAGAGCTCATCAAATTAATACGTTTTAACTATTTTTATTATTGCATAGCTTATTCAGACAAAGATCATCATGGAAACTATGAAAAGTGCCAAGATATGCATAAAAGTCATAACCGGGGATTATTCGATTAATAATTAAAAAATCATCTCCAAAAGTGGTCAATGTAAATTACAATATTTGCTCTAGTATTACATAGTCAGGTTGATATGTATATTATATTATTGTAAGTTTGTATACATTTGATTATTCTAGACTAGCACATAGATGTAAGAGTTGAGAGTGGTAATAGTACCATATTGAGTGTATAAAGCGGGATATTGCGTTTTTGTATTAACTTGGAACAACAGCTATAGTAGTAGTTATAGTAATAGCGGTGGCAGTAGGAATAGAGTTTGGAAGGACTATAGAAATGGTTAGGGGTTTTGTCGGTGAAAAAGGGAAACTTATTAAAAGTACAACTGGCAACTTTAATTAAAGCCATGTAATTTTACACTCACAACTATTTGCATCCACGCTCACAAATATAAATATAATAAAACACATCAACACTTACATGTGTTTAAGCATATATACGTACCGCCTAAATTAAATCCAGTCTAGGATTGTGATAAATACCCATTGAATGGAGAGTGTTGTGTCAAAATTGAGGATCAAGGAGGGTGGCCGTGAAAAGATTGATTACGTTGCACGGTGAAATGATCCGGTGGTTGATAGAAGGCTGTTCTGAAGAGTGGCATAGTAATAAAATAGTGGTTACAGAGTATACAGGTAACATCTAAGGTGTACAGAGCGGGGTTTACTTGCGGTGTACAGCCGGGATAATTAATTTAAGTGGGGTAAGTACCCTCACCATGTATTATGTTTGCACATTTGCATTCTGCAATAGAATCAGACCGGTTCATCGATCATCGGGAAGAAGTGAGTAGTTATGGTATACATAAATACTGTACGGGTTATAATTGAGTGATGGTGTTAAAAAGTTACTTGGCTTATGATAGAGTAGTTTTAATGTGTTAAGTTAGAAGCCAGGGAGTGGCGGTGTTCCCGCAGGTGAGACGATATAAGCAAGAGGATGGTTGCACTAACGAATAGCACCACTACTAGTATTACCGCCATACACCGGCTCTATGAACTATACAACCCCATGACAGTGTTAAATCTATAGGACCTCATACGATCCTCTGTGCAACATACTGCAAGGGAAATGAGCCTCTTGCCACACTTTACACACATATTTATCATTACACCAACACTCTAGCTCATATTCACTTTGCTAATTAAACATATCTTTATACATATTAAAGTAGTAGTTATTTAATGCCTATAGCAATTTTAATATCAACTGTACTGATTACTATTTAAGAAATAAATATATATTAAACATTTGGGAAATATTATAATCTTATTTCTTAAGTGGTGAGTCTTCTATTGCAAGTGCAAGAAAATGATGTTAGGTGATGGTGAGGATTGCCAGCGCTAATTGAGCTACTGAAAAAATAAATATTGCATAAATCTACTGAAATATTTGGTGAATATTACATAATTTATCAAACACAGGGCGCAATTATATACTCGAATTACAAATTTAAAGCAAAATCAAAATGCAAACCAAAAGATTCAATAGGTATGTTTAAAAGGCCTGTATAGTAATGTGTAATATAAAGATAAAGCACTTCGAAGATAGAACAAACAAAAAGCAGACAGTCTTCTAAGCCAGACTAAACTGGACGATAGACGAAGAGTTTCTAACTTTGAATTGTCACCATTCTCTCTATTTTGCTTTGACTATTTATACCATACTGAGCCATTCCATGTATCTACACTACTACACCCTCAAAATTAAGGTTACATGCTTATATGTATTAGATTTATATATAAAAAAGAATGTCTTCAAAATTTCATGATTTTTAGGTTACATTGTTGCTAAGTAAGTAACTTTTTGGAGCATTTATAAGATTACATGATTTAAACAGTTCCCTGGAGCAGAAAAAACTTTTGATGTGTCGAAGTTTTTATACTGAAGGATTTTGTCTCATTAAAGCAGTATGGAGGAAAAATATATCCTTTTGTAAAGAGTAGAAAGTTGTTAATGAATTATGAATCAAGCTAGTAAATACAAAGAGAAAATGTCCTGTGGTCCTTGTAATCTATTAAATTAGACAAGTGAAGAGCAACACGATCCAGTATAAGGTTTCAAAGCGATCCATTCTAGGGTGGTAATTAATCGGTAGTCTAGTTGAGAGGTATATATGTATGTAAATACCTACCTGCATAACTTATTAACAAATATACATAATAAAGCTAAAAACAGGTGGGGACAGGACTTGCGCCAATTTAGCTGGATCAAACACGGGCTCATATCTCAAAGACCAAACTTTTTGCAATTAACGCGGATTTCTTCTCTTCGTTTCCATTTGTAATTTTGATTCGTATTAAAGGCGACGTCATCACAGATATTTACGCGCTACCAAACTTTCTCTTTGATGAAATATTCTCATTTATTTCTTCACTGCACTCGCTACGAAACCTGTTCAATTAGTTGTTTTCGTATAGCTTTTGAGCTTATTTTCCGCTTTGATTTCTCGAGCGGTTTGAGATATTTTGTAGGGACAAACTCGGTAATCGTTTAAAATAACGCGTATAAATGGTCGGTTGAAAGGACCAAGCATTCTATATTAATATAATATATAAATATTGTTGGTTGGTACATACAGTATTTGGCGATGACGTGACGTGCACGTGTAGTGCGTGTATTAATGTGAAGTGATGAAATATGGAAGTTAATAATTTTGAGTGGTGGACTGTCACGTCAATCTGTCGCCAAGTGTCAGCCAAACTAATGTCTCTAGAAAAAATACGCATTTTGCTTTTGGGCACAGCCGCTGTTCGCCTTATGAAAGAAGCTCCATCATATTATTCTATGACTGATGTCACACTGCTGTCTATTTGCATTAACACTCATCGTTAAAATTACTATTTTCGGATGTATAACAAATATCAAGGATGTATTTATAATCGATGTTGACAAATGATTATATAGTGTAGCAAAACTTGCTCATCTTCACAAATCAATCATCCATATTGCTGACGCGTCTGTGCGAATAATGGCCATCCTGTCCATCATACTGCTGATTCCAATAATAACCTTCACATATCACACCATTATACTTATTTTTATTTATTCTATTATGTATAAATATCTGAAAATTTCTAATTAAAGCAACCAATAAAACTGAGATTTAACTAGGTCTTAAGCACTGATTTTTTTACTTCTTAAATTCTTAAAGGATGCAATTGAAATGAAAGAGGTTTTTACTGAAATGAAAATGGAGGCATATAATATTATTTTATTAAAATTTAAAATTTAAAAATATTTATGATGTTTTAATGTACAAAATAATAAACTATAATAATGATCGTTGTGCTTGGTATCCTAAGGCATAAAAAACATTAAATTCTTAAAGTATATTTTACAGTTATTTATAAACCTGTTCTCCATGATAAATTGCTTGTATTTTATACATTGTTAGAGTAATATTGTAATTATTATTTTGAGATGTTATATATGTAAACGTGGCAAGGCAACGGACAGGCGTATGGTGAAATTATTCAGATAATGCATAATAAGAGGCAGGCAAGTGTAAGCGATGGTGGCTCGTATGAAAATAGTAAGAAGCAGAATTGTAGTAGTGTAGTGTTAATAGTATTTATTTATGCAGATGAATTTTCCCGGGGCTCGCTGGTCTGTGAAATTAAGAACACGTAAAAATAACAACACCACCCCTTAAACGCACCCTCTACCACCACCTCTTACCGTTATATATTACATTCAACACCGACCACCTTTACCAAATAAATATACATAAAACCAGGTTCTTTTACAGATCACAGTTTAGGAAGATTTCACGGATTTTCAATCAAACTAAATATTATGTGCGTTTGTCGATCGAAACAGCGAATACCGAATCTTCTGTGCCTTGGCAATTTATTAAAACCTAATTTGATTGTGGAGAAAATCCGAAAACGAGTTTATTTCACAGGGTGGCAGTCGCCATTGTAAAAGGCCTCAGTTATAAATTAGATTGTGACGATGACGACTGAGCAGCTTGCAAGAAGCATTACGGTTTCTAATTCAATTTAAACAGAATGTCCACAACAAACATCTTTGCTATAATACATATTAATATCAAATTAATAAAATCTTTAATTTATTTAGTCAAATCAATATAATAATAAAGATATTGGTGTAAAAGAGACGCGCGAGGCGGTTTAATGGAGTGTGCGAGGGAGAAAAGAAGAGAAATATGCGAAAAGTATGTAAAAGTTTGAAAGAAGAATCATTTAATAGTAGAAGAGTGATAGTAAAGATAGTGATAATACATAAGAGTGCAAGGTATGACAGGGAACACTTCATAATCCAAACTGCCGGACAACTTTACTCCGCAGATTTTTCACACTTCATTTGACATCATAAAAATGGCAGGTCTTTCTTGACTTTCTAACTTGCACCACCTCCACCCCTATTACCCTCATTTGTTCAAAACCACTACTACACACAGTCATCAACCCTCGGAATTTACATTTCTTATAGTGACATCATTATTGTATTCACTTTTAATTAAAATATTCATATCGGTTACTAGTAAAAAATAATGGAGGGGAAGAAGTAGTATCGATCGAAAAAGGCCAATGTAATATTTAAGGAGCAGTAGTGAATTGGGCAATCCTCTGTGAATCATAATGATTTCCGCGTCAGCGAATGTCCTGAAAATACACCAACCCTGGCTTTTAACATAACAAATAGCGTACCCTACTATTTTGCTCGCTCCGAAAAATATCAAGAGCATATAAATAGCATTTTTGAAATCTACAAACATTTTATATTAAAAAAACGTTAAAGTTCGAATACAATAAAAATAGTGTGAAATGAGGCAAAAAAGCAACGATCCATAATATTATTGTTATTGGCTGTTTCATCATCTCGCCTGCTCGACTTCGCAAACTCCAATGTATATTATTGCCTTCGCTTTATTGAATTCTTTCATAAAGAACCTAAAGAAAATATTGTTATTTCAACTGCCTTTAACTCATATTGCGGCTTCGCAGTATTTTGAACAAGAAACTTTTTCATTTCCTTTAAAATATATTTAAAAAAATCAATTTTATCCGGTAGATCTGTTATTGCAGAACAGAGCTATTATTAGATGGAGAAGTTGTACAGTTATCAAGATCATCCATTTGTCGGCACTGTCTAGTCACTATTACATCCTGGTAATATCTGATGATCAATCTCATTGTTTGATGAGTTCACCGATCACTTTTTCGATTACTAAGCGTTCTGTTATTACTAATAACTTATTAGGTACATAGAGAATCTGTCTTTGATTAGATGTTTTATATTTTTAAGCAGATTCATCATTGAATTCCTCGTGGGTGTAAAACGGTATGTTGAAGTATAGTTATGCATGCACATTGCATATTAATTCCTGGTTTGCAGAGCGCAAATTGCATTTTCCATAGGATCCCATTAAAAAGCCATTTCCAAACCACCATGTCACTAATTCACTATAGTTGTCGTCCATACCGCACTAAAACATACTCAAATTAGCCATTTTTTTCTATTTCGACGGTACATTTAAATCGTATTCGCGATGTGTGATCGATAGTAATTTGTATGTGAATATTGAATGTGGCGTATTTATGAGTGCGATGAAATGGAAAACTATGAGCTGACCATATGAGCACAACATATGGGGGCATTTAATAGAAATGGGCACTGAAATGGTTTGTTTGGTGGAAGCATTAATGGAGCCGTGAAATACGATCGGTTTCGGTAATAGAGTGTAATTCAAAGTAATGGTGACCAGAAATATACAATTGAATAACTCAGCGGGAAATCATATTATCTATGATGTTATATTAATATAATGTGTGGTTCTTGTTGTAAGTTCAGTGTTAAAAGAGAGGTGATAATATGATGGTTGGCGACATAAAGTGGTATTAGCATATATTTAGTTGAACGCACGCTCGGTAAAGTTTGCCTCTCTAATCTAGCCAGTGGTATAGTAAAGGGCTGTACCAACTCTCAGCCTTCAACCCTCAACCCCTATAGCCCCTCTTAATTACAAAGCCCTTCACAGAGACGACCACTCCACTCTTATGCCGCTCTCTGCTCTCTGCTCTATACTAAACCAAAGCTGCTTCCGAAATACTAAACGAAAGCCTCTCTTTCCTATTTTTATACGCAGCGGCTCCTCTCAGACCTTTCAGCGAACATGATCAAAAGATTATTTTTACAAATGCAAACTTTCAAAAGCTCATCCGCTCCATTCACCTTCCGATCATATGATTGCCTTCGGTTTATTGCTCTATTTCATTCCCCACGTTAGTAGCTTGCATATAGCTCTACATGTATTTTACATAGTTATACAAATAATAAAATGTATAACATTCGAGAGACACACGTGTATAAATAGACGAAGAGCATTTAACGATAATATATGCGAGTACACATTTATGTGAGAGTAATGGAGGGATCTGGTTCTTTTTCCACGATGATGATGGTTTGGTGTTCTAATTATACAGCAGTATGTAAATGCTAATTGCTTTATATTTGAAGGCCGTCCGTTTAAAGAGCTTAACGAAACGCCTGTGAAAATGTCTCAATTAACAATTCCAATATTCAAATCTGTTACTCTATAATTACCGCAGCAACTCTATAATTCATAAATATCATTATACACTATGTATCTTAAATATGCACATATTGTATGCCTAGATGCATTTAGTAATATAATATCGTGTAAGCCAATTTCACCATTAACCAGGATAGCGTTTCTAAAGCTTCGCTACTATTTGTGACCATTTTCTCTGATAACTACTACTTCGCCTTTCCTAACTTTACTAAATCCTTGTAAGCTCTCTTTATGTAAATACCCGTATATGTTAATTATTTCAAATAATATATATATTTGTAAATCAACCCGTATTTTATTTATGCAAGTACATGTTCCTGCTGGTGAGAGAAATATTTACTCAAGTGTTTACACAAATAAAATATAATTCGTGTGACCTTTCAAGAGTTCATTAAACGTACAAAATAAAGCAGGCTGCATATTAGGTTTAATAGTCTTGAAACATCGCGCTAAAATCGTTTCAGGAATTAACTCCGGAAAGTCGTGCTTAGTCGTTGAAAAGTCCAAATAAACCCTCCTATGAAAAATAGCCAAAATCCAGAAATCGTCAACCATACACATGTCTAAATATAATTTAAACTTTCAATTTTCTTATATTATAATATTAAAAGATGGAACTTTGATAAAATAAATCAACAATAGGTGTTTATTGCAACACATATTATTTTGTAAAAAACTGTATATATCGAAATATATAGTGATTTCTGAATATACATATTATTTGAGGGGTCTAAAGAAACTTCAAAATCATATAATGTATTAAATAACATAAATAATGAAGGAATAACATATTTTTACCCATAAAAAACGAAATAATGGTTGAATTTTTCTAACTGATGAGAAAGCGAAAGCGTAATATAATAAATAGCTCAGGGGATAAGACGCGTTTCTACAAATACTGTAGTCATGGGTTAAAATCTCACTCAAGGCAAAATAATATTAATAAAATCGCGATCGATCGTCTTGATCCAGGTTTACTATGTTTTCCTGTATTGTAAGGTAAATACTGATTATTAAGTCGTTGACCTGTGTAACTAGTAATAGTTAAGATCACCGACACGACGAGAAAATTGACACATTGCTGTGTCTAAAAAAGGTCTTCGGGTTGTAAATAAATAAGACTGATCATTTTTCAAGTCCATTCCCAAGAATTATTTGATATAATTGATTGAATTAAAATATCGCATAGATATAATATAAAAAGGTTGAGGCGGCTGAAGAAGTCGGTAAGTCGCGTGTCCAGTGGCCATCAGCGACCAGCCAGTTTACGATACGTTTATAAAGATTTACTATTATAGAATAAAATTATTTGGCCCGAATGCGGCGATCGGCGATAAGATTCAATATTCAAATGGGCCACTTACGGGAAATGTTTGCCATGAGAGGGAGGTTTACCCCTGTTTGTACTTCAATTGAATTATAATCTTTACCTAGTGTCGCCACATAACCGCCTCGTACTATGCATTGCATTCATTATAATATTTACTTTGATTACAAAAACAGATCATTTCAAATATCTGCTATGTTATCTATTATAGTGTGTGGCGTGTGTATTCACTCACACGCGATCGCTTTAATATCAATTATACTCTACCAATATTATTAGAGCAGTTAACAACGCCACTGGTTATATAAATACATATATAGTACACTTCTATGTCCTACCTAGACACAGTCAAAACATATTGAATTATTTAGATTGGATTCGTATTGGCAGAGCTTTTTTCAATTTCAACCAAACAGGTTTGCTTTTTTTCAGATTCATCGTAAATATTTTATTCATGTGATCAATGTGTGTGAAAAAAACATTTGCCAAAAATACCTCATTCAATTAATTCGGATAAATTTTCATCTAAAAATACATTATTATTCATCCATACGATTGCTTTACTTAAACATAAACATAATATACACGTCGAAATAAATTTTCAAAATGTTGGTGCATTGGCCACCACGCAGCTGCTATTTCATCCCATTGGATTATTATTTGAGGTGACCTGTTAATAATGAGTGTATTACTAATTAACAGGTGTCAATAGAGACACTTATATAAGAAAAAATGCATAGGTCAGAAATGTACTGAAAAATTTGGTTGATCGTATGTACGTTATATTATTTTTTTATAATTTATATAGAAAAAGAAAGATACAAAAAATCAGACTGCAATATCGCAATAGCATTACAGGAGGCTATCCCAAGGCGCTATGGCGATACCGCAGTCATATAGGAAAGTAAAATGCAATATACAAACAAAAAAAAAAAAATGAAGTAAAATGAACCCTAAGGCACACGGATACACAAGAACAGGTGGGTACTCTGCAGAAACAAAGGGAGAGACAGATAAAACAGGTCGTTATCGGTCTCTTTGACAGCCCATTATGTATGTTCAAATGTTGTTTTATGTAAATTGTCATTGAACTTCTCGCATAACCACTATTAAATAATCTTTGGAACTAGTTTGATATCCACAGCACTAAATAATATTCTACAGGTCATGCAATGCAAGACGCGTTTATTGAGTTTATGTTTGGGCCACAGATATAAAGTGTTAGCTCGGCTATATGCTTAAAGCAGCCAGGTCAAAATGTGGTCGAGGCAAGATATTCATAGGATATTTGAATGGCGGAATATTAGAAAATGTATAGAGTAAGAGCAGGGTAGCGTACAGTGGAGTATGTTAAAGTAAGGGAGGAAGAGAAGTACCACCCTCATCAATGTTTCACGTCTCAATTCCGATGGCAAAGCGCGCACCTCGCTTCCAATTAGACCGCTGTTTGCTACCACAATCACCCTTACCACCCAGCTACCGTGTTACCTCACTACTACCTCACCAAGCCACCTTACATTCCTATTTACATTTTTAATGTCACTTTCACCACTCACGTCTATTGATCAAGAGAACCAATTAATAAATTAATATGCACACAACGATATGGATAACAATGAGACTTGATAATGATCTTTAACACTTGATTCACGTAATAATTAATACAGTAGTTAAATCTTTCTTTTGAATTCCTTGGCATCGATTCCTTGTATACCATGGACATTTAGATGAGACATGGATTAATATACAAATTTTGTGATCTAGTTATAGTGAATGTAATGTTGTTTATTTATGGTTGTGGGTTTTGATGAAAGGGTCCAGATGACTTCTGCCAAACAGGCTGTCGAATAGAATGTTGCACTTCATTTGTCTTGACTAAACATACGAAGGGTCTGTTTCAATCGACAGGGTTGAATAGCAAACTTTGAGTTGTATGGAAATCGGTTCGCCGAAATGCGGGGAATTGAAAGAAAATATTTATAGACAAAATTATACGATAAGCTTTCCCTTATAATGGTGGGTTATTTAAATTTAGGAAATTTCTTTCATGGATCAATATAACGGTTAAAATGTTCGTATGAAAAAGCTCTCAGTTGGTAGACATTATTGAAATGTAAAGAAGTAGTGGGTGAAATGGGGGAATAGCCAGAGGCGTACTATCATCAATCCCTTGTTCATTTGATTAAGCAGTTTAAATTAGTAAAGGAGAAGAAAATGTAGGCGGAGGGAATGAATATGAGAGAAAACTTGTTCAGTAACATTGGGTGCGTCTGTATTTGACAAGGATCCTATTGTTTGGAGGGAATACTTGAGGATTGTATGTTGCCCAAGGCTAGTTACTCTCTTTTACAATACTGCCATTATATGTACAATATAATACACTACCATTTATATCAGTGTATAACTCAACAAATCATCATTATTACTACGACAGCTATTCACATTCAATCACCGAGTGTTTATTCAAATGAACAGAGGGAACTACTTTCTTGTATGTGACATTAATACATTTAGTGGTATTTAAGATGTTTCTGAGACTGTAATAAGATTATTCAATAAATAGTCAATAACTACATATTCATCGATTTATATTAATAATATTACATTTTTAATCTTTGTGCTTTTGTATAATTACAAAAAAGTGCACACATACACATGTAGAAATTAAACACTATATTTTAATCATGGTTCACGATATTGCTATTCTAAAAGATGCGCTTTAAAGGGCATGTGTAGACTTAAAATAATGAGCTTACTATTCAGCAGGAGTAAGAAAATAGACTTAGTGTGATGTTATAAAGAAGGCTTGTAATGATATTAGTGAATTATGTAACGGATGTATAAAGTGTTATTAATGCAATAAGAGGGTTGAACACAGGCGATAATCCTATTTTAATCATATCAATATGCCATTGGCGAGTTCCCCTATCCAAACATTATATAATATAATGATATAATGTTAGAGGGTTTGCCAAGTTCTGGTGCATTCGCTGTTAAAAGTTGAAAATTGTTTGCAGCGCGAGTCAACTTGAATGTCGTGGTTAGAAGACTTTGACCACATCCATTAATGTCACTTTTTATATAATTAACTATTAAATATTAAGATGATATGATTTGCTTTAGTCGAGGGAAAATGATAGATGCGGAAAATTTGATATTCGTCTATATGAAGTCATTACCGGCAAACCGAGAAGGAATACGGGAGGCAGTATCGTATCTTTTAGACTAACTCGAGTATTTTGTATTCAGATAGCTCGCACCTTCTCACATATTTGAGATACGTAAATTGAACGCGAATATGCTGAGGTGTTTTGAATTCTGCTCGGATGTGCCTTAGGTTCTGTCGATCTTCAAATATATTTATTTAGTCTGCTTCCGATAATAAAATGCGAGCTGTTCCGTCTTGAATGTGTATCCATCTCGAATAATATTGCTGAGTAGCCGCGGGCAATATTGTGAACTTTGGCAATTATAATCGTCCGTCAGTGGAAATATAATAATGGCATATGGGGGATATACTCATAAGAGCAAACACCAGTAGAAAGATAGCAGATACAGATTATTGTCGAATTTGGTAACCCTTCGCTGGTGTGCAAATATGGAGTATAGAGTGGTGCGTGTGATGATACTTGCACAAGTATATCCAGTAAGTCTTTCCCCTCAAAGGGAAATACAATTTCATTAATTCTGCGGCAACAATGACTACTTCGACAAGTGTCTACCCCCTTTTACTCTTCCATTTCCGTTTCTATTTATATACCCTTTATCATTACGTTACAAATCAATCGCTCGATTTAATAATTCTGTCTTGATTCTGTTTGACCGTAATATGTGACGTATTATGAAACAATGCGAATAAGATTCGTAAATAATTCAAGGTACACGGGCTTTCAACTGTTCTCCATGGCAATACGTCTATTTTGGTGCAGCAACTCTAAAGCGATTGAATTAATTTAAATATTTAGTTAGTCGTCCTCCGACTCAATTTAACCACCACCCCCTTTACCACCCGTCACCATCGAAATCGATATCGCACAATGAACTTTGCACTTCGAACATCTGCTCCACTTCACAATGATCAATAATTTCTATTGGTTTTTATAAAAATTATCTTGAACTTCAATTTATTTATACACGAGTTCTTGTATCCATGAATAATAGAATACGAGTTCTGCTATCGAATTTTCGAAATGCTTTAAAAAGACAAAATGAATTGAATGGAATACGGTAGCAAGGCGAAGACAGGATATTTCTATGTATTTCCCCACAACTTGTCGATTTAAATGTGGTGATCCAATTATCGGAGACTGTTTGGACATGTTGGAAATATATCAGTAGCTGACAATCGGGCGGTCGCTTAAAACATGCCACTATTTTTTATACTCACTACAGATCTTTTTGTCTAACGAACCAGCACTTTTTATCTTTCATCTCGAATATTTAATGTGGATCAACGCCTTGACTGAATTCATAATTATTTTCGTTTCTAGTATTGTGAAAGTATCGTATTTTGATATGAATGTATGTTGTTTGTGGGGCGTTGCACAAAAATATACGGTTCAAAGGGCGGGAAATTAATTCGAAGTCACCCGCCTACCACCCCAAAAGCCAGCAACCACCTTAACCACCCCATACCGTCTCCCCCAGAACAATCCTTTACGCTTTACGGGAAATATCAAATTTCACAATAATATAATAATACAATAACCGCGCGCCAATGACCGCCTCGTCCTCCTTTACTGTTTGATCTCCGTTTGAACCATTCTACTGAACACACAAAATACCACCACTCATCTAGCTTTGTTCAGCTTTTTCATATACAGTATGTTCCTCTTTAGAGGCTTTTCAATTAAAATTATATGTCTGCGTAAATTATTAATAACCATGTTTATAATAATACTAATAATTGTACACATAAAATATTTATCTTTTAAACTGTCTTTATAGAAAAATTGCATATCATTAAAATATAACATTTAATTAAAAGTAATAATAGTGTTAATATTACATATGCCTTAGAATAACAACTCATCTTTCGAATTTGGTGTAAAATATCATCGTGTAAGTGTGTCATTATGAACTCAAGTATTTGTGTATTCATTATGTTTCTTATAAAATTATACATATATTGAATATTTATAAATAAATCAAATGCCAGACAGATAATTGTTGAAATAAATAAATCAATCAGGCCTTATATCGAGATTGTTTGTGAAAAGCCTGAGAAGGAGAGCTTTTCCACTTGGCTAATTTCCTCGATGATTTTGTCATAATGCAAGAACAGAAGTCCTAATTTATAGTATTCAGAATACATTTTATTACAGAGTCTCGCCTCACAATTGTTTGAGCCTAAATTCATATTATGTTTTCCCATGATATAAACACTGGACAAATATTTGACCCGTCTTTATTGCATTTCCAAAGCGGCCGATATTAACTTTTGCCTAACAAACAATATCCGACAACCGTTCATCTGCGAAACTCTCACTGGCTCTTATAATATTTCGGCAAACAACTTAATAAACATATTTTATGTACATTCAAACAAACTTTGTATCAATCTCTATGTTCTATAATCTCTTCTAGAATAATTGAATAAATCATTAATACACTAATTCAATAATGAATACCTGGTGGATTATTTTTATATTAATAATAAAAACTAGATGGATGTTTTCAACCGATCACCCGTCCCAGTAATACCCGTGAGGAATGCTGCTTAACTTCCGAGATCGGATAGATACTGACAAATCCATTGTGCAGAAAATATACATATATAAATTATTATTATGATTTCATTCAATTGATAAAAAAAATGAAATAGCTTTTTGTGTATTTCAAACAACCATGAGATTTTCATTGTTTTAAAATAGAATATAATTCACAATTTTTGGCCAGAATCGCCATAAGGTAAACTCAAAAAAAGCTTGGATCTTTTCAAAAATCCGCTGTTTGAGTTAAATATCCAGTTTTACTATTAATGATCTTAACTAATTGTTGTATTAATATAAGAAGCTTATTCATAAAGATATTATATGAAAACATATAATATCTCTCTAGTCTTATTATAATAAAAGTAATTTGGAATATTAATTATATATTAAATTTTCAATTTGTTAATAAATTTATGTCAATAACCCATCGACTTATGGTCTTGTAAAGATATGTATTAAAAGCCTTCATTCTAAAAGTATCAAGTAATTTTAACACTGCGAAAACAAAATTCAAAAGTTAGCCACTTTAACGCTTCATATAAAAAGAATCAGATGAAAAAGCTTTTACAGCGCCTAAAAGCCTACAAAATATGCTCTTAACTGAGAGTCTGGCATATCTAATGCATGCAAATTCCACCTTATTTACACTGACAAAGTGTAGATGTTTCGCTAGCCTAACATAGCAACACGCTAAATATTGCCTTTTGTATATTAACATATGTATTTTTACAATGAAATGTAATTCTAGTAGACAGCAAAACTCCGCATTAAGTCCATGTAAACAAATACCTACTGAAATGAAATGGTTAAGTAATGATTTAGCATGTGTTAAGGTGGAAACGAAGCCGGCAAGAGTAAAGGCAAAGTACGGCTTTTAGCAAAAACCGATGAATTAATTACAGGACCGCGTGAAAAATGCTCACCGCTAACGAAACTCCAACAAGCTACACAACTCTATTTGAAAGCAAAACAAATCTGAATATTTTTGTTGCCCGTTAAACTTTTCACCCGCCTCCTCTATAGAAATACATACATTCATATTGTATGTCCATACATGCATACATACATACATCCAGACTCGAATACACAACCTCATTTAGTTTCACAACTTGCTCTGCATTCTGCCATGCTTTACCTTTGCCTGTTTTTATTCCATCTCAGGTGGATACTACATAAATAACATACGATACAAGCAACTCAATCATTCATTATACTTGCTGAACAGTCGTATGTCATGTGTTTTGCCTATACACAGGCGCATCGCCACTACTTTCAAATATACACACTGATCAAATCAAAGTATCATAATTTGATTTGGAGATAATTTAATACGAATATGTAATCACAGTTTTTTCATTAGGTATGTATTTGTTAACACGATCACGAGAAACTCTCAAAAGTCTACTAAATATATACAATTACGAAGGAATGCTGGAAATGTTTAATGTAGTTTTAGTACTTTCATAAAATTATTTTTCAAGTTGATATGTATTTTTTTTTACATCTAAGAAAAAAGATTTAAAACGATGTCAGTATTTTTGTCTGATTAAATCATATAAAACCACAACTATAAATAATATCATATTCTGCCATATTCCTCAAGTGCATGATTAGTCGGAGTCTGGAGTTTTATCCCGAAACATTTATTATTTGAATAATTGATTTGAATGCATTCAAAGGCTGGATTATGTTTATCGTTACACGTATAATGTTTTAAGATAATATATTATTTTGAATATTAAATTTGTTGATAAGTATTTTTATTTACAATATGTATTTCACATGCCCTAGAATCAGAACCCATATAAAAGTAACAAAAAACGCATACATTGATCGTTCGCTGAGGTGAATATATTTAATTATAGTTTGAAAAGCTAGACGAGTCTACCAATGTTTCAAAGGTCTTATATGATTATTAATTTAAGTTGTAATAGATGTGATGTAACGGAACAAAGGCAGTGATACATGCAGTTGTTAGTCACACAATGCAATTATAGTGCAAGATAATCAGTACAGTGAATCTAAGAAGGAACATCTCCAACAACAGGAACATTATCCACATGTACCAAGTCATGCACCGCCACTGTGCCATGGGAAATAGCGGTTACACTCCACCAACACTTATCATACTGACACACATTTCTCATTCGTTGTTTGTTTCAAATCAATTAACTTGATTTTCACAATATTTTGTTTACTTTAGTATATACAATGATACATAGTAGATAGGGCGAAGTAAAGTAGAGTGACACACCCCTCCTGTTATCCTTAATAACATACCGTAGTCATACCCAGGGGATCTTACCTTCATGAATACCACTGTGCACTACCATCCAACACTAATATCATCTAATCAAGACCTTCACTATCATCTTTACCTATTTATCTTCATTTCGAGCTATACTCAAATAATAATGTAGGGCGGAAAACTATAACAAATCAACATGGGCACTTTTAAAAGTTAACTAAGGACTAAAATTACAAAGCCAAGTAATATACTAGTTAAACAAATGAAAGATAAAGCTTGTATTTGTACGTACATAAACTGCTATGTATGTACACACAATTCTTTTGCAAATAAAAGTACTAAAACAACATATTTTTCAAATGTTTTTTATATTAAATACAAGCTTGGATCATTAATATTTATTTTTATTTAAAATTATACATTAAAACGAAAAGAAGTAATACAAATCAAGAAATACAAAACCCTTATACTTGGACCGTCAAATGAAGTATACAAAATTATTTGTTTTTTTGGAAAAAATGAAATAAAAATAAGTTTTTAGTAAAAAGGGGAGTTTACCATTAATAATGAAAAAATAATAATTACTTTAATCTTAAGATATTAAAGAATTTGGTTAGGTTACAATACTGCTGATGAAAAATGGTACTCTTATGTGTACCAAAAGCTTTTTCCGGGCCATTCATACAGGATTATTATATTATCAAACAAATTTAAAAAAATATTGAGACTGGGTATTTAATTATAACCAATGTTGAAAATTGAGGTATTTGTGTAAGCAGTATGAGAAATCTGAGTTCGATACCGGGCAACCACTATTGTTATTCATTATTGACTGTTGATAAATCTAGTTTGGTAGTACCTAAGTTTGAAGGACGTGCAGGTATACCAAATGCATTAAATTAGATTATTTTATAAATGAAAGAATACATATTGAGTTCACCTGCTAGTTCAAGTGGATCACGGAAGACACGAGTGTCCATCAAGATTGTTGCAAGATATTAAATTAGCATAGGAGTTCTGGGCTGCGCAATTGAAGCTTATTCGTAGGTCAGAGGTGCATGATGGAGGCTTTTTCAATTTGGTTCTCAATTCCAGCACATTCTCACCACAATAATCCACTCCATTCTATATACAATTATCGTGGGAAGACATTCGCTACTGTGAAATCACTTCTCTTGATCCAAATACGGTCACACTGCTAATCTAATAAAATATGCAACGATCATTAAACACAATCATAAAATCGAATACAAATACAAAGCGCAACTACAAAGACTTTGTATTGTTTAAAGTTTCAAGGCAAGGTTGCAAAGCTCGTGGATTCAATTTAAAAATTCAATATTTCACGACAATCGGTCGACTGTAGAAATGAATAAATCTTTCAGGTCTTACAAAGACTCCTTCAGCAATCCGCCCCCTTTGTCAATCCACTATTTTTATCCTGACCCCAATTCCTTTCAACATTACTCGCTACAAGGGAATCTCGCTTTGCATAAATGATGTTCGCTCTCTTTTTGTACACGGCCACTCTTGTTACTTGGAAACGGGACATTTCCCGAATTAATTCCGTCCCTTGTCAACCCTTGGCTCTTCATTTCAAAGTTCGAATTCTACAAATCGGCATTGAAGCCTCACTACTGATTGTCCCATACATTATATCGAATTGAGTGTAACATTCACTGAATGAAATCGTATATTTTAAATTGAGTACTTTTCGATTAGATACGCTGAACGGAGCTGTAGTTTTAACTGAACCATGTCCAAATTTATTACTGAGTGTCCTGTTATTAATTGTTATTGACGAGTATTTTAGTCCAACGCACATTTATTGATTTATCCATTTGAATCGAATAACGGTCTTGTATACGACTAAACTACATTCTTTCCACACGATATATCAATAAATATGCATATGAAAACAGTGTGGGTGTTTTATTTAAACTTAAATATCCCAAATAGTAGATAGGCATACTATTTTTTTGTAATAAAACATGATCAATATTTATGAATTTTATGAATCATGGACTTTCAAATACGTATTTAGAACGAACGGAATTGATTGGCAATTTAGCATTAAAATATAATAAAATCTAATGCATAGCCATGGCTTACTTGTTTTTGTACGGTGTCTATTAATATTTAAATCAGAATGTTAAAAAAGTTGAGTACAGGTTGCTTGATTAATGTGTAACGTGTGTTTACACCGTTAAAGAATAATGAGTGTCCATTGATTTGGTTGTCAGAGCTCCAATTAATACAGTATTAGTTACGGAAACACCATTTATAGTTGCCGAAAACTGTCACCACAATCAGTGTCCAATACTTTGTTAAACTCAAAACAACATAATATTCATTTGATGATTAGATGACATTCAAACATGCATGCGACACGGATTAAATTAATACAATAGTAAACTCGTTACTTTGATGTGTGCAAAAAAAGTTTAATTTAATTTCAAGGAGCACTCAATATGTGGTATAACTAATTTCATACAAGGTCAAATTAAATTAAGCCATTAAGTATTTGTGTGCAAAAAGAGTTTTGAGAGATGATGATGAGAATAATCTTAAAATGCATGTCTCGGAAATAATTATTGTAGTAGGAAGTTGTTGTCATGAAGGATATTATATTGTGTTCAATAAAGGTAGTGATGATTGTAAGTTGGTCGTCTGTAAACTAAGCTTGGATAATATCCATTAGGTTAGCACACATCACTGCCGTGCAAATTTTGGCACACCCTAAACCTATAACCACTACTATTAACACTATTATTTGATAATATTATATGCGAAAACAAACTGTTTTAATTGAATATTTCTTAGTTTTATTTTCAACTCTTTTTAGTTTGGACATTTCAAACTTTAGTCCGGCGCAGAGACGAAATAACAATCCGCAAACACCTGTGATTTGTGATTTCAAAACATATTATGTATACTATAGTGTTGCGGTGTGACGAATGACAATCGTTAGTAAGCTAGATCGCTTCTGAGCATGTCTAAATCTTGATATTTTCTCTATAAATAAAAAGGTGACAAAAGAGACTTATTAGATTTTTTTAACAATTTGCTCTATAAGCGGACCCACAGACGTTCAATTTAACTATCAGTTGAACTAAATGTGTGTGGGGTCCCCTAAGAATGTTATTAAATGCATTAATTAAGTTTTGATTAAAGCAGTAAGTAATCGATAATAAAAATATGAGAAATGGCCTAGTCAATGATGTCAATTTAATTTCGAAAGATCGCAGATATTATACCTAAATTAGCTTGAGTCATTGCAATTAATTACTCTGTCTTCTTTTAAATAAGCGTGTTACGCTGTCGCTCGGTTATTTAAAAAGTAGATGGAATGAATATATTTTACTTAAAATTAAATGCATGTAAAAACACACGTGCCCTGATTACGATCAAATAATTTTAAGTGAGATATTGATATATAATTACAAAGCCGTGACCACAATATCGTAATGAAATGCAGGGGTAGTAACGTGATGACAGTAAAGTGTTCTGGTGGATGATGATAGTGATGATGATGATAACAATGATAGTGGCGGTTAGGCGATATGCCAGGAGTAGGCGCAGTCATTAATCAGTGAAGCCACTCTAAACTATGTAAACCACTATAACACCTTAAATATTAAATAAATACCATGTGGATTACTCACGTGGAACACTAAGGAAAGTACAATAACAAGTCAAAGTTAAATCGAGCGGAAATATTATCAGCTGGCTTTTGCTAATAACAGCTCCATTTTCTGTTTGAATTGTTTCAAACTCCAGGATCAATATTGATAATTATATTAAATCGAACGAGCCTTATTTATTCATCTTGTTTACTTTCATTCCGATCAATGAAGCCATATTTCCGAAATAGGCATACGACTTAACCTATAATATGTTCAAATCAAATTGCTTATGTTAATTATACTTATTTAATAAATAGAATGCATAGACTAAAGTGGCTGTTACACATTCATTGTAATAAAAAAGAGAATGAACATACGAAATGCAAAAGAGTTTAAAAATTGTTTGGTGTAGGAAAGTAGAATAATATAAGTTTTAAGAAGCGATAAGAATAGACGTTAATCTGACAGGTGAGAGATTGTGAATTCCGGCACCTGTCAAACACTGCTTATTAGGTTACTATAAAAATATAATTGTCTAGTGTTGGGTCATTTTGCATATTATATTGAAGCTGTTTCTTGCTAATCACTCCTATCAACACTCTATAACAAATATATGTGTATTTCTCCGATAGATTGTTTTAAGCAAATGCAGCATTTGTGCAATAGTGTTGAGAGTGATCACGTGATCACAGTACATCATTCACGATTCAATGCATTTGTAAATTAGTAACAAAACCTCGATTACACCACACTGAACTTCATTACATTACATTACTACAATATATGTATGTATCATATCATTCTCATCAATAATTGTGCAAATGGATACTTGTTAAATATTGTACTACTATCTACCAATGGTTTCACTTAACACTCATTATTATTAATTTATGTAATAAACTAATTATTTTACCATCATAGAATCTTAACCAGAAATGAATTCCTGAATCAAGTCATGAATGTAAAAATATATTTATAGATAACTAACTATATTTTAGTAGTATTTGTTAAAAATAAATACGCATTTGTTTCTTTGTCCAAACTAACAGTTATTTTATTTTATAATAGTAAAATTGCGGCAACTGAAAATTTATTTTTAAAAATGCCTTTTTTACAGACAAAAATACCCACTGTTAAATATTTGCTATATCGAGTTACCAATATAATAGAGAAGTGCTATTATTTATTTTTTGGTAATTTATCACACCATTCCCTTGTTCAATTCATTTTTTTAACATTATAAAAAAACTTATAGATACTAAATGACTGCACATTATTCATATGAAATAATTTATAACTATGAGAAATTCAAATTGCATCCATTCTATGAATGTTTCATTTATTAGAAATACATTTAATTTTATATAAACTAGAATTATTAGAACAGTCATTTTATTAAAATACTCAATTCCGTGACCAAAGATTCTTTTATTATTATTTAATAAAATGTCCGGTATTTACATAGTAATAGGCAACAATTTATAGGAAATGGAATACTTTATAACAGACGGAGATTTTCAGTAGATGCCATAAAGTTTGATGATTTAGCTTGTTGTATTGCTAATAGTAGTAGTGTCTAGTTTGCTCGTAAAACTTCATTGTAGCAATTGATTACTTTATAATACACAACACTTACTCTAAACTCCCCAAATAAATAATATATTGAAAGTAGTGATGATTGATGGTGGGTGTCGTGTGTTAATAATTTATTCAGTAGCATTGAGGTTGTCATCCTAAGTGCACTCATATGTGGACATTACCACAAGCCGTACTATTACTAAACAATATAATATAATACTTGTTGATAATGTTCATTTATGGTTTTAAAACAGTCACACCACTTACTGGAGGCCTTTTAAGGACTTGACCCGACACTACGACCAAATCTGACCCGCCACTCGCTCTCCTACGATATATTAAGAAATTATCACATAATATAAGGAATGTGCTCCGCTACTATTGCAATGGACCTTAAAAAGATATATCGGCTATAAGACATCAGCACTGTCATTAATCTGGGAGAAGACAAAGTGTGTAGGAATAGACACGCACAATGAGGCCCCTTAAAAATAATAAAGTAATACAACAACTTGTGACGATATTCTTTATCCGGACATTAGCTTGTCTTCACGCCATCTTTAATTATATACAGATGCTTATTACGATTCGTGACAGATTTAATACCGCTCATTTTTATAAGATCTTTTTTAAGAGCCGCAGCTGACAAAACAAGGCTTTGTGTCTTTTTTATTATGTGCAACCAAAATTATTCTTAAACAAATGATATATAATTTTACGGTTTCTTTTAATTAAAAATATATTTTATTGACCATAATGAGACTTGAAGCTTAAAGCATATTTTGAATGGTTTTTTTTAAATCTTTGAATGAAGTGATCATTAGCCATTGAAATACCTTTTTGGGTTATTTCATGCAGTTTACTAGTTATTTAAGGATAAATATTTGCTCCACAGATGCTTAAAATTATTAAGTTTAATATTATTAAGATAATCACTGGAACGAGTACTGAATTCTTGATGCTTGCTTTATCGTATTTTCATAAATAAATATATCTCCAACTAACTAAATATTAGTCCAGCGATATTTGTTGCGTTGTACATAATAAATTAGGAATATTACTCGCAATTAGTGATATATTTAAGAATATACGAGCTCCTTTGAAAGACAATCGCTTTATTGTAACTAAAATACTACTTTTGAAACACACAGAATGAAACCAGTCTACAGTCTAAACTTACTATATACTATGTGTGCATTTTGGAAATATGTTTTTTCAGCAATATTGTGTTGATTATTTATTTAGTAGATCTATTTGTGTGTCGTAGGGGAGCTAGTCCGTTGACACTTGACAAATTTGTATCATGTGAAAAGAGTATCGGTCTTTGCCTTTATGTTATATTTAGATGACTTGACTTCCACACACACATAATATTCTGAGATATCGTCCTGAACCACACTAAACCTGCACACCCCTTCAGCATTATTTATAAAACATGTTTATTCTAAGAAAACATAGGATATTTGATATCCGTGTGACAATATTAAGATTTGTGAAATAACCAATTTCAATTATCATAGAGTCTATCTGAAGGATGAATTTGATATATTTCACGAAGAAGTAGATGAGATTTTTTTGAATTAGTCTGAGTTCATCTTTAGGACTCATTTAAATAAAAAAATATAGACTTTACAAAAACATTACTTAAACTGTATAATTGCACCAAGATCTCAACATAATCAGTATTATTATTAAAATTATATTAAATTATAACTAATTCTCTTTTACTATTCAAATGCAAACAGCGCTTTAGATTCTCACTTTAGCTCAGGATACAGATTTTGACATCTAATTCACGCTTTTTTAATTTCAAATTATAACTTTTTTATTTTTGTTCAATAATTTAAATTAATCAAATATCATCATCATAAGCACTCCAGTTCAGTGATAAACCAAGGTTTCCCGTACCAGCATCTTCGACTTATATTAATCAAATATATTGGATTGAATATTTTTTATACTTTTAAGCAGTAATGAAGACATCTAGACATTTATTTGGAAGATTTCGGATATAGTTAATGTAGCATACGAGTATGAGAGAAATACTTTTTTTGCAAAATAAGTATGTGTGTGAGATTGATTATAAGGAGTTCTTTTAGATGTTTTAATTATAGTAGGCCTTGCCTAATCCGACTCCTATAATTATGGCGATTTTTTGCGTTGTTAATGTGCGCTCGGTGTCGGTAGTGTAATGGTTAAGTTATGAGTGACAGCATCATGTTGACACGGCCTAATGTTTTCCTTTATGACTCCAATTTTTGTCCACGCCGACTTGGTGATGTAAAGTAGTAGTTATAGTTATAGTAGTGGTGTAGAGAGAGTGCTAGAAGTGGTACTCTTTGATCTCCCTCAACAGCTTTCTTCCATCGTACATTCTACAGCGTAATGACTCCTTTCTGCTTAGCTAAAATATGCATACACACAATCTCTCATCCCTTTGTGCCACTTCATGTCTACAAAATCACAATAAATACACAGCACTGTGCATAGCCATCGCCGCACTCGTTAATATTGATTACATTGATGAGTTCACTACATCACTATCATCACAGCTCAAATGGTGACCTGGCTTCTTATTTATATAACATCCTGTAGAATATTTGAACGTGATTCCAAATATTTGAAGAGAACACTCTACATATTCCGTAATAAACTTGACTGCCTCTTTATTTGAGAGACATCAAACAGTCTTTGTTGTGACATGCTATGCGATATTGCTGAGAATATTCTCTAAGAAGTACCGTCAACTCTCTTTACGGCTCCACTGAATAAGGGGAATCGTCCTCATCGCAATATTCTTTAAATACGGCCGCTTATCTAGTATGAATATGAAGTTATCGATAAACGATAAACTTTGATTAGATTTGCATAGCTAAAGTGGCGTTTGTCTTTCTGATAGCTATTTTCTCGCCTCGTTTACAAAAGCCGTCGTAGAGTGTCTTTGAGCTGCACAGACCGATGGGAATTTCCCGTTCGACTCAAAGGGAACAAGAGGCATTACACAATTCAATTCCCGATCCAATGCATCAAATATCATTCGCCTACAATCACCCCATTTGATATTTCCCATATTAGATATAAGACGTTTGCCAAACAAAAGACAAGAGCCGTCAACATTTGAATATTGTTCTGTGAGGGAGAAATCCAGTCGGTATACGCTTTGAGGCTTCCTTCTTCTTCGTCTTTGCTTCTCCTCTACTCAACCATGTTTTTTCCTTTCAAAAGCGTGGCTTTAGCAAATTCTACCAACAAAAGCCACTTCACAGCTTCATACAATACATGCCTTTCTTGTGTATTTATTATTTTTTCACGATAATTTATCGGTCCTTCTTCAGTGGGCTTCTCTTTTCAGACATGTTTAGGTCGATGTAATATTCAGACTTTTATTCACCATATGGTTTCATTATTTTTGTACGAAACAAATTTGATTTATTTAATTATGATAAAGATGTAATGGTAAAAGAAAACATCAATCACAGTGAATGTGATACATTATATTCCGAGGAATGAGTGATTGTAGGACTTATGATGTTCTTTCCATTGTGAGACATTCACATAATATGCGACAAAACTATATACATACAATACAATATTGTAGGAGACGGGAAATGTATATTCCTCTTGGTTGATTTATCCGTGAATGTTTCACACCCGAACATATGACAATGGCGGTGAATATTCTTATGGAAAACAAATGTTTCAATTTCCTCCATCTTGCCCCGTCGAGCGAATACGATTTTTGAAAAATCGAAACAGATTTACCAACCATCCGTCTGCTTTCGAATATCACGACCGATTCGCCAAAGAGAGAAACGTCTTTTCTTGGCCATACATCTACTATGTAATATGTATTCTTGCTAACGTATGTATGATTATATATTTTGTTGAAAATATTTCACATTCATATGGATGCACGCCAAATCGACTGGATTGAGGAAATATCAAATCAACTATGCATTTCAAAGACGAATGAATATATTTTGTGTCTTATGGGCTGAATCAAAACAATACTTAATGCAATTATAAAATAACCCAAGAGAGTTAACTTTTGAATATTGAAAAATTAATTTGGTTAGATCTTGAATAAAGGTCGTGTAATGGTGATTTATTTTAATATTAATTTATTGGAATAATATTATTATTAAAAATTACATTTCTTCGTGAAAAATGAATAACTTTAATCAATATAAATAATTTCAATTCCTTATATGGTATATTAGCAATTTCAGCTTTCTAGATATTTTTTTGTTTGGTTCTCTGATGCGCCTAGATGTATGCAATCATGGCAACAGCTGCAATATACTACAACAAACACAATATGAATTAAAATTCAAAGGTATTCAGACTGGATTTTTTTAATAGACTTATGATATATGGAAGTAAAATGAATATAGGTATAGATTGAAATATCATGGGGAATAGAAAACTTTATATCGAGGTTGCGCCGTACTAAAATCAAGTAGTGTGATATGAAAGTAAGTTATTGTGCACCTTGTAGTAATATATATTACTGTGTGCAGGTGTTTCGTTTACGATTGTATCTTGAGAAGAGTAAATATTGAATAATTTTCGCTGCGCTGAATAAATGTGAATGTATAATATACACGTGTATTATGTACTCGTAAGTATATTTATGATATAATGGTAAGCAGTGGCAAAAGCCCAAGGCTAAGGCCACCCTGTAATTATAGTATTGTTCTTTTATACAAACATATTGCTCAGCCTCAATTGTAACTTATTACAATCCTACTATTGTATTACATATCTCGCATTCTTTGTGTTTGCATTGCAACTATTAACAATATATTTATTAATTTAGAAAATAGAATAATTTAGTATTGTTATATTTCTTTTGTAAATGTGCACACATCGACCAAAATAAATAATCTTGCCTAAGTCTCTGCAATATTGTAGCAGAGCAAGAGGGTGGAAGCATTATTTGTCAATCAATTACTCAGAGGTGAGTTCAGTGGCAGGAACAGGAAATAAATTACAATCTGAAACATAAAAGTGGAGGACACATTCTTCAGTCTCTTTGCATCAGCGAGAATTACCTTCACTGTTTGTTTTTTTATCTTTTCCAATTTAGCTTAAGTGACGTCAGGCTCGACTTTCCTATAATACAGAACAATATTGCTATCGAGATAGGGTATTTTGTCATATTGCACTCACATCTTCAGATATATTTTGAAATATTTTTTAAAAAATAATACACATATTTATATAAACGTTAACATCAAAATGATAAATTATTAAAGAAGCGGAATAATAATCTGTTATTTTGGAAGACGTCATGAAGCAATCATGCTCCTGTCATATTATTGTTTCTCTTTCGCCGTTTTACATCTCATTTCATTACACCTTTTGTATATTATACATTCGCAGTGAGGTTCAAAGAAGGCTACGTATAAGAATGCAAGATCAACGTTATTATAATAAATAATGAGACTAAAAGAGTAAAGGTGTATTCAGGACCATCAAATACCAGATTTACGAGTATGACATGATTACACACTCAAGCTTCAAAAGCACTTATCGACACTTTTTTAATGTATAAAAAAGTTTATAAATCACCGTAGATAAAAAAGTGGCAAAAAATTCATACCAGATTTTAAAGGCAAGTATTAATCATTATCGCTTTCCGGCAACGCAATTTTCAAGTTAAATGAAATAAATCCATCTCATATTAAGTGAATCAAAAACCCATAAAATCTATATTAAAACCACAAAATACCGATATTTAAAATGTGTATAAGGTTGTAGGCATAGAATAATTATCCGAATGCAAGGTTTGTTACTTTTAAATACCCAAAGGTCAGTTTGTGAATAAAAGTTCACGGGAGAGTGACGCCAAAGTTGTCTCTGGCCCGGGTTCGATGACTGCTTAATGCTCGGTATTGTCTTTATACACCCACATTGGATTCATCTCCTCAAAGGTTTATCTAAAATTTCGTTCAATACATCAATGTGGGTTCATAATGATGGCAATGCCTTTCCCTGTGACTTATGTCTACAATTATCCATAAGCATGTACATTACACCGCCATACAATATTACACTTCAACACGATATAAAACAATGCATTATTCATTATAAAGTAACGGAGCTGTCATATCAGAATGTGTGTCTTCATTACAATCGTTATCAAGCTCTAAAATAATACGAGCCGAGCTGGACTAATATGTTTGTGAGTATAAGACCGAGAAAAAGATACAGAGAATAAAATTCTTTATAATGTGATGCTGTCAAATGAAATGTCTTTTTACCGCGCAACCAATTAAGTTACCTTCCACTTTACGACTTCCATATTATACAAGGCTATCTTCACACTTTACATGTCTTGCTGTATTATATAATTTACTTTCATGCTAACATACGTTCATATCTAACAGACACGTAAATTAAAATATATTGTATATGAATGAACCATATAAATTATATTAATACGTCAAAACAAACTGTATGTAATAATATTATTTTAATAAATAATAATCTTGTGACGGTCCGTGTCTGCAAGGTGTGAACGGGGCCTAATAGACCGACTGCAAATTCTTTCTAAGCTTGTAATAGTATTATTTTTTAATAAACTGATACAATATAAACATATATATATATATATATATATATATATATATATATATATATATATATATATATATATATATATATCCGCTGGCATAGACGGAGGAAGAGATGACACTAAGTCACTCAGCGGGGAATACTACTGTAACCAGATACACACACACAAAACACTTAACCACATATTCCCAATACAACAAAACACTCAAATACAAACATTTTATTTACTACTCTCAATCAAACTGTTCTTCTTATACAACACAAAACTGTCATATTCGATGAAGCCGTAACGCGTCTTTTATTACGAGGAATCAATTTGAAATTTTCGATTGGGTCGCCGTGAAACTCGATATGCTTTTTTATCGCTTTCCACTGCCACCACATTTGTTGTATTTTTTGTGAACTACCTATAAGCGAGTGAGCCATTAAGTGTGAAATATATTTAATTCAATTTGACACAAAACACGCGCATATTTCTACATGTAAATTTCATCTGGGAATAGAATTACCGCGGTGGAAAAAATAAAGCAAAATGCATGGTGGTTTGGGTATACGAAGGAAGAGTAAAGCCTCAAGCGACAAAACACTCGAGTTAATATTATATAACGATTAATTGGAGAGTATGCAGGTCGGTATTATAAGACATAAGAGTAGACCCCAAAAGGTCTGGTCTAAACCCTGGGGGTGTTAAACACTGTGTGGTATTCATTAGATATTCTCCATTGCTATCACTTCTATAACACTCATTATCCACTGCCACATTTGTGCCTCATTTATTTATTTTATAAATATTTACGACTTTCTGACCGTGCCTTACATTTTATTACGACTTAATATCAAAATTATCATACCTTCGAAGAAGGATTTCATATCGTTATAAGGTTATTTTTATATTGAAAAGTATTCATGAATAATTAACAATACCTTGAACAAAGACTGTTGATGTGGCTTTTTCTCAAGACTAATCTGAATACTGTAAGTAAAATGATTGTAAGCGTGATTGCTTGGAGCAGTTTTAGACTACAGCAATTTCATTTTAGTTAAACTCGTGATACATACACAGTATTACATTTGATTGAACGTCTCAATTAAGTACATACTAATTTAGTACTAAACGGTAGTAAAGAATACAATGCACATTAGAGGGCGCATCATAAAATTATTAATAGTCATTAAATATTTTTTTAAGAATCTGGAGGTGGAACGATTTCAGATTGTTGATAAAAAACAAAGCGTCAAAAGTTGTTTATGTAAATTGGAGTGTAGGGAGAGAGGTTCTAAAAGATAAGAGACAATTATTAGGGTTCATAGAATCCGTCAATAGCAGGTGCTCAGCCCAAAAGGATAATGCCTTCGGGTCAAATAAAAACAACTTATGTAACATGAGATATACAGGAGATCACAACCATTCATAATATATGTATTGTACTATTCTGACAATGTTAATACTTAATACAAACATCAATGATAATTGTGTATTATGTACGTTTCGTATTACACATCATATTGCTTCGTCAACTGATAACGTATATGTATTTGTGTATGAAAAAATATTAGATCATCTCTTCATATTATTATTTTTATGAGAAAATAATATCAAACACATCATCGCATTGAGTAGTAAATTCATAAATATAGCTTGAGTGTCGAAAATTGCACATGAATAGTGTTTTAAGATTAAAACAGTAGACTTAAAACTATTTGACTACGGAATTTATCCATACACAATTAGTAATGGGTACACTCGCTTTTTTAACATTAACCGCAAGAATTGATTGCTAATTGCTTATTTGATATAAATTGAAATTTATTTATAATGTAATCAGAGAGTTATAGAAACTTATTGAATTTCTTATAATTTTAATTAGTTTGATAGAAAACACATTTTTACAGCCCTTTTTGCATTCGCGGAAGTTCATTTCGATTCCAAAGTCATACTTTATTAATTTTATTTTGGTTTATTCCGAAATATAATAATATTGCAGTTATTTATATAAATATTTTACGTCTTGGTGATGTTATATTAAAATTATTGAAAATATAATCAAAAGCGCTCAGATTTTTTTTTTGTAATTGTTTAAATTCTTATGACTTTTGAAATACCAACTAACTTGGAATAGATTCTATACAAATTATTGTTGGAATTTATTAAAAAATATAATGTAATATAAAATAATAAAATGTATTAGTTATAAATTTTAATTAATAATAATTGTTGTCGATCCCTTGATTAACCCTTTGGTGCCGTCACGCTTGGCATTAAGACAAGGAAGGTAGATATATGTATATATTTTTAGTGAAGATTCCTGATTTTAATGCGAAACATACAGAGAGAAATAAGCCATTCAGAGATTAGGGCTAATGGGTCCCCGACGATAAATTACAACACAACACACTTCTTTATTTTACCGCCTCCGTCTCATTTATAATAATACCACCTTCCTAAATCAATTATCAGCATTTTATTTCAACGAAATGTTATTATATCTGCAAAAGAAATAGCTTACATAAAGATTGTGGGTGAATGTTGGTTTTGGCTCAGTAAGACAATTAGTATGCAGGACAGATAACCAGAGCTGCAGCATCCTCATCATCTCACTGTGATTATACCATACTTTCCATCTTACCCTCGCATTTCTTGTTTGTCTAGACACTAATATTATATTACATACATATTTATGAGCCGGCTAATTCCATTATCAATCTGGTATTTCATCGTAATATTGTTTATACACACTTATTACGGCAGGTGGAGACATGAATCGGTATCAGAATACTTAAAAAGAAGTTTTAGTGAAGGATTCTGATCCCGCATTCCCGGTGACATTCTCACTTCTGATCCTGTTCTCTTTGCCCGACACTGGACACCTTTGCATTCCGAACATTTCGGAAATTAGTTTACACCAGATTGTTGTAATGCGTGATTGTACAATACATATAATATGTATTTGTAGAAGGAAATATTATTGAGTACTTGTCGTGTCGCATACGCATGATAAGAATTACAACGAAAGGTATTTTATAGGTCTGCTTCGTAAATCCAATCGATAATACTAATTGACCGTTAATCTGGTCTCTTGGCCGACCTTAGATTTATCAGGACACGTCCACCTTCACTCTTAACTTGGCCGAGCTATATTTTCATATCAGTTACTGTATATATATATATATATAAATATATATATATATATATACTCTATATCTATATATATATATATATATATATATATATATATATATATATATTTATATATATATATATATATATATATATATATATATATATATATATATATATATATATATATATATACTACACACACGTATTTCAACTTGTCTTCGGTACTTAACATTATATATTAGGCATACCTACCTATGAAATTATACTATTCATATCTTGTTGAAAAGAAGCCCTCGCCATGAGCTTTAAATCGATAACTTTTCACAACTCTCATTTTCTTCCACCGGAAAAGTTAAAAACAGCTGCGTTGTTTTTAAATGCAAAAGTTTAAAATCCATTTTCCCCAAGCTTTCTTCTCCTTATTAAATAAACATTATCCGAGCAGCTGTTTTCACCCGAATCGATGCAGTTTCAAAGTTCTCACTACTTACCGTAGAACACTTTAACTTTTAATGCAATCTTAATTCGGCTCCATATAAATTCTCACACAACTATTAAATATGAAACAGTTATAAATGTTGGCAATGTAATAAGCTCGCAAAACAAGAGTGGTAGTCAGAAGCCGACAACACCGTTTTCGGTCAAGACAAGCTCGGGCCGGTCTTAAAGATGTAATGTTATGGATAATTAAAAATGATTTGGTATGTAAGAGAGTCGGTGGTCTTTCAGTATGTGTATGATAATATAGGAGAAGTATCTCGCAGTGATGTGAATGTGTGTATGTTCCGGTAGGGAGCGAGTTGCCGGCACAATGCCGTCATAAATTACTGCTCAGCCTTCGAAAAAAGGCTTCGAAGGAAAAGAGAACACAAGTAGAGAGAGGCTCGGTCACGTAATCGGCCATCCCCTTTTTAAATGGGCGGCCGTAGAAATTAAGCCGCCGCTCTTTGTGGTTGACGTCCTTTAAATGGAAATAACTGAATTTTAGCACGAGTCTGCCATGTACTAAGATACACCATGTCGCCGACCGATACCATCACATTTTACATAGGGCTTCCCCCTAACACCGCACAACCAAATTAGCGTTCATTTTCACCTCCTGCAACCAATTTCATTTCGTTAATAATAATTCTGACACATTTTCGATAAATAATATATTTCTCCGCCTTTGTATACATTGTGTAATGTTATAGGTAAGTAGTCACATACTCGTATAAAACAAACAAACGACTACGAGAGGAGCTGAGTTAGTAATGTTGTAATGGTAAATAATTCGCTATGAGGACTTGCCTGAACACGCGCCAACTCCTTTCCATCAATTATGTAAGGACAGGGTAAAATATAGACTGAACCAAAGGACGTCTCAAGGTGTCCCATGAATGACCAAATACATGCGAGAAATTCATCCAATAGAATATTTAATGAGCTGCCTACACCCGAATATAACCCCACCGGCCTGGAAACAGATCCGCTTGTATAATTGCCCAGTTTTGATCAAACACCACCGCCTGACCTTTTAATAACGTCTATATTTAAATAAGCGATACTCTTGAAATTTTCATCTCAATTTAAATCTACAAAAAGTATTACGAATTCGGCCGGAGAAGTGTTTCGTAGTCGTAGAAATGCGGCAAATGTTTAGATTTATTGGAGAGCTTGAGGGCAAAATATTAGCGGATTAAACGTTGAAAATCCTTACTTATTGCACAAATTATAATATTTTCATGCCAGCATTTTTACTTGTGGCACGAGCAAATGCAGGGATTTGTTAACCTGGCATTTCTTTAATCGCCTTCCTTACTAATGGACCACTATATCCATAAGATTTTATCATTTTGTTAACGATTGATTTATAATAAATAACAAATCCGAACGATAACATTACCCGATATTGAGAGCAAAACAGTTGGATTGGAAATGGTCAATATAAGATAGTAAATCAAAGTAAGGAATACATTAATATTGTATGATATGATACATGCAAATGTTATTATTGTCTTATTGTTGTTATGAAGTCTTTGTGTATTCCTCCTTGGCCATATACTAAAGACAATATTTAAATACAATGTGACTTCAACGACCATTCCAAATATCTTTGCTAATATAAAAACGAATGTACTCTCGGTAAATTAACTGCTCTTTGTTCTGTAATACTTAATTAATACCTTGAATAAGTCATCAAATCATTTTTTTTTATTTCATACATTTGTCGAGCTTTAATTTATCTGTGGATTGAAACGTCTCTCATTTGGACGCTGCCTTTGTTCATATTTTTTATTCATACATTATTTTCGCATGACGAATATACCAAATAATAATTCAATATTTTTAAACGATACGCTATGAGGCATGGTGAATGAATTATGAAGGTAGATTATTAATACAATTGAATTAAATCTCGCGCCTATAAATCAAAATGGTGGTGGCTATGTATGCATATAAAAGGATAGAGTTAATAATATTTATAGTAAGTAGGAATGTCTACAGGGATGCAACTCTGCTACTACTAGGTGAATATATAATGCTAGTAATGTACCATTATATATAATGTATTACCATTATATTACTTTCAGAATTGATTGTGTTTCATAGATATTTGCAACTGTGAAATACGACTACATTACGTGTGTGTTTTTCACAATATCCATTCTTCCGTGAAGATATATTGTTTTACCCTTTACTCAACATTCTGGGCAAAAAAATATCGAACCGTACTTTATCTACAATTCGCAAACATCAATTTAAAATCACCCCACTGACAAAATGTTATTAGCTACGATTATTATATTCTAGGTTAGGTATCGGTGGAGTAGAAATTAAAAACCCGTAGAAAAGTAGTAAGTAACACCGTTTGTAGAGCCGATGTTGTGGAAGTGTCCACGTAGTAGAAGTTAAATGAGAACAAGTTGTGTAGTGATACATCTAGATCTAGAATCTAGAAGGACGTCAACTGTTAAATTGAATTTCGCTGAATGTCGATAGCAAAACTTGTAGGTTGAGTTAGTGAAAGAAAGTCACTGTTTAATTTAAGGTAAGTTTGTATCGCTACCTTACCTACTATTTATTCTATATAATCAACATTTAGAATTGCATCTCGGGAAAAACTTCTGAAAAATCCCTAACCTACGACTAATGTAACTAATTTTTCAACATGTTAATTTGCATTTCGATAGTCAAGTAGAATTAAAATTATTTAACTTTATATTTGAAATAAATACAATTCGCGAATACTAACTTTTTTAAATCAATAACTTTGCATACTCAATAAGCTATGTATATATATCTAGATACATCCTTTATATTTTACTCATTATTAAATAAGCAATTAGCTGACAAATTTTGCAGAGAATGTTAAAAAGTTTGTGAAAACTATAATTTAATTTCATAATGACGATATTGTTTGCAAAATAAGTTGCAAAGTAATCCAGAATAAGAGTGTTAAATTTAATTAGTATTATTATATTAGATTATTTTCATTTTCAAACGTGAGTATTTATTTCCTGGATAATTTAACTATTTATTAATGGATTATACGTCCACATAGTTGAATAGATTTGTTGATTTGATTGATTTTTAGATTAATACCTATAAAGTACTTTATTAAATAAAAATTAGATATATTGGTCAACCCTTGAGTGGCAGAATTAGCCGGTGCAGTTTTTGATGAAAGTTAGTCAGCTGGATCAATAGAAATATTCAGCGAGGTGCAATCGAACGGAAATCGAATATGGAATGAGATATTCTGAGGAATCCGACATAAGAAGTGAGAGGGAAAAATTGTAGAAAGCAGGTGGTAGAGTCGCGGGTGCTGGGGGTGGCGACTGACGGGTGGTCGGTGGTGAATTGGTATAATACGAAATTAAGTTTTCGCATGGCGGTGTCAGCAGAAGTGTCGTCCTCTTCTTGTCATATGCCGCATCTTACAGCTTCTCTAATATCTCCAAGTGTCAAAACTCGCCAGTTTAATCATGAGCCTTTCCTCTTTCTCAACCTCCACCACTAACTTACCCTCCATCGCTTACTATATTCCCGAACACTTTCCAATACACCGCACATTGCACCATGTCACAATTTCGGCAAGACACATCTTCCACAACTAACTTCTTGCTCTTTAGACTTCAATATCTCAACAGTAACTGATTGGATTCTATCTACTCTTTGAAGTATATTATAACTTTTTCGGACTATGTCCTCATCAAAATCTATTTTTTATATATTAACAAAAATAATTAAAACATATATTAGGTGCGGAAGAGACATGAGTGCTTGTTGTTGCTACTCGTGTCTACACCAATGAAAGAAATGTAAACAAACACGAGCGCCAATCAGCGTCAAGTACTTGTTTCCTCATTGGCGGAAATACATACACAGAAGAGCATCAAATGACATCAATGATCTTCGAATGATAGCAACAAACACCATGTCTGTGCCGCGCCTTAGTTTACAACACAGGAAAACATCATAATTTATGCTAGGGACATTGCTCAAAGTGTTAAAATAGCAGAAGCTCTTATAATGTTTGCGTCCAACACTCGAACACCAAATGATACTACGTGAAATTCTCCTCATCATAGTCTAAACCGTTACTATTGTGATCTTGAAATCATTTTAAAGTTTCCATTATAATCTGTCATTCCAATTATTGTGCGCGATTAAATAAAACATGTAAATAGGTGGATGAATATAAAATAATAAGGATCACATTGTAACGTGGAAGACTCGGCGACATATTTTTTTTGACGTATATGAAATGTGTAGTAAAAGACGTTGGCGAAAGACAAAGACTTGTTGTAATATTTAAGAGCGACTAATTCTCTGGAAGGCTGTTATTGTAGAGGCTGTTTCTCCCTTATTGGCTACCTCCCCATATTCTCCTCTACTCTTCTCATACATTTTTAATCCCAACCAACATGTTTCTACTGCCGCTCTAACCAACTATTTTGTTTAACCTAGCCAACTTTTACTGGCTGCCCTATCCTATAAAATACTGCTACACTATTTGCCTTACCTCGCTACGTTGATATTATACAATAATTATTGTTTGTAAGAAGGAAGCATATTAGAGGTACGGATAATTTTATACAAGATAGGCTAAACATGGTCGGCAGTCAAAAGAGATATCATTGTTAGATGCTTCATAACAGCATCAGATATAAAGTTGTCGTAGTATGCCAGAAAAGCTTTTTATCATTTTCCATTTTCTTTGTGCCGTCGTATCGTGTATCGTTATTCAATTGTATAGTAAAGAAAAGCGAGACACTCTTTCTGGAGCATGCTACACCGAACAACAGTATACGGCCCCGGGCTCTCTTTTAATGACTTTTTTCGATTGATATTTGACCGGTTTCCTAGTATTATTCCCAATGTTTTTGTTATCATTGTGGGAGTGACACCCTGTGACATTTTCTATTTATTATGCAAAAAAATATCACGCCCATGCCACCACCCTGGTTTACCCCACAAACTTTTATACCCAAATATATTAATATACAATTATTGAAATTAATTAATAACACACCCAAATATTGGTTATATCAGCATATCGGCTTCACTGTTAAACCCTATCTTTACCGCATTGTTGCAAACATTCTACTTTCAAGAACATGGCTACATTATACAAAGGCTAGAACATGAAAAGCTTCTCACTCGCGTACTTAGCGGTCTGTTTATAACACACCATATCCGATAAAAACTGTCGTCAATGGCACTTAATTAAAAGCTTCCAATAATAAATCAAATGAAATAGTGTGTGGAAATGTTTTTGTGTAAGGCATGAAGACTGAAGTGGAAACTTGTGTAAGGAAATAGAATGGGAAATCGATCAGAGCAGACAAGTGCTTCAAGTACAATATCATCACATATTCTATTCTATCGTTGGCTCACTTAACATTACCTCCGTTTTTCCAAAAACATCCACTTACATTTACGCAACCTATTTTCACCAAATGAATCCCATTTGTAAAGGATTTTATATCATTCTTCATCGAAAACATTTTGACGCTTTCTGTATGATAATATACGAAACAGATTTTCTTACCCAACCGTAATAATATTTTCAATTTGTAAACTAAACGTAACATTTCATAAATGTGTCTGCCTTTTTACACAATTTTATTTTAAATTGATATAATACCCATTCAACTTTTTTAATTTGTTCTACACTGCTTGCTCTACCAAAATTGAAGTCGAGAATAAATTCACTAATTATGTTGATATTTTCATAATTATTATCAAAATAAAGTTACTTTTTACTAATCATAAACATACTACTAATACTAGTAGTAATAATAGTAGTGTTTTTATTAAACATAAAATTACTGAGAGGTAATATTTTGCGAGTATAATATTAATTCTATAGCCTGATTACTTATTTGATAATAAGGGTCATTAGTTTGTTAGTAATATTAAAAATATTATGGGTATAAATTATAAAAGTACCTACATATAAAATTAAAAAGTAATACTATTAGTTTTATGAGACGTTATTTGAAAACTTCATTGGTATTCTAAGCGTGCATTTATTGGAAGAATAATTAACGCAATTTGCATTTTATATTGGTGCATTACTGCTGATTATGTTGATGTCTTGGCGGTTTTTTTATGTTATTAATTTTTTTTACTTAAATAAGTCTGAGTACTTTCAATGAGTATAAAATGAGTCAGCCTTTTGTTGTGTGTTATGATATTAATCACATCATATAAATAAAGTAAATTCTCGTTATAGCAATGGTGTGTTATTGTTGTTTCTTTATTAATATTTATTACTTTCAAGGATGTTTTCTCAAAACATATTGTGTGTAGGCACATGGGTTGAAATGATTGTCATAAATATTTGCGGATGGTGTGAATAGTGCAAATCAGAAAATATGTCAGAGCGGGAACTAAAGATAGATAGGCGACCAAAATGGGTGGATCTGGGGATGGACAAAAGCGAAAGTTTCTAGATGTCTAATGGATTGTCATTTGTCTTATTCCATTTTTGTAAAGTGCAAGTGACAGATCTATTTGCTGGATTCATCTCCCCCTGTTATCCTCCCTCTGGCTAGGGATAATCTGTCATGCTACCGAGGGACAGATAGACATTGCCTGCATCTTCTTGCTTTGCCCTATTGGAAAAAATATATATTTTGCCAAATGCGCATTTCCTATCGACTCTCCAATATCTCTATCGGACATCTTCTATCACCAGCTCCTATTCCATATTATTTATTAACATCTCACATTTATCATCTTATCGCACATCGGATTTTTCACTAATACTTATTAATTGAACGACCATTGATTTGCGATTTTGCTCCTTTCAAAGATAAAAAATGATGTTTTATTACAAATGATGAACATAAAGATGACTAATGAGTTTTATTAAAACTATACCATTTTTCGATAAAATTAATTAAAACTGTTATTAGCTCAAATGAATATCTTTTCACTTGTATGTAGTTCAAAGGAAAACTGTTATATTGTAATATAATTTCACAATAACAACCATAATGCTATTAAAAGCTTCAAAGTAAGACAAGTTCTGAATTGAAGAATTAATTAATGAAGGTTTATTCATTTGGCAATGAATAAGAGCAATAAAGTAGATTAAGTACACACGAAGAGTAACAAGTAAGCGAGCATTTAATATAATGGTAGTGCATGTTAATTATATTAATATCCATATAAATCAATGTTATTTATCATCACAAAACACAATATACATATTGGTACATACCGATAGGAAATAACAAACCTTAAAAGGATTTACTTTTACCAAAGCATGTGGGTGATTCACAAAACAAGTTAGCTTCCATACCAAATCAAATTTATGGTGTCGAAGGGGATCTTTGCGAACCCTCAAAATTTTGGATATACCAATCATCTAATTTACCTTATGGACAAAAGTTTCGGCTTATGTGATGAAAATAATAAATATTTGGGAGATTTATGTGCATATTCCACCTTCATTGTCTACTCGATTACACTTTCACATTGTTTGTTATTATTTTTGTAATGAATTCGTTTTGATATTGTTGAAAATGTATATATATGTAGGTAGCAAATATTAAAAGCCCTTCTGTTCAAGCGGGCCAATGTCGGAGGTATATTAATAAATTATTAAATACACTGTGCAACCATCTTGTAAATTCGATAAAACCGCAATTAATTATGAAGCCAAACAAGACTTATGACCGAGAACCTTTCCACTCTACCCCGAGACTCGAGGCCCATTCATTTCATGTAATCCCTGCCTGAATAATATTGTATGTTTGGTAAGTAATGATGTGGGGCAGCTTCTTGTCGGAATAAGTGTAAGAGTAATCCTGTGAAGTGACTAAAAAGCTTAGGGTGACAGTGTTAGCGATGGTGACAGTGACAGTGTCAGGACTCAGGACTCAGGACACTACTCCATTGTCATGCTGATTGTAGGATTGGCCTCTCTTCTGCCCACCATTGTAGTGTCAAGCTCTCTCTGCCCTGCCGACTTGATCAAAGAATATTCGATTATTTGGAACAATATTAAATTAATATTTTATATCGTGATGAGTTTCTTCAAGAATAAATAAATATTATGTACCGCGGGATCGTTATTCATCCAAGCAGAAGTTGCTCATTGAACGGTGAAATTTGGGAAACGTTACTACGAAAATAGCTTTCAGATTACATCTATTCTGCGGTCATCGAAAATTTGTTAAATTTACAGTAAACCATTTTTATTTTTTAAGCGATGTTGTGATAGTATAAGGATCTGGTCTTAAGGTCCCCATGAAATTACAATGTAAACTGGTGTCGGGACATTTCAATCGAAGTTGCTTCCATTATGAACGCATTGCATCGTCACGCAATACATTCTTCAATGTCATCCTCTTCTTCTATCCACAATGCTACTTTACCCAAATATCATGCGCCGCTAATCGAACCTGAACACTATCTTACCCAAAAAATAATTAATAAATACAAATCAGCGCCAAAGTTGTAGGCTGTGATAATTAGAAGTGTGTTTATACCAGTTAGACGGACGCTGCGTGACAATTTAGATAATCGAGATGTTATGCTTAATTATGGGTGAAGGGAAAGACAGAGGTTTACTATAACAGTTACCAGTCATTATTCACGACCAACTATCCGTCACCGACTACTTTTTATCACAAAATTCGGTCTATCTATTTTGAATTAGGTGTTTACTCCCTTCACAACATTTGGTGGCGAAGAATTTATGAAAGCTTAACGATGTTATTCCTGTAAAACATAATTAATTTGGAGTGATGACAAGCGAGAAATGTCATATTGACGAAGATATATTATTGAATGGGGAGATAAAATAAACTAGAAGAAGTCAATGATTCATTGTAGACGTGTCAACATAATATTTATTAACTTGAAAAGCCACATTATTACACATATTAGAATACGTATTTTGCACGTGTGTAATTTGTTTGGTGAAGTATGTGTAGGAACGCATGCCGGTTTTATTTTGTTGCTTCCCCCTTTTTGTATGTGGAAATGAGTCCCCTGGAGACGGTGGTAAACGACACTCTCGGCCATAACTCGAAATAAAAGATCCGATATGAAAATTTGGTAGTATTTGTTTGATAGTATTGTAGGCAGGCGGGTTAGTGCGTGCACCCTTCTGCACATCATTTCCTATGCACCATCCTACTGTCTAGAAGTTCTACTACTACTACTTGAATATTCAAACCAACCTTCTCTCTTTTACAACATACTGCTTCAATATTTTCAGACAATTCCCTGTTTCGCATATATCTTATTTTTCCCATCTTTTATCGCATTCCTCATTTCACGTAATGCGTTCTGTGAAATATTTGCCCTGTCTTGGCAATATCGACTATATTACGAGTATTTTATAAACGACAGTGCGCTGTCCGAATACTAAACGAAATTTTATATTACTAGGCCTGATGCACATATTAAGACAATTAGTTCAAGAACTAGAATGGTGGCTTTATTCATAATGATGCTTAGAAGTCGCACCCCATGTATACGGGCCACCCTCACTGATATTGGATGAGTTTGATTTATGGTCGAAAGTAGGAAAGTTTTTTATGCCCCAAAATTTATGGTGACAGTAAAACGAATAAAAACAAATGGCAGGTAAAGGGAACAAAGATGTTCAAAAGGATGGATAAAATGATATCACTCTACTTGGAATATGTTCGTCTTCTTCAATTTTCATTGGCGAGATAAAACCAAATTATTTTCAAAAGAGACATTACTATTTCCACTAACAACTTCTCGACTCTCGAATATACATTAAAGGTCAGTGTGCAATTTTTATATATTTTTATAAAGACCTGTATTCTCATTGATAATACAGATTAACTGTAATCTATTAATAAATATATTATGTGAAAACTTGTAATAATTGTGCCATTATTGATAATGAATTTTTATATTAAATGAAAGCCAATCCTATAATATGTTCACGAAAAAATTATCGTTCAATAATATGTATATATATTAGATTAAAGAATCACAAATATTTGCAATGTCGATACTTTTTTGTGTTTCTAAACCGTCGATATTATATTAATAATTTTGATTCAGCAGAATATTTTAATATATTGAAGCCATATGTGTAAATAGAAAAGTAGAAATGTGCTGGTTCAAACTAGGATAGTTTTCATGAAAATATATTCGATTACTCGGCAACAATGACCGAAATCCAAAAGGATACACAAACAGTAATCCTAAACACACACAGTCCTCATATATAATACTAGAATTACTGATATAATAAAGGAAATCTGCACTATTTAGCATATTATTTTATCTCATTCCTGCTGCTGTCAGTATAACAGTGTATTGATCTAACAGAATGATTGGTTTAAGTGACTTTGTATTTATTAAGTCTAAATTGATTTTGTTAGTATAGTAACGTAAAAGAGATCGGTCAGGAGAATGTTTTCGTTTACAAAAAGTGTAAGTAAATGTAAAAAGGTCAGAAGTAGCCAACTCATCTTATTTACTTTGGGTTACAAAAAGTGCATGACAAATTTACCGCATACCGTCCGTTTACTCCCGTTGCTCATTCAATATCCGGCTCCCTTCTTTACATAATATTTTTACTACCCACAACACTATATTGTTCGCTATGAAAACATCTTTTATTCACTCTGGAACGTATTAAAAATTAACAATGTGTAGCTACCGGCAGAGTAGATTTTTCTAAAATATTCAATTCAATCGAATGCAGTCCGTAAAACCCGATATTGTCGGGTCGGAATCCGTAATTTCGTAGTGGAATGCTGCATGAAATTAGTATTCACATATTTGAACATTCAAGCTTGTGGTTAAAGTATTTCGAAATGATTACCTAAATTAGATTACTGATTTGTAAAGTGTGTTATGGTAAATCTAATTAAGGATTCGTTCTTTCTATTAATTTATATATGGATTTCTTTCAAGTGCTATTTTCAAGGAGGATTAAAGAAACGTTTTCGAGCGGACATCGAAGAAATTAAAAAGATATAATTTGTATTGTTATTTGGGCAAAGCAGTCAAGGGTGACTTCGGAGTCCAGAATGAAAGGTGTGAGAAGCTCTTTGATGCATAAAAATGACGCGTTTTTGTTTCGAAATAATTGCGAAATCCGAAACACTTGTTTTGCGTTTGGTTCTTTTTTATTGGAGTTTGATCAAAAGGCTCATCGCCCGTTTGTAATTTGATGCTATTCTTCATCAAGAGAATGAATATCCTTCCATTATCGTTCACTCGTAAATTTTCAATTATTCATTAATTAATTGTAATCAATTTTTATTAAAATCCACCGAAAATACTCCCCGGTATATAAAATACAGAAGACTATTGTAAAAAGTGTCAGTCAGTCACGATGTCGTTGTCTTTATAGACGATTTCTTAATAGAAGTACATACTTTTGATCACCTCGTTACATTATTTTCTCGACGCGCTATTCTTTTTATGACCATCGTTAACTTTACGGTTTATTACTTCTAAAACTACAACACAAATAAAAATATTGAATGCGACAGCTCCAGAAGCTTAATTATATGAATTGTTAGTGGAAATTTTAACAGATACCTACCATAATGAGTTTTTAAATCAGACTTCATTTTTTAAGAAAATCTTAATCCGAAATGAAAACTGTTTTTATTTTTGGCAGATATTACAGTGGGACATTTTTCAGATCATGGCTGTTTTTAAGGAAAGAAGAAAATTTTTCGACTTCAAATATTAAATAACTGAATATTTTTCTGTAAACATGGTACTTTTGTACTTTTATGACATATATTTTCACATAATACCTTTATTAATTAGATTCTGATAAACCAGGATGATAGTGATATTTAACTCAAAAATGGATTTATTATAGATTTTGTGAACTATTTCCTACTTATCCTGTTGCTTCAGTGGAATAAAAAAATCATACATTTTTCGTAGCTTTTATAAAATAAACAACGTTTTCGATATTTAAATCTAATTCAAACATTAAAAAAATCAGATGCATTCCATATAGAATATTTACATAAATGTATAAACTTAATTAGAATATTTTATAACAATTAATTTTACATTTCAATAATTATATTAAACGCGAGAGGGAAAATTTATTTCTATATAAAAACTCGATTCAATGATTAATAATAAATATTAATAGTAATTTGAATCGACTTCCTATGAATGTAGGAAGAACAAAGCGGCATGGTTTTAATGATAGTGAAGCCGGTTTAATTATTGCTAACAAAAAATACCTTCAAGATCCCAGTGGGTGTCATAAATGTATCTAAGATAGGCTGCTACTTGTTCCATGCATTGTTTGGCTGGATGCATTCCAGCTTGATCCCCCGGGACCTCTTTAAATCTTGACCACATCTATTGATTCACGCTGCTCTTCACCACTAGCTACCTACCTACCCATTCCATCCATATACTCTTAAATCGATACATTTCCATCCGGCCTTACAGAATAATGTACAAGAAAGAAGTGATACTGGACTAAATAAACTATTTGTATTATAGAGATAGATAACTGTGGAACCTAGTTGTGGTAATCCAGGATAATTGGAGTTTTCGGTGGCAGGATATCGGCCGTTGGAATCTCTGGTAATAACTCTATGTCTTTAATTATTAGCCCACACACTATTATATTCATTACACAAAATATCAGAATAAAAACTCTTTATATTGATTTCGAACGTAAAGTGTCGTTTGTGCACAGATTAGTTCTTGATAAAGTAAAGTTACCATCAGTTCGGTATAAGTTTGAATATTGTCGCAAAATGAGTTTGTATGGTTGAAGTTAAACTTTCAAAGGAGCCCCTAGTAATAATACATTATCGCGGTAAGCGTGTAATAATACATACATAAATAATATCCTTCCATTGAACGTAGTTTTAACTGGGCGCTCAGCTCATTTGTTATTCATTCCAGTTTGTTATTAATAAAGCACCTTTTGTTTTGTCTACGGAGCTAGATAGCTGATCGGAAACAACAAAAAGCAAACATCAATACACAGTCTCATCATCGAGTATAAATTGGATCGTGGCTTCTTGAATAAATGGATGGCGGCGCAACGGAGCTCTCGATGATTTATGTCCCTGAGATACCATTTGTTTTTTAGATCGATAAATCTGGTCAGTTTGTCTGCATCTCTACTGGTTCACTCTGTGAATATAGTATGTATTCCCAGTTGTTTAATCAGCTCCTTACAAACAACAACATGTATTATGTTGTCAGCGACTAGCAGCTCAAACACTATTGATTAATCAAATCATTTAAATTTAATGAACGTCAAAAAACGATGGGTCATTTACATAAGAATATATCTACTAATTATTACAACTCTTGATGAAACAAATAATAGTGTATCTTTGAAATATGTATGTAGACATTATTATAGGTTTTCATATAATATATTTATAAATACGCTTTTGATATAGATACAACTTGGGTTACAATAAGTAAATATTATTACTGGTACCGACCGCTAATAATTATCTATATCGAGAGTTATCTGTTAATTTTTGTGCAATCAATTGGTTTGCACTAGGGATATTATAGGTAGGTCTCTGTTTGAAGAAATCGTCCCTAAAGTAAAAATGCATATTTAACTCATACAATGGATTTTTCGTAGATAGGATTTTGTGCAAAAAACCCATCGAAAAGCTGACGTTTGTTGGTGAAAATAAGATCGAATGGACCAGAAATGTGTCCAGGTGAAGTAATTTAATGGACAAGAGTGACTCTCTCTAGTATGCACGTTACTTTACATTTCTCTCTATGCTCTTTCACTCTTTCCCAATCAACTTTTTGCCTGCGCTAAAACAAGCAACGGATCACTAAATTGGGACTTGTGAATCCTTTTTATTTTATATGTTGTTCAGAGAGAAAGCGAATTTTAGATTATTATTTTAATTAATGATGAGTATAATATATGCAAACATAATCTCTGAGTGTGGAATATGATTAGAGGTGTACGCAGTTATAATTGAACCCAATTAAAAGAGGATATCCAGGTGGACGGGGTCTAATGGCGATGTGTATTTGTAGTCTGACAGAATTTGATCCACAGGCTTGTACTGTACAAAGTGGCATGTCAAATAGCCATGTTTTTGCAAACCATTCAAATTATTTATGCGATATGCTGATGCAAGCATCCACCTAGCTCAGTAGCTTCTGTTCTATAAAATACAATACTATGGCGGCTTGTTTATTTCACAGAAACCCATCAAAATACCGCAAACAAGAGTCGGTGTAACGTTAATGATCAGGTCGGCATTATGTCAATAAATCTTCAATTCATTTGATGATACAGAACAAATATCAATAAATGCACTCACAGCTTCAAACGATTTATATTATTTCAACCGCATGTTGCGCACTGACGCACGCTCTGTTTGTTTATTACTCAATTAATATTAATTAATTAAAGTGAAACGCTGATCGCAATAGTGAGGTCCTAATGTCTTTTTGAAGAGGGAAGATAGAAGTTGGCAAGCGAAAGGCAAACGAGAGGTGGATGTGATAAGTAATTCTACAAATTCTGGCAGAGAACCGACGGTAGTGAGCTTTTTGGGAAGCGGTTAATTAATTCTGTCGCGATTTCATTCATTTGCTAAATTTAAGCCGCTTACAGCTTGCACAACTTCACAGGTCCAACTAAAATTATATACGACAGTTCGTTTCACTTGCATATTTACCCGCGTACGCTTTGCCAGATTTAATTGAAAATCTGAATAAATACTGTTCAACAAAACTGAGATTGAGTTGGATGTGCTGTAACAGGGATGCCCAAGCTTCTTGTTCCAGCCCTCACTAACAATTCTATTCAATTCATTTTGGGTTAGTCGACCACAGAATCACTAATATATATGATTAAACTAATTAAACAAATTTTAGCAGGGTGAATCAGATTCGGGACTACATCGTAAAATGCGTTCGTCAATTAATAATTATTAACCATATTTTAAATTCATTCAATTGTTTTTTTTTTTATAATTTAGATTTTTTTTCTAGCGTAAATATTATGGTGAATTTTTGAATACTGATTACTCGAAACCAACATATGTGGACATAAAAAATATTCTCTTATCCATAGATATGCTGTATCTTATGAAGTGGTTCTTTGATGATAAAAAAACCGAGTAATAGAGCAACTGGGGCCTAACCAAGAAGTGCGGCTACGGGATTATATCAATTAAATTCACATTGATCCAGTATAGTATAGAAGTGAAAAAGAATATAGATATAAATTTGTCAGTTTAGAGTAATAATAAAATAAGTATTGATATAAAGTATGTAGTATGGTGTTAATGGTGTGAGGTGGAGAGCAAAGTGTAATATACGAGGTGCGTGGTGGTAAATTTGCTAGGCCATCAATTAATTTATTGGGCCAGTGCAACAACCGCAACTTAAATCACCCAATATATCTACAAAACATATATATATATATATATATGTGTATATAGATAACTAACATAGTCGGTACTGACACCGAAATTGCATTAGGTGCGTTGGCCGGTTATACAACAGCCCCAAACACCGCAACAAATCAACCGGGAAAGCGATTTCACCCCTAACTCTTTACACACTCTTTATTTAAAGCCCAATACTATTACACAACACGCCACTCGTTCATTACAACCCTGCGACTCTAATAATACCTAAAAGATATGTGCCATTCAACCTGTACGCACCCACTGCAGTTCTGCTTAATTAATGGCTTTCCAAATTGCACATTCAACGTGAAACTATTCCAATTCCGACCGTCCTTTCATATTATTTTCACACAAATATTATAAAAATCTATTTTTTATATATTAACAGAATAGGTCCTTTATCTGACATTCTATACGTCGTTTTTTGGTCCGCAAAAATCCATACATTTTTTTTTATTATTATTATTATTAAGAGAACACAGTCTTCTGGAATACCAGAGAACCTACATCTCTGATGGAGCTTTCTTTGAGGAGGTATTTATACACAACAACGTGTTAATTGTCTGTCGGTGATCTTAACTATTACTAGTTACACAGGTCACCGACAGAGCAGCTCTGTCCGACTTAATAATCGCCTCAGTATTTACCTTACAATCCAGGAAATCAGAGTAAACCTGGATCAAGACGATCGATCGGGATTTTATTAATATTATTCCTGATCTCCCAGTCGTAATAACCGATGAAATCAATTTTAAAAATTCTTGACTTGAGTGGGATTCGAACCTATGACCACAGTATTAGTAGTCACGCTGGTAAACATATACATATAGTATACATACATATAGTACAATTACCTCAAAAACCCAAAACCTTGGTCTAGGGAGATATATACATATTTTTTTATATGGGCTCCTAGCTGCTTTTTGAGAAGAATTTTTACAATTTTTTTTTTCAGATACAGAAAAATATTAATTAAATGTCTTTCAGACAAACAGGCAGTGCACCAATTCTTATCAATATATTTTTTTACTTGAATGGAATTTGAACGCATTACCACAGTATTTGTAGCCACATGCCTTAAGTAACGCTGGTTGCAGTTGCTATTTGCAGTCACTATTCACGAAATTTAAATTATTCGAGGTCGATTTTTTCAAAGAATGAGCTACGTGAGTCAGGAGTCAAATCTCAGCAAGTGCTGCATTTTTGTGCAATCACTAGGTAAAAATCAATTTATTACATAAAAATGAACCGATAACTCTCGAGTCACGTAGCTTACTATTTGAAGGAACCGGTCCTTTCTTATCTAGTGTAGTTATTATTACTATTATGCTCTGCTTTTGTAAATATTATATGTGTTTAAATCATATCTATTAGGTATACTTTTAATGGGTCATACTTTTAGGTACAGATTTTTTTTATTACAAAATGAATTGAAATTGAAATAATGCATTATTTTATTAACTGATGTGTTTCCTTCCTTAGTTAGTAGTCATTGTATTGTTAGAACATTTCCGCCCTTCTGATTGACCTCCTTGCACACTCAATGACGACAAATCACCCATTACATTCCTGAAATCATTAGATATGATATACTAAAAGCTGATGATCGAGTGGTGTCATTAAATATGTAAAAATCCTGGTTAACATAAACAAAGACTGCTGGTGTTTGTGGGTGGAACAAATGAAAATGTCATCAATCTTGAGTGAGTACTTTGATGGTAATCTTACTAAACTGAAGTTGTTAGACCTCTTCAGGCTTCGACCAAATAATGTCGTCTAGACATCATACAAAATAGAGAATACTGATAACATCATTAATATTACCAATAAGCAGAGGACAAATACAAGTTCTACTCATTTTACGAATCGAAAACTTATATTATAAATGTATGATATTGCTGGGATGTAATTGGTAGTAAAGATAATGGCGGCTAAACAGAAGCCTTATTTTAGTTTATGGGACGGGTGTATTTTTTGTAATTTAGTTAATAGAGAATACAAGTAGCCGCTTTTGGGCCAGAAATGAGGGTCAACCCTTTGATTTACGTTTTCCAATTAACAATCTTGTACGCTGGCCTTACTTTTATTTCTTATTTCCTATCTATGTACTATATAATTTTGGTTCAATATACCAAAAGACAACGTCACGCTAGTTATAACTCGTCGTTGAATAATATTAAAGTTAAACAAAGTCAATTATTTCAATAGACAACCCTTCACCGGGGGCAACGAGCCATATAATAACAAATTATTATAAAACTAACAAAATTACCATCCACTTATTCGTGTTTGATTATTATGATCCACTTTTATATTTTATTAAAATTTGCTTTAATTTTGTGAATAATCTTTGCAGACGAAATTCTAGGAAAATAATATTTATTAATAAAAGAGGTCGGCTACAGATTAATATCGTAGTTGAAAATTAAATATATTTTAACTGTAATAGAGCCCTTTTCTAAAGGTTCACATCTCGATTATTAATTAGCGATATATGGAGTGAAATATTAGTGCGGTTATGATGAATTAGTATTAGTTTAATACTAATTTATAGTATAATACTGTAGTGTGGTGGTTTAATTCACGTGTAGTTAACACACCGTAAATCTTGAACTAATGAGACAGACGCCATCTTTACTACAAACACACATACATAATGCATAATATAATAATACATACACACACTTTGAAAATTTCCATATATATTATATTGTATACTCTTAAGATTATTATTATTTCAATGGTAAGTATCTTAGTTAAGCCGCATCATACTGTCTAGGCTGGATTTAGCACATTATTCATACTTTACAGAAGCTCCCCTCCAACGCACAAATAGCGAAGGCGTTCTTTGAAAAGAATTCTCTGAAAAAATAATATATTTATATATATATATATATATATATATATATATATAAATATATATATATATATATATATATATATATATATATATATATATTTAATTTTGATTGAATAATCTTTCATTTTCAATGATTAATCAATGTTTTAATTGAACCAAAAGAGTGTTGAGTTATTGCGATTGCAAAGTTAAGAAAATCAGCTTATTTTTATAGTTTAATAACATTATTTCATTTAACTTATTGTTTTAAACTTAAAATAAAAAAATAAATCATACAAAAGTAGAGTATATAAAAACATGTGTATTGAGAATATTTTTTATCGGCTACAAATAATATGGTGATGGGTTTAAATCCCTCTTGATGTACGACGAATAATATTAATTAAAAAAAAAATATCCCGATCCAGGTTAACTCTTATTTCCTGGATTGTAAGGTGAATACTCAGGCGATTGCGCTGTCATGTCACGTTAGTGTTAACTAACCTCACCTCAATCAATGTTGTCTCTTAAGAAGCCTTAAAATAAAATAAATGAATAAATGGTATGTGTCATATTTTTTATGTGTTCTCATAAAAAAAATAAACTACTCATAATCTCTGATAATTTTTATAAATAAAGTGATTGAAGTCACGTATAAAATCAGACTGTGCAATATATTTATACTGAGTGAACTATAAAGATCGTCTGAAAGAGCCATAAACATTGAACCTTCAGGTGTTTAAGTAGTCTATATAATAAATATTCGACTGGTGTTTTTTTTAAACATTTTAAAAATAATGATAAATGATAGGAGTTTATTGGAATAATGAGACCGGACGTGATCGAGGAGTGAATGGAGTCAGTTGTAATAATTAATTAATTGTGTATGTGTGTTTAATATAAACCTTTCTCACATAAATCGGCACAGGTAGTCCATGTCCATCCGAATTGAGATAAGGAGTGAAAAATTAACGGGCCTCCTTGTACGTGGGACTGGAGTATCAGCATCATCATCATCATCATCACCACCAGGGGCAACAGCAGCACATGAAGATTGTATCGCTACTCCTCGTTATTTGCGAATATGTAAGACTTCTTCCAGCCTTAAACCAACACCCGACACCAAACAACTTCTTTTTATTCCACAACAGCGCTGCGGGCGCTTTTCATTCTTTTTACTAAATGCACTCCCTCCGCGATTATATTTTTATGAATACCCACGACTACATTCCCCACGGTTCAATATTACGAGTATGTCTCTCAGATAACACTTCATTTAGCCTTTATACACACCAACAAAACATAATTGATATTTTCATTCTATTTGCATATAATATTTGAATACAAACAAACCAGCAAACAATGGTGTGGTTAATGAACCGCCCTCAGAGCAATGCTATTCGAATCACAATGACCCATAATTATTGGCGATGTTCACTCAGACCTTTTATACAATATTCTGCATACTTTCTTTGTGCCTATACATTATGCGAGCCATTAAATATACCGGACACCGACGCTTAATTTAATCATAATCTTTATAGTTATATTTCAATGAAACGCCGGTAATCTGTAGGCTTTTGCTCGCTTTAAGACATTTCTTTAAACTATTTATACCCATTATGTTCCCACTGACGAATGCTGAATTCCCATCAATTCGACTTGGGATTTCCCGTAATGCTCTATTGTTACTGCAGTATGATATAATCATATGTATGCATTTATAAATAACAAAAGAAGAAGTTGAAAAACAAATGATTTTAAATTAAAGGCCAAATTTTAATTAGGTTAGGTTAACAATTAACCCTGTTCTTTAATACCCGTGAAGTGTATTTTTTATTTTCTTTTCTTTTATATCTTTTTTACTTCTATTTATTCGTCAACTGTGTTTTTTTTCCATTACTTTTAAATTCGAAAATGATTTAAAGATTTTTTTTTCTCTCTTTATTTCATTCCATGTTTCGGTGAAGACTGCGGTATCAACAAGGCGTTTTGAATTGGCATCGCAGTCTGATATTTATGTAATTTTACATAAAATTCCTCATTTCTCTCTTTTTTCTTAATTCTTGATAATTATTATAATTAATAAATTACTTTTTCATGCCTTTTTACATTCTTTTTTTTTACTTTGCTTTTGCTGCATTATTAGAAAGTACTTATAATTTGTATGGGGTAATTACTTAAATGTAATTTATATTTTATGTTCATGTATTCCGTAATAAAAAAATATTAATTTACCCTTGAAGTTCATTTTCTGATATTATGTCGTATAAGCTGCTCACTCCATTTCAATTGCTGCTTTTTATCATATAAATGCGTTATGTTTTAATGGGCAAAACAGGATATCGGGAGTTAGTAATATATCGAAGTGCCGTATGTTAGCATTATGTCGACACCTTCGTTAAGGTAGTTTTGGTCGGTGGCTCGACTAAGACGGAAGCTGCCCTTAATTTATGTGAGGTTGTACCGCCCATGAAAATATTTAAATCGTAAAAACTCCCATAGCCACGACAGGTTCTGGAATGGACGTCCATGTGTGTGTGTTTTAATTCGAAATCTCCTCCCGCGCCATCGCCAGGCTTATTTTAATATCAATGCATAAATTACTGAAGAATCGACACTAACACCGACTTGGGGTATACTTGTACTTGCTCTCTGTGAATGTTATTCTTGTTTGATATTCATATGTTATGTAGAAAGCAGATGCGTAGTGCAATGACAAGGTCTCAAAGTCATTGTTGCTAGTCGCAATAGTGTAATGGTAAAGGCAGTTGTAAGTTGTTAGTTCTGGATGCACATAGGAATTATGCAAATTCACGACTCCTTTCAGTTGTCATATTATTATTTAGACCACAAACATGCCTATTATTACAGCTAACTGCATCTACTTGCAATACTTGCCCACTGTAAGCCCCGGGGCTCTCACTTCAATTATTATACAATACACAGCTTTGCTTCTATATTATAATGCAATATTCTTCTTTCAATAACATATCTAGCTTATAATGCAAACAATCTCTATTAATATTGTAGTAAATACTGAATTATATAAATCATACTAACTCTAAGGTGGATTCATGATCTATGCAGATCCTGCTGCAATTATGTAGGGTGGGGGTGGCAGGAAGACCAGTGATTGGTCACAATGGATCACGTAACATGGCATAATGTTTGTGAACAGACGATGAATAATGTGACCAATCACCTCTCACAGTCATAGTTCCAACCCAAAGTTTCATTTAAATTTTGTAAATAAAATTTTAAGAGTTTGACAATACATTTATTATAAAATATATAATTAAAATAAATCAGGATTAAATCTTCGCTGGTTTTCTGTAAAATTGTAATATTTGCCCCTCAGGACAATAAGAATTCTAGAACAGAAACAAAATAAACAATAGTATAACAAGAAATTGATAAATCCAATTGTAAATTAATACTATTGGAACTACTATTGATAATCGAATTCTCCGGGATTTCTAATTGCTTATTATTTAGGTTAACCTCTCCAACTCTTAATTGTTCAAATATAGTGTTTTCCTAGGAATCTCCACATTAGTAATAACCAGACTTAAGGGGCGGAAGTGCAAAAACACACGTACAACCAAATAAATAAATAAATATAATTACCGCTTATTAAGACTTTTAATTAATTTATGCAAATGTATAATTTAATAGGTTTGGCAAATAACCCATGAAATTATTGTTTGTTTTACTCATGTTTTTTTTCTATCAATCTCTTAAGATGATTAGTTGAGCCTAGTTGAATATCCGGAGTAATCATCAGTTGTAGATAGTCATATTGATGATTAAGTAGAGCATATAATGGAACAAACTAGGTCACTGAATTAATGCGATCATACCGAATCTAATAAGGAACGTTCATCGTCAATATTGACATTTTTTAGGAAAATATTCTCCTACCAAATATATGTACATTTCTTTGATGTTGTGCCGTCATATTCTATGTATAATAATATCATAGTTTAAGAGAGACTCGGTTTTTATTTGTGAGAGGAGATCCTTTTTTCTTTGGTTCAAAGCTGTTGAAAATTTACTTAATTTAACACTACCGTAAATCAAATCCTCTCGAAACGCCCACTGATTCCACAATCTTACAATTCGAATTCAAATATTGATCTTCTTCAACAGTGAAACGAATTCAACCGTGTCGAATTTTTCAAAATATCCGATCGTATCATATATATTTTGTTTTAATAATATTTTCTTGGAAATGTTTAATTTGTTCAACATGCGTATCGTGAGATATATTTTATATTCAAACAAAGAGTCGGTCGCAAGAATAATATAAATACACACAATGGTATTTAATAGAAAGGTGTTAACAATTTAACACCCATTCGCTAAAGGCCACCCTCACTATCACTAGCATCATCTTGCCACCGTCTTCATTAAATTCATTTGAATACTCCTAAAATAAAAATCAACTATATTCTTCACCTTTTTATACAGCGATATTTTAAAAATACAAACGAAACACAGCATCTATTCATTTCTATTGCCACATTGTGTTTATATATTTTTATATGATGTTTTTATCCATTTATGTTGGTATATAAGCAACAAGCAATTTTATAAATTGTAAATAGAAATTAATGTATATTTTCATCGAAATCCAACAAAGCGATGAAGCACGGAGAGTTAATTAATAAGCTAAAATATTGTATTATAATATTCATAATGTCTATTGTTAACCACTTGACAAAGTTAGACGCTTTGTCGTGGAAAATCAGAAAATCACTTATTAATAACTCGGCGACTGCGTAACAGGTTAGAAATAATTCCGAACCAGTCCTTTGGCGGAACAAACAAAGTTAAGAATTAATTATCGAGCAGGTCAACTCAATAATTCAAATTGTCCTACTATTATGAAGGGCCTCACAATTCGGCGACCGTAATTTAGTTAATAAATCATAAAAACAAACTTCCATACAAATTAGCTCCGGCTCTGTTAATAAACAGTCTTCGCTATTGTTTCAATCCAGATTACCTATTATTTAATTTCGCTTGCAGATTTTACATCAGATTAACGAGAATAATCCATCACTCGGAGTTTGAAATGCTTGCTGTTCTAAGACATCGTCCATCATCTCTGCTTCGAGCATTGCGTTAAAAAAAATGTTGTAAAAACATTCATTTTGAACTACATTCGTTTAGATATCATGCGAGTTGGCGTGAATTTAATAGGGTTAATTTGAGATAAGATAAGTCGCTCGGTATCCTAAGCAATTATCGGAGAAAGTACTTAAGAAGAAGCAGAAGCGTCTCCAAGTTGAACCATCACTCTAACAAGTTTTGTCTTTCTAATACGAGATAAGCTCCGAGACATCTTTTCATTTGCCACACATTTAGCACTCCGACACTAACGCTAATGTGGGAGGCACAAATAAAAGCACGCATTGTACCACCCTGAATTAATTTAACAAGATATCTCTGTCTATTTGTATTCCAGTTTGAGTTCAATCGACGAAATTACTATGTAGGAGAATCTTAAGGAGGCGTTGCTCACCACTTTGGCTTGTGATGAGAGAACCTGCTCTTTCACTTCAGAGTGTTTGGTGAATAAATAAGGCTTCTCTGCTGCCGGCACTCTTCGATCTATTTGACGAATGGCTTTTCATCAATACGCTAAAGCTCTGAGGATTTCAATGTTATCCACTTCAAAATGCCTTCTGTGTTATTCCTTATAACACTGCCTTATTAATACTATCCAATAACGAGGAGAAAGGCATGGAACTTGTTCAATGACGAATGCATATTATATATTTAATCAGAACAAGAATTTACGTGACGAAATACAAGCAGGTGTTTAATAGCTGTTCGTATCTGTTTCATTTATTTTCCAAGCCAAATATAAATATATTTTGCGACATTATACTCGATACCTACAATCAACAATACATTAACTTGAGATCACGTATCGTCGATCTGTTGAAATCATTTTAAAGCAATGAATATTTCGTGTCATTTGGGTAGTGTACTTTCGCTGTTTGTAAATTGTTATTTGTATTTATTATATAACATATTACGAGCAAGCAGCTGTGCGACATTCCAAAGGCTCTACGACAAATTAAAAAAAACCTTCACGCTTTGAATCAATTGCTTCTGGAGTAGATTTTATCATCGACCGAGATCTGTCCGACACTTTTTTCCCGAGATATTATATTCTCTTACACAATAACTCGATAGTCAATCGACCGACTCACTTTGTTCCTGATAACAGTCACTCCAATTAAAATGTGAATGGAATTTCAATACATTCAATTGCGAAACATTCCGATATGTTGATTTTTACAAGTTCGCAACCCTTGGACATTATATCCCTTGATCCCTGCGGAATGTCTCTTTGATGAAGAGAAATAGGGTGGAAAATAAATACCTGTAATAATACACAGCTGTAAAATAGGATCCTTTTATTATTTAAATAATTTTAAAATTATGAAATAGTTCCTATCCAATACCGTTGTGGCGCAATCATAAAAAATAAACGATTGGTCGCACACTGTCGGCACAAATATGAATTTTAATTCGTTTCTTGATAAAGATCAACTCATTTTGTCTGTTACATGGTAAGATAATAAAAGAAACATGTTGAGTCACTCATTTATTGATCTCGATGCTTCATTGATCCGATACGGTGAACCTATTTTAACAATATCTTACAAAGAGATTGACCAATACTTACCACATATTATATCTATGTGTGTTTATTCAATATGGTTCTTTATAAATTAGCACAAAATAATATAAATATTTAAACACGTTGAACTTAGTGAAAATTACTTACTTATATTATTATGTTCTCACATTATAATTTCATCCATTATAAAATATTTGAATCTATGATTTGAATACACATTATCTGTTATACTAAATTAATGTGAAACAACAAACAATTTGTTTACAAGCCCCTAAATTAAATATGAAAGGGAGTTCGTATTCGAAATTAAAATGAGTCCATTCGTTCTGGTTGGAAATTTGATTCTTTTCAGTAGAATGCGAATGTGAAAATATTCACAGAAACGAGTGGTTTACCTGCAAAATGACGCCCATGCCGCAATATATCATCATAAAACTTTACCTTAAAATGTACGAACGGTTTCGCTGCTAAAAATGAAAATGTTCGGAAATGAAATTTTATCACGTTGTAATTTTTTACCCACAAAGTATTAAATTTGCGACGGCTTAAATCCATGAGTGATCACCGCCGGCAATTATTCTGAATTAATCGGTGAAAAGTGGTTTTAATTATTCCAGCTCATGTCGCAAAATTACAAACACTCTTCGAATATAATTTATTTGAATAATAGCATATAAAAGTATTTCGCATGGATTGGTGTCAGTGCTTAATTTGATATCAATTGCATCGGTGAACAAAAGGGCCGATGGTGCAGATAGTATTTCCCTTTGAAGAGCATCAGCCTGTGTAATATGTCATGACCACCATCAAATACCATCCCTATCATCATCATCATCATCATCACCACCCCACGACCGTCATTGCCATTCTACAATTGATCTCTGTTTCATTCGCATCATTTACACATCTCCACGCATTCTTGAACCTACAATTCCTTTCTCTCTTCTCTGCGTACTATTAAAATATTTACAAAAACTTATTGACTATCTACAAACTGACAGCTTACAATGAGTTAAATTTGCGCTTTGATGTAGCGATTTTTTTTGAGATTTCTGATTATATACTTTCTATCGACATGTATTCATCCTCAGAGAATCCTTAAATTAATTTAATTAAATAAATAAATGTTCATATTTATTAATAAAATGCAATACATATTCGCTTTTACTATAATAATACTCGTAAATATTATAAGTTTTCACATAATATAATTATAAATAAGCTTCTGATAAAGATACAACTTTACAACTAGTTATGATCATTTATAGTAAAACTATATATTTAACTACATTTTTTTGTAGAAACGTTTACTTGTTACTGAACAAAAGATTTAATTATAGGAAAAGTTACAACCAAAGTTAACTATTAAATTAAGATACTGAATGAATAAAAATACGTGCATTGACAAAATTCATTGATAGTTTAATTTTTTAAATTTTATTTGTGTATTTGTGAGAAACTTAAAAATATTGATAGTGTATGTTTACTTATGTAGTCCAGCCTCGGGACATTATTCATGGTTTAGAGGCAGCTTGGGTTACGATCAGTTAGGATAATTAAAAACTGCATATTACACTAAAACGAGGTTTTTTTGTAGATACGTAAATGTGTTAAGAACTCATCGATTTTACTATTATATTCAGGAAAATACAACAATCGCGTGCTCTTGCTTTGAAAACAACAGTACCGGTTAGTTAGGTAACTCGAAAGGAAATTGCTTCGTTTTCGTAGGCCAATTAAAATGATCATACTAGCAAGTGTGTGCACTTTGTATGCAAATGTATGAATAAAGAGTGTAGGTACTTTTCAGCAGGTAAAGCCGAACGAGAATCGATCATGCTACATGTCGTCTTTCTAGAGACAAATCGTGTTGACCACTTTTTCCTTTTATTTCCCAGTATTTTTTGTGTGGACGTTTTCCACCCTCGAGGACTACAAAAGAACGCATTCTTCAACAACAAAGGGAAGAGACATTTACGACTGCCTCCCTACAATTATTTTTGTATGTAAACACAGATTCGCAACAATTAATCGTGTCTCTCCTCGTTTGTTATCACAATGACAAATATTATATTTTGTACACAATTCTTTCACGTGACTACTTGTGACATACGATGTGATTCCTGATCGCAATCTGACATATTTCTACATCAATCACTCACATGAATAGTTAGAAATTCTAGCATTATCTACACATTGTAATAAAATGTAATTATCACAGGTTGTGTTAGGTGTATTGTTATTGTGTTTTAGGAACAGGCTTGAAACAAGTAACACATTCCCTCGGGAGAACATAAATTTGGTTACCAAATAGCAAAGTATTTACAACATCTTGGAACTAAACTTGCTTCTCGTGCACAATTATCACAATTTCTTGTTCAACAATCACAATTAATCCTAATCATTAAAATTCATGTGTAACCCTCTGTCAACACTCATATTTCATACAAATTATAAGCTAAATTTTAGGTAATAGTATGTGTGTCGATGTAAATTTATTTATTAACTACATATTTCTTTAATAAGTATATGAAAATAATTCTACCTAAGACTAATATGACCATTTCAACTGGCTAATATAAAATTATCTTTGTTAATGTTTATAAGCCATTTCAGTAATGTTTTTTATTCAATTCTGCAAGTATTATTATTGATACCCGTCTGAAAACTATGATGAAAGTATCCGAAAATGATTGATCTGAATTTCATTGGAAGCTCGCATATATGTAAGTTTATCGGGTAGTATTAAAAATAAAAGTCATAATACGTTTGATGCTTTCTACAACAATACAAATGTATACGAAATTAATTTGGTTAGTGGTGAAACAGACGTATAATCATTCGGATGCTGAAGAAGTTTTCGAGGAATCGCAGGGGAGATTGCTAATATTTGGTAGGATAATTCGTATGAAATGACTGTAGGTCGAGAGAGAGATGAGCCAAGATTGCTAAAAGCTTAAACCCGAATGATACAATCGTATTTTCAATATATTGTGGTGATACTATGGAGCACTATACTTATATGCAAATGTGAGACCAATTCCACGTTAATCATAGAACTTGAGTCAAAACGGAACGAATGAGCGGTGATGTAGTAATTGTGGTTGGACGGTTCAAAAATTAAAATGCCCCCTGTTTATTACCCCAAATTATAGCCACAATACTAGAAACAGACCTCTCTAATTATTTCACCCAACCACTCATACTTGTAAAAGCTCCTCTATGCAAATTTGTACTCATCACTATTTATTATTTATACGCTCCGCTTTTCCCATCGTTATATATGTATTATTATTCTTGGCCTACTCTTTTTGCTCTATTACATATTTCAAAACAGTTTATCTCTGCGCATTTACAAAATATCTATATCTTTGTACCACTGCAACAATGAACAATTAAGAGCATTCGCGTGAACCGCAACCAAATAACATTAAACAATGTGCAACAAACAACACCGACTACAATATCTTCAACAAATTTATTTAAATAAGACTAGTATATTCAAATTTATCTCAAAACATAATTGTCTATTTAAGATTATCCAAGAAGTGAGAAAGAGATATTTTTCATTTGTTATTATGTACTACTACGAATTTGATGAGTCAGTTTTGAATTAAATATGCAGTTTTACTCTTAGTGAACTAATTGTAACCCCTAAAGTTGTAGCTTATTTAACGATATTATGTGAATATTTTATAGTATTATTATAATAAAAGCTGATATGGCATATTTTATATATTACTTTGGTTCACACTCATCCATCGAATTTATAAAATGAAGAGCAAAAATTATGATGTACTTACTTTCAGCTTTAAAAAAAATGTTTTTAATTACTTTCTCTTAAATTATGTTATAAATTAACTATGAAATTATCTGAATGCTTTTACTATGATTTGATATTATATATCTTTTAAGTGAATTATTGATATGGATTAAATATTATTATTATGTATATTCATCATGGAATTCCACCAAAACGTCAACACTATCAACAATCTTTTATAAATGAATTAATCCTCCGATGACAATTTATGCATTAACACTGCGGTTTAACTATAATAATTATATTTAGATGTATGATTGTGTCAAGCTTAGTGTAATATCATAATATAACAAGTGTATATTGTGCAATACGATACATGTTTTAATTAGTGACACAACCCGAAACCCCTAAAAGTAATCCCATGGCAAAATATTCATCCATGTACATGCATTGCGACAAAGCTTTGCATGCTCGTTTGATATAACAATTTTAACGATGTCCTTTTTCCATTAGGCGTCCACTACATGTTAATAGAAGAAGTATTGCTGTTTTAATTTAGAATACACAATATACTGAAGATAATATGTATACATGCAACCCTCGCAGATATTGTGATTATTGATCCATCACCAAGTCTGGTTGCCAGTTTACCCCCTGCTATTTTTATGTTTTTGTCAAACGCGTTTCAAGCTCAAATAAATGCCTGAAAAACTATCGATATGAAGCCCATTCTATAACCCTACTATAATAACAAGGTCCTGTTTCTTTTAATACGTATCGGAGCAATCAATCACTCGGTTTTGAAAGGATGATTGCATATTTGAGAGGCATAGATTGAATTATTGAACGACATTTAAGAGCAGTGTGATATTAAATAAAGTGACTAGCAGTAATAGCCGATACTGATGACAGTACAACACTCTTATCATACTTTCCTAATGGCTTTCATCGTTTTGACCGCTTTAGTGTACCTGCTAATTTCCGTTTTTTATACACAACCAACAACCTGTCTAATGAACATCTTTTTTATTCACTCACAAATAATAAGTTATTGTAATCGCTTCTAATGGTTCTCACAACGAATGTTTAATACGGTAGCTTTTTCATCATTATATTGTGGTTTAAAACGTGATATGGTGGCGAGTTTGAGTAAAGAGAGAGGTCAAAGTCAGGTAAAAGAGCCTTTATTTAATACAAACCTCACGATTTTCAATAATACAAAACAACACTCTCATCTTCTCCCATATACCTCGAAATATCCCATTATTTATTGAATATTGTCATTCCTATTTTCGATTCACGACTTTGGATTTACATTCACACTGAAAAAATATTTAAATGTATTATATTTATATCTTAAATACATATTACATAGATATTAATATGTCAGTTACCCATAACATTTAAGAAAACTACCGACTATATTAAATAATTAATAAAAAATTATCGTATTACATAAAATCACGTTATTTGAGACGAACTCACAGAAAAGACGAGCAAGGCAGGTGAGGTAAAAATTGATCTTTGATCTCGCAAAAAAGTGAGTCTTAAGTTTTGATGCCAAACTCCAAGAATGTGAACAATACATCGTTATTTCTATAAAAGGTGTCTGTATGTATTCTTTTGTGATATTCAAGTTGAGTGTAGTTTAATGATGTTGTTTTGTAGATATTAAGCGTAATAAGTAGGGTATCGATGAAGAATGCAAGCGGATAAGGGATTAAAAGGGCGGCGAGGGTTGCAGGCCGGGGCTACTGAGTTAGATCCGTGGCTACCTGAAGTCACTACCGCTGTTGAGATGGTTAGGTTAGTTAGTGATGCTGGTGTTCCTCTAATTACCATCAAACATGGTGGCTTGAATTATTATAGATACCCTGTCGGTTAGTGGAACATCGTCCAAATGAATAGCTATGTGCCCATAAATCTCGTGGGCGTGCGTATGAAGTGCATGTATTATATATTATTATATTATATACACTAGGTGTATTTATGGTAAATAGCCAGTAGTTTAGCTGCTTCTGTCTAATACAAGCCATATTACTTGTACGGGTACATTATATACACTGAAACTATTAACGCTAAGGATGCTCCCTGTATAACGTCTTACCGTTTTACACGCCGCATTATGCATCAACCCTATCCAATATGCTCTTCAATATCCCCACACAATTAATACTAACTATTTCATTATACCGATTACTTTGTCCTGGTTGGTGCCTTTTATCTTGAATCCCATCTCAAACATTTTCTAGGCCGAATCATTATTTTCACCTAACCTAAGTCTATTACTACGGCTTCTATATAATAACAATCATAATTAAGACGGGAAATCAAGATTTCAATTGTATTTATGATGATCTTCCTGTCTCATCATCATCAATACAAATTAGATTTGAACCATGCATCTGGATATTTGTAAAACTTAAATAATTTGACTTTGAAATGCGCAAAGGGCAGTTTTTCAATTAATAGAAACTTATATTATATGGCCACATTATTGTAAATTTTAATTGAAATCAAATAAGCAAATACCAAACAAATTTTCCACAAACAAGACGTCACACAGTTGCGAACTAATTCATTATGTCTATGTTACAGGCTTTTCACTTCAAATTCAAACCTTTGAATTTATATAAAAAAGGTATTAAATATGAATTTGATTATTACAAAATACCTTATGAATAAGACTTACTAAGGTATTTTTTTACATTTATTTAAATCTGTGTCGTGTTATTTAACGCGAGAATTTTAATAACATTTTCACTTGTTTTTAAAAAAATGTTTGAAAAAATCCATTTACAAATATGAGGATTAATAAATAATAACAACAATAAACTAGACATTAACAAAGAAAGGTATTGGACCTATTATTTTGTATTTTATATACCTGTACATGATAAGATGAGTGTTGAATATTCAAATGAAATACGGGTTATAGTATCAGAGAGTATGATTTTATTGGTTCTACATATAATATTATGAAGCTAGGTAAAGCAGGTAATGTTATTCAGCATATTAATGGTGTGTACAGGGGTTCAAAGTTAGAAGTAAAGCTGTGTTGGTTTAATTAACATTGTTGTAGTGGTTACTCGTAATTGGCCAAAGACCATCCAAAAGAGATTACACTACATTGCAAAACTGACACTACGGCTCAATTCACATCAATATATATTATGTAGTTTCTTTTATATTATATTATATTAACTGCCTCTCACTCTCGTTCAATCTCGTATATAGTCTGCAATTATAACCACCATAAAGAAACGACTGTTACACAACCTAATGAATACACACTAATAATTACTCTCGGTCAGGTCACAATTACACATATTCAGTCCTTGACATTATTCCTTGTCGGATATTGAAATATATCAAATATATTTAAGAAATGACATATTAAAGGTGATCCATTGCCACTTTGGAGACCGGTCAAGGCTTGACTTAGTAGGAATAGTTGTTAGGGTGAAAGGGCTCACGAATATGGAGCATTGCGATGACTTTGCACTATCCATTATGTACGACTAACAAGCACCCAGACTATTTTTTTATGTTAACTTTCGCTATCTCTATATTTCAGTAAAACCTCTTCTGGGTATTCTAAAGAAGATATTTATTAATTTGACTAATTCTTCATTATAAACTGTTGTATCTATAACAGGAGCATCTCTATAAACATATTCTTTATCTATATAGATATTATATTAATCTCAAATTTAAGCTCTTTTAAAAAATATATGCATGTGTCTCGTTATTTTAATGTCTCGTAAAGGTATTGTATAATATATCCTTTACTAACAAGGAAGGTGTTCCATTGTCACGTGTGCTTTTTGTTGAAAAAGCTTTTTGGCAAGTCCCAGTAGCTTTGACCATGCGACAGGTGTCTGTCATTTTTCACACTATCTATGAATTTAATATTTAATACATTTATATCCGACAACTATATAGGCGATTTGCTGATTTATAGATATTTTTTTAAAACAAAATATATTTTTATGACAAAAGTATGATATGAAATTAAGTATATTCAAATAGATAGTTTTCAAGGGGATAATTAAAATCTATACAAACATAGGTTTAGCATTCTTTTAATATGCACATTCATAATAAATTTGTCTTATTAGTTTTTATATTAGTTTACACATCAATCTTCTTTATATATCATTAGTATCGATGATGGCGAGAAAAAGTACACATCTACATAAAGAAGTAGGTATGTGTATTTTAAAACAAGTAGTAATAATAACTCAAAAACAATTTTATGTTACTGACCCATTGCAAGAAGAGAAGAAAACAAACTTTTCAACTAAAAATATTAGTGTTTTCTTTTTGTAATAAATAACTTGAAAAGAAACATATATACTAGGTTCAGCTCTGAATATTAAAACAAATAACATCAAGTCAGCAGCAATAAAGTTTTGATTTTTTACAATGCTTTTTTCTAGAGTGTGATTTATTATTTAGTGGTATTTTATAATAATACGCAAAATATGTATGACGTATATTAGGAAGGCGTATTTAGTATGAAAGTTGAAAAGGACAAAAGTAGTCCCAAAGGAGGTGTGTAAGGTGGGCTGAGCTTTTCTTTGTTACTTGGTCCCAGGTGATTCTACCTTTGGCTTCTTCTCTGATTTTACCGCCAGCCAAGATATTTAGCCAGTATTAAATATGTATTATATAGGATAAAGAATGCTCCTGAGACTGGAGATATTTGTGTGTATGGAGTAATTTAAAATATGACGTGGGTCGTCTCCTCTCTGATGACACACCTTCGATCAAAACACATTCGATTCGATCCAAAAGCTACCACACAAGGGTACTATTAACTATAACTATAACTATAACCGCTGAAGAAGCCAGCGGCTCCCACGAAATATCATACCAATTGATAACTGCCTCCAGCCACAGTCTAATCATCATAACCCGTTCCAAATAAATGCCGACCTCATATCATTCGTTTCGGTGTCAAATCATTATTTACTACATTTCTTATTAATCAACATACCTTACACAATCATCAATGACTTTTAATAATGTTCAAAGTAAATTCTTTGAATTTTCATCAATTTCAATTAAGGCTAAAAAGCTCTAAAAGGTCTAAATGACCGAACGCCGTTGAAGGCAAACTAATAACATTCCTATATTACTGATATTGAACCTTATAAAATTATTAATTAAACCCAAAACCTTGCATATTCTATTATTTTTATTGGCTGTTACATAATGATGGAAATCAAATATATGATGTGGTCAGAATCAAAATCTCCATTTAATTATTATTAAATCGAGTAAATGCAGAAAAGTGTAATCATTTTTGGAATCGATGCTACATTAATTAACATATATTTTGAAGGATTTATACTACACCAAAATCAATAAAAAATGTATGAATTTACGATATTTAATATTCAAATATTACAACTTAGATTTAAGAGAATCCGTTATAATCAATCTTCGAAAAAATGTCAAAATTGGAATTGGAAGCTTTTGATTTGATTTTTGTAATTAATAATTATGAAAATAATCCCTTTTGCTATAAATCTTTAATTTTTTTTATTAAATCACTTTAGAAATTATTTCAGTAGATATATTTTTTATAGTAAATAATTCAATAGGTAATATTCCTTATCCTCCAACTTTTTATAAATGTTTTTAACCATATTTTGTTCAATATTCAGTATTGTAAAACTTTAATTAGACATCAAACATTAATTAAATAAATTAATATGTATCTCTTGTGTTGTGTTGATTGTGAAAATTAAAGTTATGTTATTATAATTTGGTAAGGCAATTATAACTCACGATGAAAAACAATTATCGCAGAATTGAGCAATAGACATTTTGCTAGAATAACTTTTTTTTTCATCCGATCCATTAATATGAAATTTTGACATTTAAATTTGATTCGAACATTAACTACCCATGAAATTTTGCAATATGTAATAAACTAATTTCACATTTGTTTATGCAATCTCAAGTAACTTTTACCCATAACTACCTACAATGAGGTTATATGAATATTATGTTTTAATCCACCAAGATGAGATATTGAGTGATATTGGAAATGATCTGAATGCAGGTTGGTATACATTTACCAAATATGTAATAAAATACGATAGTGGTGGTAAATAGTGGGCAATATTTAGGTCACTACACCCACATGAAGGTGTATGTTAAGCCAGCTAGTTTATAGTACATAGTATCTCGATATGATCACCCTCCCTGACTTTCCTTACTTGGCTCCATATCACCAAATAACTGCGCATATCACATTATATCAGCCTAGTTAATTCAACCGTTGACTAAGTCCTTCACGCCGTTAAAACAAAGTGGAAATGCACGCTATTCCGTATGGGGGAATTCTTTATGGTGTGGCAGTGTTGCACAGCATTGGACACTTCATCATCATAGCGAATGCACTTTAATACTTCGACTCCCTTTCCAACCAGCCACCTCTTCCTCCTTCACGAAGAACCTCTAACTTTTCTATTCTGCCTCCATTTCCATCTTATACTTTTAATATCAAACAGGCGGTGCCGTTTGGCTGGGGTTATACTGTCACCGAATCATATAAACGAAATATATTGTTATTTGTTTATATATGTACACTTTCACTTCTTGAAGATCTATTTTTCATTAATATGCATGAAATTTATGTTGGGCAATGCAAATTTGTCTCGGTGTAATCTGAAATGTAATGCTTATTGCGGGTTCGATGTCTGAAATTCAGGGGCGGGCAAAGTAGAAACAGAAGCAGCTGTAAGTAATGTATTGATTTCTAGGCACGTGGTGTCTTGTGGGGTGGTTTCGTAGGGGGTAAGGTCACGGCGGGAGAGGGTGGGAATGCCAGAAGGATGGGATCCATTGAAGGGAACGGCAGCCTGAGGATCCAAAACGTATTTATTCCAATTGTAAATTGAGTTAGTTAACCGGTAATAAATTCCAAAGCTTTCATATTTATGGATAATTCAATAACAAGTACTGTTGCAAACACTCGTTGACGAGCCACTTCATACCCATTATGGTAATTCAACGCAACAACTCGCGTTTGCTTTTGCTTTCGAGCTCTTTTCCCTTCGACTCTTTATAACAATGGCGACAAATCACCTCCGTTTCAAGCTGGAAGATACTGAAAAGCGATGACATTTTGGAGCGAATTATTTTTACAATACATTTTGAAGGTCGCATATGTTAAGAGGAATGCGCGTCATACACATGTTTGAAATGTCAAAGTTTCACCTGTGCTCCCGTTTGCTGGGCTTAAATGTCAATTAGTAAGGTAACCGCGGGCAAAATATAATAATTTGAATGAAGCACGTTTCAGTGATCGTGCAGATGTCATTACGATATGAAAAAAAGTATTGTAAGAAGAAAATTACAGGGCGATAGCTGCGCTACAACCTGGCTGACCGCAGGACACTGCAATTAGGTACACCACTTCACTACATTACTACAACCAAACCTTAGCTTACAAAGCTGGCCTCACTGCACTTTATTATACCTACACAATAATTATAAATACTATGTGTTTCTAACGACTTTATCGCGGGAACTTTAGCATACATACATATCGGCAGCTGTTCTCATCCGATACAACTTTTGGCTTCACTTTGACCACAAACCGTCATACCCCACAGTATATAAATAAGACTTTCTACCTTAAGCTATAATTTGCTCTATTGTTGCAGTTGGCCGCAGGTTTTATGCAGTTTGCATACGATGCTCCTCATATTCTTTAAAAGTAATAATTTTCCATACAAGAATTTATATTTAAAATTAAGTATAATAATGTGCATTAGGCATAAAAACCACACTTTTGAAATATTTTTAATCATAAACCTGTTTAAATGTTACAATCATAAATCATTTTCAATTATAAAGTCATAACATTTATTCGTGTTATTACGGAATAATAATATTTAACTTTAAATAATATATTATTTTAAGGGTAAGTAGATTTTTTTCACTCTATTTAAAATACCAACCATTTTTATTTCAGATTAAAATTTAATCAGAGACACTACTACCATACTAAATTATGAAATTAGAAAATTAATTTATTATTTAAAAATAATATAATATTTTTGTGATATCCTACTAATTAAATATTCTCAATGATTAAAAGTCCACCAAGTGCATTTGAATTTTTTTGTAGCATTTTTTTATAACAATAATAATAAAAATAAAGAAGGTTGTAAATTTACAAAAATGCTTAGGTTAAGTTACATAAAACAATAGTAATTGTAGATAGATGTTGTTTTTTTTATTTTATAGGTATTGAAAAGCACAAGCTATTTATAAACAGAAAAATATTGTTAATTGAAACATATCAGTTATTTTGAGGATATTACAGTTAATCATCCAGTCACCTGTGAATCTATACTTCAATTTAATAATTATTATAATTTGGCATGCAGAAAAAACTTTAATGTCAAAATTGATGAATACCGTGGACATAATATAAAATAATTGAAAACATAAATTAACGCAGGTTGATCGATTAATAAATTAAAGTAGCAGCCATCGCGTGCCTTCACTCGTAAAAATACCGATTCCGAGTCACGGTCCGTCGAATTCAATTTATATTATATAAAATATGTTAAAGTGGACAATGAGAAGAGTCCGCAGTTATAATCGAGATGGTAATCCACAAATCATACGAGACGCAAATGACTATATTTCGGTATAGTTTATTTAGAGAATTCTCGGTTGAATTACGATGTCGGCTATCGAAGGAATGCCTATTGGCTGAATAATATCGCAGGCTATTTTCAAACATCGCCTGCCGTCACGCAACCTTTTCAAATGCCAATATAAATATTATTTTTTAGCCTCTCGTTCCTTTTTTATCATCGGCCTTTATTGAATCTGTGGCGCAGTCAGTCGCGAAAATGTATAAATACAGTTGCCCCTTTTAATAACCGCAACCCTCCTTATTCTAGTATATTATTAATACGCAGCCATCAAAACAGATGCAATAAATTAAATCAAATGTGACGTATTAATAGTGTTGTGCAATGTACATAATCTTCTTCCAGCCATTCGAATGTTAAACAATAAACACGGGTTTAAACATAAAATAAAATGATATAATGGTTAATATCGCCCACCACATTTATTAAGGTATCATCCCACACAAGTGTGTACCTGTGAATTCCTATTTTTTAACGACACAAATTTAGCGCCGAACGTTTCACGCCGAATCAATAATTCTATATTAACGGCTTCTGTTTTAAGTATTCTCTAAAAGATCGTTAATTGGTATTTATGTTGGACCGGGTGTAATCGTGGCTCTAATCAGACGAGACCGGTTCAACTTTTTTGGACACAAACATAATAAAAAAATGGCCGTAACACATGTAAGCAGTTGTTGTTTTTTATCGATTTCCTCGATTGACACAATTGTATCCATTAATCAACGCCCATCAGGTGGACTCCCACGTGAATGTTGTATCATGGAAGCTGATATAAGAAGAAGGTTCAACTTCCTCAGAGGCCAAAGTGTTGCGTGTTATCGATCGCCTGCTGATCCTTTACCAAATTACAATATGGAAAATTCGAAGCCTCCGGCGTGTCCTTATCGACACGTTAACCTCTTATCGCTAAACCTTTCCGACGATCGAAAGTCATTTGACTGTAATTCGAATAAATGCCGGCCACTTAATCCTCAGAAACAATCACCACCGCTCTTAACTATTTTATAAAAAATCTTTTTTTATAACAGCTCTATTCAAAGTCATTTAAATCATTTCGAATGGAAACAAATTGTAACAAAAGTTCTGTCTATATTAGAAGTTTATTTATAAAGACGGGTGTAAACATATAATAATGTCTTATTATAATAAAAATTAATATGACATATATTAATAATTGTAATTACATTCAATGAAAGTAACTTATGTGTTTACTCACAAATATTACAATAAAGAAACACTTAAATTTGTTTTCTTCTCTCCTCGAATGTCAATTTTTGGAAACTTTTTTCTACATATTACTCATCGATTTACTATCGATTATTTTTTTTCTAGTGGGTACATATTTTTTTTAAATTTGTTTGAAATATTGAAAATGCTTAAAATTTAAATATTAATTAAATTGTTTCCAATTTTAAATTGATTTAGTTGAAGATATTTGAATATTGAATTCCTCCTTTCATAATTCGTAACCTGTAGCGCTTTTTTAACATTAATATCAATATTTAATTGCTTATATTTTATTTGATTTAAAGAAAAATTTTGCCAGATGGTTATAATTTTTTGTAGTTACTAATTGAACAATTTATTATTTGTATTTGCGGCGTCAAACAATTTCAACTATACTTTAGCAAAACAGATACTCAATATATGTAATAATTATTTTTTATGCAAGATACGCAAATAAATTTTACTTGTTATAAAAGTGATATTTTTAAAATAAATTTGAGTTTTTCACAATGTTTAGTAACTTTTGATTGAAAACATACTTCTCAACATATTATAACTGGACCCTATAGACATATGTATATAAAACAATATAGATATTTAAGATAGTGGCAGTGTTTCTTAATAAAGATAATATTAAAAAAACAATGACGATAACAGGTATTTCCGAAGTTATAGTTAGCATGAGAGTGCAGCAAGTGACTTAACTTATTTATTTGAGGTTGGAGGTGATTTAGTAAGGTAGCGTGATTGTCGCTTTCGTGTCTTCTTCCTTATAACAACTAGTACATATAGTAAGTAGCCTTCACTCACTGTATAGACATAGTATATTCCACTCGGACAACAAAAAATAGGAAATCATATGCTAATTTCGCCAGTCCACTACTTGCCTATGTCAAGACATGAACGGGAAACAGGGTTGCCGCAGGAAACATTCCGCCATTCTGTCTACAACCACACCACTTTGTCTTCCAACTCTATTATACATTTCCTTCATTATTCACACACATTTTAATTCATACTATTTTAATCCTAAAACTCATTTCATTCTAGACAACTACAATTGTATATAAAAAAATAAAAATTACACTGATTTGATAAAATTGTCTATGAATCTAACGCCTTTCGACAAGTCTTGCATCAATCATCAAATCAACAGAATTTTTATATTTGAATAAAAATTGATCACAATCTTTAAATTACAGTTCAAGTTTTAGTTTATCGTCTATCTTAAAATGTGCTTTTGATATATATTAACTCAGTTGCCAACATTTACAAATATCAGGATTTTTATTTATTTATACATATCTGAATTGCCAACATCGTAATCCTATAGATAATTCAATACGTTACGATATCTTAAAACTATTGAAATATGATTTAAAATATGAAATCAAATTAAAAATAATAGACAATCAATGGTCAAGAACAACCAACCCAAAATATTTTGTGGTGTCTTATTTATTCACTATCGTGTACTAACATAACGTAGTTTAACTGACAGTTTTAAGTAAAATTCCAATACACAGATAACGATTATTTACTACCCTGATAAATGAATAATTTTATTTTTTGTTTAAAAAATGGTGGAAAATGAACTCATTTCATTCATTTGACACGTTTAATTATATTAGATTACTCACTCTTCAATTTTTATTTCCGTTATGTTATTTCTTTTTTTAGATAAGACAGGAACTGATATCACAATAGCGCAAATTGATGATATTACAGTTATAGATTTATAATGGTACCACAAATACCAATTTCATCGGTGTATTTTTTTTTAAATATAAATAAACTTGGATAACCCTCAATAGTCACATATTACGTAGTAGTGCATGTTTCCTTTGATGGTTTCCACAACACGATAAGTCTCATATCTTTCAACGAAAAAACAAGCTGCTAACGTTTCGAATTAGAATATTATTCCTGGAATAATTCGGTATTTGTGAAAATAATCACGACACTTTTTAATCGCCCATTATATGTTTCCTCTTCGTGACAAATGCGGAATAAAGTTTTTTTTTATTATTTTAATCTAATGAGAGTGAGTAGCGAAAACACCGATTAATTAGAATAATAATTCTTTTAATTAGCGCCGTGTTTATTCAGCACTGATGGACCAGTTTCATTACACTTAATTTGAGCAAATATATAGAGAATTTACTTAGTGCCGAAGGTAAGGCATCATTTAATATGCGCTTTACTTAATAAGCACAGTCTTAAATCATGAAGCTAAAGCAAAACTGGCGTTGGCTAATGAATGGTGTCGGCATTGGTTACATCAAAGCTCTACAAACACTTAGGCCCCTTTTATTTTATACATGTATATGTATTCTCTTTGCCAAAATCTTTTTTTTTTTACTTCTCATAAAATTTATTAGCTGGCATACCACTCCCTTATTTTTAAATATCCGGCCTTTCAATTAATTGACTAAACATTCAATATTCGACCAACCCATTGATATTAATAATTGATTTTCATTTTTTAAATATAATAAAAAAATATCCTTTTTGAATTTTATATTTGGAATATGACTATCTGGCTAGAATTGTCATGAATCACTGGGTTATTAAAAAAGTTTTAAACTAAATATGCAAGTTTACTCTTAAACAAACTGAACTAACTACAGTGGAAACCGCTATCTAAGAGAGTTTTTATATTTTAATCTGCCCTTGTGTTGATTTTAACTATTCTAAATTAAGTTTCTTACACAATTATTAAATAAACCTTGACATAACAAATTTTCGATCTCTTAATATCGAAATATTTTTATTATACGAACCTTGATGTATCGATATTCTCGAATAAACGACTTTTTTTCATTCCCATTGAGCTTTTTTATATCGAGGTTCCACTGTATAATTAGAGTTATATCCGAAGTTATATCAGAAGCCAAATTATAAAGATATTATGTGAAAACTAATGTACTTTGGTAATATTGTCATAATATTTATTTTTTTCTGATAAAATTATTTAATAAAGTTGTTAACGAAACGATATTTATTTATGTCCCTGTCCGAATACCTGTTGACTTAATTATTAATTTCTAAAAATTGTTCACAAATCAGGTGTATCCATCTAGAATGATTGGCGCGGTATTGATCCAGGTACGTGTAATAATATGATATTGTTGTGAAATAGTTGTAGGGTACAATAAAGAGTGTGGTGTGGTAATATTTGAAACTATATAATGTATTTTAGTAAAAATGTGTAAAAGTGTCGTTTGATTCGTATTTGCTCTTAGCACTTGTCAGTCAAACACATTAGTGTTGTATTTATGAGTGAACTAAACAAAATACCGTACATTTTTATCACCGACCAAACATATAAATAAATAAACAACGCGACAAATGTCTCCGTTTCGTAACGCAAACTAATAAAATCTTCTTTTCTATGGATCACACTATTTTATTGCGGAAAGGTGATTTCAATATAAAATATCATGACCAATCTCGGTTTTATTCATACTTCAAATCGGGTTGAACCATTTCATACTCAGTACGTTTAAAAAATAAATATGTATAAATAACCGTAAAAAGTATTGATCCAATGATTTAACTTATATTGTAAAATTCGTACATTTCATTCATGTATTAAAATATTATACCACTTATATATAAATCAATTTATTAATAATTCGTTAATTTTTAATTATTCATATATACATACATATTTTACTGCTTTGATAAAATCCGTCATAAATAATCTAAATACATATACTTTATTCGAAATTGTCTTCTAAAGTATTCAATGAATTGAAAAAAATCCATCAAATGCAACTTAAATAACGAAAAATAAAATATTTCATCTCAATCCTGGTTTACTCTACTTTCCTTAACTATAATATAAATTATATTATTTTGGTGACAAGTACTCATAAAGTCAAAAATACAAATGAAAAGAAATCTACTAGAAATATATAAATAATATTAAATTCGATTTACAACATGTCTTTTATTAAACTTCAAATATTTTAAAAGCTTTTATTTAATGCCAAAAGGACTTCAAAAACAGCAATTAATTAATGATAAATTATTTATTATGATACTTTTAGAATATTCTGTTATTATTAATGAGTAAGTATATGATGTTAGTATTGTATGGCAACACATTTCGCTTCATTTGTATTATATGAAAGCCTTTAAAATGTGTAAAGTTCAATTAAAAGAAAAGTTGTATAGATATGTCACATTAATTTTACTAAATAGTTTGGATGTGTATTTGTTCAGCAAAGATTAATGTGTAATAAAGCGAACATGAAAGTTAATTTCATAATAAATTTTCTTAGGGTATAAAGTGTACTTATACCTGTCGTGGTGACTTACTCGTAATTAAGATAATCTTTACAACAATATAACAAATTGGATTAATGAGTGCTTGGTAATAAAAAAGAGCGTAAAGGAATGATTATAATTAGTTGTATGTGTCCGGGAATAGTTGGGTTTTATAGTGACCGAGCCTGACAAATAAACAAGAAATACGACACATATAAATATGGCGTCAGTATCGTAAAATACTAGCTACTATTATACAATAGTCCCACATAGGATTGAGCCTATAAAATAGCCGATTAGCTTTATGCTCGTCCCTAAAAGTAACGCTATCAATCAATGAGGTAATAGCTCTGCCCTAGTGTCCCTCTTCACCTCACTAATTTATCTGAAACCAACTATTGCCATGTCTAATTACCCTTGACTTAACACGAAACCTCCTCTTCATTTGTCCACCCACCACTCCACAATGTTAACAATATAAATATAAGCCGACACGTGGCCTGATGGAAATGTCAGACTTTTATTGTAATGTTACAGAATAAGCTGACATCGACGATAATAATTATTCGTTTTGATAAAAACGATTTTCCACCATACCAATTTCCCCTGTGGTAATGTTTCCTTTCAAAGTTATACAATGGTGATAAATATCAAACATATTTACGTAAAATTACATCAATTACACCCCATTCTTTATCGAAAATACATTACCACGTAACAATCGCTTATTATATTATTTTTACAGCTGTGCTATTAAATTGTCTTTTTGTGTTGTATTGATTTCCACTGTGGCAGCTAAAAAGCTCCAATCATCGAGACCGGAGCCTTGAAATATTTTTTTTATCAAATGCATTTTTTAATTACAATTTTTTTTAGTCAAATTTTGATGGTCCATAATATATATTCAGATAAAAATATATTAAAAAGCAACAAAAGAATATGTCCAGTGAGGGTTGCAGATAAGATGGATGAATTTGGGATAAAATTCGCAATTGATCGACGTCCAAGTCGGAATTAATCTAGTATGTAACGGACAAAGCCTCTGACATGAATACGCCTTATAAATATGATGGAAGCAACTACCGTATCAATAGTATATTTTATTATAAATCACATTATCCGGAAGCCGCTAAGTGGGAATAAAATATGATTACTCCGCCTACTGAATTGTACTGATATCATGGCGACTTGTTTCAATAATCAAAAGTGAAATTTATGTCTCGCTAATGATGCATAATGCTTCAGCTGTCACTTCCTAATATATTCTATGCTCGTTTAGTCTCTTTCATATACTTATTATAAATTATATCACTTGACAAGCTCTCCCGTTACTAAACATATAAATTATCTAATGCATCTCATCTTCACAACAATATCAAGCAATAACTCAATTTGCGGCGTCTACATTATTTACATAGATTTTTTTTGTCCCCCAATGACCATCCGAGATTATGGTAAGCCTATTTGGAAGATTGATTATTAGAATAAATTAATGTTGTTCATTGAAAATTGTTTGGAGGAGAAAAGCAAAACACGTTTGTTCCTCAAGTCGGCTAATAAATTTTAATACGAGTTTGCGTATAAAGAGGCCGATTTACAACCAACTCATAAGACTAATCCCTTGTATACTGCCTCCGTATCTTCATATTAACATTTGACTGCCATCTTCAATGTGGAGGATTAGACAAAAATATCTCCCATATATGTTCAACACTCTTATTCGAGGTGGGCGGAGATAAATCCGCGCTAAACCTTATTGCACTTGATTCATATGAAATATAATTCGACGGGCTCCGCTAAGACGGCGATGAGTCGAAAAACACAACTTTACAGGACGGCCGAAAAACCGTTTTTTTAAGGTTTTTATTTAATATCTCTTTATTCAAATGTTATATCGTTTCACTGTTTTCGGAAAACGTGCCCCATTGTGTTATCAACATACGAGTATTTTTTAAATATGTAATAATGCAATATTTAAAAGGGGGCAAGCTAAAAATTGTTCTTGTAGGGAAGATTTGCGGAGGGGAAGCGCACGGGAAGGCGATACACGGAGTTATCGCTGTCTTCAATGTCCTTCTTGAAATACTTGGAGATGATAAGTCACACACACACTACTATGCATCACACTCACACACTCTCATCCTAGCTCCCTCACACACACTACTACACCGACACGCACACACCCACAATATCTATTATACTACTATACCTACTACTACTACTAGCCGATATCACTACTTTACCTGCCTCATTACGAGACACTCGCACATTACTCACACCACTACCTTCAATAAAATAAATAAATATACACAAATACAACCGGTAAATTAGGATAAGCATTGGAATATCTCAAGTGACTAGAATTCCCAACTGATATTATTTTAAGCATTCATTCCTTGACCACTTCACTTAATATGACCATACTCTATAGTGTTTATAGGAATTGCAGTTTTGTTTGAATATAATATAGATAACAAAATATAATGCTTTTTCTCAATTCAAATAAAGACAAATGGTAAAGATATTCATTCACTCTGTTGAAAAAATGGTTTTATTAGTATACTTTTTCTCATACATTAATATTGAATCGCATGTGACATAATTTTATTAGCTCTTCCTATCATTTAATCATTATTAGTGTATTTATCCTCGCTATAGCTGATATGACACAACATTGGGATATTGAGATTGTTGTACGATTACCTGTAATACTCACTCAATAATACCAAGTATGCAGTTATAAAATCATTTACAATTAATAATTTGTATTTTTAATTAGTTCATACATTTCGCATATACGTAATATACTAAGGATATTTTTCATTATAATTATAAATCTCCTTCATCGAATTATTATATTATTTATGATTATCTAACTATGATTATATTAACCAGTGGACGATTCCAAAAAATTTTAATCCTTTCGTTTCTCTACTATTTTTATGATATTGTCTTTAAATTCTATATTACTTGCGTTACTGACCTTGTATGGATAATTTTCCATTTTTTTTGTCATCGCTGCTATTTTTACGAGGTGCACTGACTGATATTAATGAGAAAATTTCCGCTATTCATTTTATAGAAGTCTTTAAAGTTTTCAAACCACACACTTAATTAACAAAATCACTATTCAATAGTGACTTCTCACAAATAAAACAAAATCAGCTATTTTATTTAAAATTGTATTACCGTCGCGTCGTTTCATCTTATAGAAATACACAAAAAAATAATGTTATGGCGTTGAAAGTCTAAAGAATACTGAAACTTTTTGAAAAATATCACACAATAATTATAAGAGTAAATAATCCCTTGGAAAATATCAGGTACTTGAGGGTTTTTGGATTTTAAAAAATCAATGAAAAAAAAAACCATAACACAGAAATATCAGTTCAATTAAATATAAAAGTGTTTTTACCAAACCACTTGAACGATGTCCGAGGTATTAAGTGGTAGAATGAATGAATGTATGAATTCTAAGAATGGTTATTTAATTGAAATAATCAGTAAATGAAATAAATATTGATAATTTAAAATGATGATAGTATTTATTGTCATCCGCTTGTTTAGTTGCAGCTAATAATAAACTTCGAAGCCTCTGTGTGATTTATTGAAAAAAAATTACTGTTTCTACAAATTTTCAGCTTGTTATGTCAAAATACCCTATTTTAATAATAATAGAGAATAATAGTTATTTAATGAAAAAAAAAATGTTTTTAAACATCTCACATATGTGGGAACATATTTCGTGGCAAGTTTTTAAATAAAAATACAACCGGTAAATTAGGATATTAGTAATATATTATGTTCACAATACAATAGCCATATGACTTGACCACTTCACTGAATAAGACCATAGGAACTCTATTCTTATAATACTCACTACTTTATATTATCGTATTTATTGGAATTGCAGTTTTGTTTGAATATAATACAAATAACAGGGTATTTCATCATTCTGTTGATTTTGCTGATAAAAACACACCCAAGAACCACTTATAGTTTTTAGTTTCAAAAGTGTTGATAATCCACCAATATTATTACAAAGCAGGGAGTCTTTGTTTCGACCACTTTTAAAAAAAATATAACTTTTATTATTTAATATTATCACTGAAAAATGAATGTTTTTTGAAATAATAATATTAAATTATTATTAAAAATGAAATTATTTTAGTAAAGTAGAGTTTAAACAAGTGATCGTGAATAAGAAGAAGTATTGCGGCATCCCTGAAATGCTTGAATCTTTTTTGAAATGTGTAATTGTTGGTGAGTATTGTATGAGTATTATAAGGCAGGAAGAAAGGGACTGATAGTGATGGTGGTGGGGAGTCATAGCCGTGTCTTATTGGTTACTAATACACACATGATTGTTCACACGTATATGGTGTCGGTGTGCGCAATGAAGACTAAGCTACCTGAAGATATCGCCTACAGTGTTTAGCAAATGAACGACTAAGAAGGCGATGTCTCCGTTCGTATTACTCGAGCGTCAAATTTTTTCTCCCGTGGGCGATAACTCGAAACGTACCCCATAAGAAAAAGCCTATCTTTCTCAATTTAAGCATTAGAATCGTGATTTTTTGTCAGAATATGCGCAATAATTTTTTAAATAATAAAATGAGAAAAAGTTAAAAAGGTAATATCCCGAGTCATATTACTCTTAGTCGAGCCCGTCGAATTCTGTATTTTCAACGTAATAATTGCCGTCAAATGGATTGTCAAAAGGGTGGGGTCGGGTGGTATTTTCACGGCAAGCCGCAATAATTTTGAAAATCCATTAAAGTGGATAAAATAGGTGCAACATAAAATGGCTGGAATGAAATAGTATGAGCAAAGGTGCAGTTTCAGTATAAAAACATGATAAAATACAGTATTGCGTGATATAGTAGTAATGGTATCGAAACGTGTTCCGATGCGTAAATACTGTTTTATTTACATTTCATTATTTTATTTCGCTCTTTTAATCTAGATTTAATCAAAACAAATGGGCGACCCGTTTCGCCCAACCAGTTCCATTGCTTTTGCTAGGGTTTGCAAATATTAAATCCGATTCAATACACATACACCACTACACTACTAGTTTTTCACGTGAGATTTATCCTTTGCTAAAAATCAATAAAGCATATGTGTAGTCATACAAAAACTTATTGATAGTAATTGTTTGCATCGGGCACAGTGTATATGGTTTAAGAACGTCTCTGATTGGTCGAAATCGATCACGCTACATTATGTTGCCGGTCAACCATTATTGTAGCCAGCTATTTAATCCATTCTTGACCTATTCTTAAAGAGTTAAAACTATTACTGCACAACATTTTATGTACTTCAATAATCTGCTTTGAACCCAAATATGTGTATAGTAAATAAAAATACTTGTGTTAAGGTGACTTGATTAAATAGTGATATTCTAACTTAAGATATTATATGTAGTTTTACGATGTGAGACTTAATACGAGTGAAACACACCCTGTCTACACACGCAGAATTGCACCTTATATGTGAGAGGATCTAATAAAAATGATTACCTTTCTATCGATTACTAAAATGTCTTGATTTTGAAGTTACTAATAAAAAAAACATACTAGTAGAAATGTGATTTATGTATTCGTATACACATTTTTAACTCCAGTCACAATGATCTGTCATAAAACGAGCTCAATCGACACCACCGATATTAGAAGGCCGGACAAGTGGATGTTAAATATCAAGATGGCGGACCAAGCAGATGATTTTGACAGAACCAGCACTAATTGTCTCACTCAGACTCAATTACCCAAGGCGTTAACGGATCAATGCAATTTATCATCGGTCAAATGATTCTTTATTTAAATGAAATATTTAATAAGATAATATTATGTATATCCGAGTGGCATGCATAAAAGTGTTAATGAGAAAGCAAATAAACAAGGAATGTATATTTTCAGTGTGATCAGGCGTGCAATATGCAAATGTATTCAGCAGTACAAATAAAGCATAGAGCGTTGCTGTGTGTACGGAGCTTTACAATACAATACAATACAATATTATAAGATAAACATAGGAAGTGCGGCCAAATCAACAAAGTCCCATTCGCACTTGTTAAAAGTGATCACAGTTTACGAGCCTGGATATTGGACTACCTATTTTGGAAAACCATTTTTCGCCACACTTTTTGCTTTTCATATGAATGCTACATTGTATAATATAAGTACTATGCAAACTGCCCTCCTACTGGAACATCGCCCACTCTCCTATCTAGAGCCAATATTAAACGTTTCGTTTTTTACACTATCAACACTCCATTCGAATATACTATTCTTTTTTATGACTTTTATGCCCATTAAAAATGTTGTTTTGAATTGCACGGCTTTCGTGCGTACTCTGAATATTCTTCACTATTTTTGGGGATAATTTCCCGAGTTTTTTTGGACTGTTGAAAGATCGAGGAATGTAAATTATGTAATGGGAAAGCATACTTTTTTAGTTAAGGCAATATTCTTAAACGAATATTATAATCGTTTATTGAAAATACTTTATTTTTCCAGGTCGGGATAAAATAATATATATAAGACAAATATTTAATTTTTTTCTGGTGAAATCAAACTTTAAGAAACACATTAACTGTAAAATTATATTTATCTTGCCAAAACAACAAAAATTGTGGAAGCGTTCTTTAACGCCCTAGATCTTGAAACAGGGACATACCTATTTATAATATTAAAATTAGCATAATTAAGGGGTAAAATGGCTTTTTCTGTGTAAAATTTTTTAAACACTGCTGTTGTTTGATATCATACTATGGGCATTTATATGTTTGCAAATACAATATTTTATAATATTAAAAAAATAGAATGTTTTACTCGATTATATTGAAACTAACAATATCAGTATAGGCCATTATTATACAAAACCCTTTAATTAAATATAATTTTTAATTTGAATTAACCGGAGTACCTTTAAGTGAAGATGACTAATAGTTTGTAGTGTAGTACAAATTACTGCGGTATGGATTGTAGCTTAAAATTATAGCTTAAAAATGTTACAGAAACGCAAAAACAACCTACAGTAGCAACGGAAAGAATATATATTATTTTCCCCTAGTTATTGTGCGTTTATTATTATTCATTCATAACTCTTCAGACTTGCTAGAATGCCTATGTTTATGTGGAACACAGTAGAAAGAAACGCCGGTTTAAGTGTAAGTTAAATACGGCATCCGCAAAGTTTTATTGGCAGGTCGAGTCCGTGAAACAATTATAATTGAAGGTGAAGAGTTGCGATGATAGTAATGGTGGGATATAAAGTACGCAAAGCACATAATGGTCATTACAATACAGTATGAAAATGAGGTGAAGCAGTGTGATCATCATTATCAGGGCTTTGTATATAGTGGATATTCGTTTTCATTAGGAACGAAGTGCACAGTAACGAGCAACAGAGCCACAAACAATCACCCTTCAATACGATATTTATCCCGTGTCCAGGAGACGCTGATTTACTGCAGGACCTCACAACACAACCACTTCCACATATTGCCTTTCTTGGACCTTATACTACTAATATGTATCTATATATTTACCCCCATGTACTTCCATTAATTATACCCTGTAATGTGACTGTAATTGGTAATAAGTGACAGTGACAGGTGGCAAACCTGTGCCGCCTTCATTATTGATCCATCACCAAATATGACATAATATTGCCAAATAATACGCTTACTAACATAAAGCCATATCTACAAGTTTATAAAGAATATAGTTTTAATGATTCCATTGAAATTATTCGAGATATGCAGGTTCAATTCTTCCACCAGGCTTGTTATTCAATTTTCAGCATTATTTCAATTTAATACACCTCAATTCAGTGTATTCAATCTTCTAATCGGGCTTCCTTCTTATTCTTCTTAAAGTGGATTAAATTTTATAACCAGGCTTCTAATTTAACTTAAGAAATAATAATAGTTCATAAACATTTATGAATAATATGCCACATTAGCTTTTAATATATATTAATAACTCTATGACATTATTATAATATGATTTTTAAATAAATAGTATGGATAATGGTGAGAAAAATTACCTACATTTTTAATTCAAAAACAATTTTTTTAGATATACATATGTTTTTATTACTTACCGATTGCAAGATAAGAAGATTTCAAATATTTATTATTATATTTAATATTTAATATTTATTATTATTATATAAATATATTATTAAATTACTAAAATTTATGATAAAAATATATAGGTGAGTTTAGCTTATATTAAATACACTCATCAATTAGTAATATATTTTTAACATATTGTTAAAATAAAATATAATAAGATCTATAAAATTTAAAAATTAAAACTGTACATTTATATGTTGCGTTATCGCGAAAATTAATTATTTGTAGATAGGTTTTTGTGTTAATAACCCATCGAATAAACTGTATTATTAATGATGGTCTCCTCATAATTACGCTGATGATGCTGAAGAGGGTCCACTGTGAAAAATATTCAAAAGTTTCGAGCAAAGAGAGATTATCCAAAGAAGATGACGTGACATGGATCGATGACTTGTTGACAAAGCGTTAAAAATATGTACTCTAAACATAAACCGAAAACAGAATATTCAGCTTTTCATTCAAAATATCACAAATCATCACTTTATTTATAGAATAATAATATAATGTGGGGTTAGTGGAATCAATCACTAGAGAAGGAATCCCCGCGGGTGTACTCAATATCCTGATATCATATCTATCCCTCTAATATCATCAACGATAACTAAATTACTGTCATAACACATCTAATACCGCCTATTAATATAATCATATTAATCATTTATATATATATATATATATATATATATATATATATATATATATATATATATATATATATATATATATACATATATATATATATATATATATATATATATATATATATATATATATAACAATAGTGTTTATGAAAAAATTATGATTTATATTATTCATGATTGAAATGGTGTCTCTAATAACTTTGGACAGATTGATGACAAAACTTTTGGGATTGCTTGTAAAATAATGAATATATTATCCTATATTTGGATGAATATAATTGAGGTGGTTGTGAATATGGGACAATAAGATTATACAATTCAATGTTTATTATATTAGATAACAATTTCAATTCAAAAAGAGGTAAGTGAATACTTCTTTCAAAAATCTATATTTTATTATAATAGCCACTAAGGCTCTACTAGATAAAATGTAAAATTAGGGTTAAAAAAATTTACATCATATCTCAAATAAATTTTAAGATGTAGGCTTTATATCTTTTTTATTTGAACATGCATTTAGTTTTTTTTTATTTAAATTTAGGCTATATCGCAAGTAAGTGAAATAACAATAAAGTGAAACCTTTTATAACGAGCATAATTATTTCCATGAAGAAGAAAGTTCGACATAACCAACAAGCTTTCCCATTTAAATAAATGAAAAACACAATAATGCGCAAGATGCAGAAAATAATACTAATTTATTTTTATCGTTTATTCTAATAAAATAACATATCAATCACCTGGGAATTGCTTCCATTGGAAATGATTTGAATTTAGTATGATTATTATTTATGATAAATATTATTTTACTAGAGGTTGGGTTACTCATGCGAAATATCGATCATTAATATAAAAAATCACTTTGTTTCATTAAGCGAATTACCCGTTATGAGATATTTCATTGTAAAAGAGTAGTAATAAATTTTATAAATATTTTTTAGAATAATATTTGGTCTAATAATATGAGCAAGGGTATTGTAAACTATGTATAGTAGGGAAAGCAGAAAGGCGGTGAATTGGGTTGGGTTTTAAAAATATAAGTATAAATAAGTAATAGGACAGGGAACAAACAAGGGAAGGATCCGGGAGGGTATGGTGATAAATGATAGAGGATAGAAGCTATTTTGAATAAAGTCAATCCATCTTAGCGGCTTAACATCAATAAGGGAATTAGCCAAGCATCGTAGCTTGATCAGCATCTTCCTTGCACCATCATTAATTATATATACAACTGGTCACATTTATATATATATGTACATATAAATACCATCATACAACCACACATTTGTTTCAATACCCTTGCTATCTGTACCACATTACCGTCGGGCACAATTGCTCTTATCTCTGCAATTTGTCACTGTTTAATTGTAAACCATAAGGGCTTAATGTTTGACAACTTTGGATACTATGAAGTATTATTACCCGGCCAAAACTTTTTATATTTGTTTGAATTTCAAATTTATCTCTGCTTATCCAGACTACAAAGAAATTATGTTTAAAACCCGAGACTTTGCACTAAATACTTAAACAAGATTTACGTCCCAAACTTATTTTTCGAAAAACCGCGCGCCCGAAACTTGGGATGAATATTACATACTTAACTAAGCAATTATTTATGAAAAAAAATGTGTATTCTTTAATGTAAGTGATTTATACCCCTACCGCGTCAAACATAAACGTCACTGGTTTAATTCAGAGTCATCACGCTATTTAATATTTATTTAGCATGTAAAGTAGCGGTACTGGCCAAGTTATTAAGTAATGAAATGTAATAATTTGTAGAGTCGTCCATCTCGCGAGACTTGTTTTGGTCCGAGCAATTAAAATAACTAATCGAAAGAAACAATAAATGGAGAATGTACGGCTTAAGCTTTATTTATCACGTCGTATTGAGTATTTGGAAGTGGGAAACTGTTACCGGTCAATATTATTTTGAATATAAATTGATTTGGATAGCCTCGGGTGAAGATGAACCGCTTCTAGCACCGACAACTAAACACTTACAATTATTTTTTTAGACACGAAAGTCGCTTGGCCTATTTGAAATCTTTGCAACCTGTCTGCCCACTTGTTTATAGTACATATAATAATAATATTATTTAGGTCTGTAGTCGTATTCATCATCAAGTATCATTGTAGGGATGATTCTCCCATATCTTGATATCACTTGTAAGGGTACACGCCCTTGTGGCTTCCTCCTTGTGAATAGATACTCAACTATTTCAATTTACTTACGCTATCTAATTACTTAAGCCATTAATCTCTCATGAACAATTATGCCTCACTATTAATGTTAACAAATCAATTCATTACAAATACAAACAACAACAAAAATAGATTACATTGCAATATTAAAATTATAGTAGGTATTTAATGAATAATCCCAAAATCTAAGCAATGGCCGTTTATTACCTATATTTGCTAGGAGTTAAATACTAACCTATCCTTACTATGTAGTTTTTATAATACCCATCGGTTCTGATATTTAAATACGAATTTTTACTTTAATTGTACTAGAAATAAACAAAATTACAAACACAGTACACTAAAACAGTTAAAAATAATAAATTTATTGTATCGTATTGAAAATATAAATGACATAATTTATTTATCTTAAGCTCAGATTAATTTCTGAGACTTTTGAGACTAGTCAAAAGGTGTCAGACAAATAACTTTAATTATTGAGTAGAACATTTTTCATTTTAAATGTCTGCTCTGTCGATTAATTATATTCCTAAAAATACTTGTTTTATTTTTATTGTGATTTTCAAATATTCTTGGACATGTCTAGCATTACTATTTATTTAAATAAAGCCGTTAAATAAATAATTAAATTACTCTTGGAATGTAGTTGTTAATCACAATTGATTGTCAATGCATATTCCTGTTATATGTATGAACTGATAATCGTGGTGATACAAAGAGTGGCTCCTCCTGGATATGTTGTGTTGTTTTATTAGCGGCAGGTATTATAGGTACATTATTATAAGAGATGGTACCTGTAAAGGTAGTGGTTAACATTTATAACATAATTGCGGTATGTAGTGTCCAAGCTGGCCTCCGCAGATTCCATTCACATTCTTTTCGGCAGCTACTTTTCTTACTTCTTCACCTGGAAATCATTCCACTCTAATCATCATGCCGACTCTCGTTTTCACCAAAGGTTCCCTCGATAAATATTTTCCTTCAATTATCTCCTCCATTGTAAGCATGCCCGATTGCGATCTCTTTGCTCGTTTTGTCGGATTCTAGTCGATCGTGGAAACTGAATAGAGGTAACCTTTATTTAAATTTATTCTTGCACCGTCGATGAAGGAAATACCTATACTACTATAATACATCCTTCAAATAACTGAAAGCTTTTCAATATATCGGCAAGCTGGTATTTTAACAATACCATTATTGAAGATTGATTTTCTAAATTATGGGAAGCACAATTCATACACCTAGATATAAACTGTTAGGACTAAAAAATTGTTCATAATTTTGAGATATGAATTATACATCTTGCTTTTTTGGAATAAAAAACCTATTAAATCTTACAATAAAACAAATTAAGACCGTTTTATTCGAAGTTGAAAATTTTTATTGAAAAAACAGTTTTTATTGCTTAGATAAGTAATAACGACGGAAACAAGGCTATTTGATTAAGGCGCCTTAAATCATTATATATTGTTTTTTAATATACCTATTCATAAATAAGTCCACTTTATGACGCTTAGGTAAGTAGACTCTTTAACGTCGATATATTTTTTTATTTATTGCAGTTCTAAGGCAAGAATTGAAAAAAATATGTTATTTGGTTTTATCTATGTGCTTTGCTATTCATCAAAGGATTCATAATGTTTCTTTTAACTTGAGTGTTATTTATTATTTTAATTAAAATAAAATGGGGAGCCCCCTAGAAATAGATTATTATTATTGTTTTTTGTAATAATTTAGACATTTGTGTAATCTCTCGTCAAACTCTCCATAAAGCGGCTTAAATTGTCGCCAATATTGTTAAGAATAAACTTTTATCATTAAATAAATTTTATTATATAAGTGGTTTTTACATGATGGCTTTCCTGAATGAATGAATGAATGAATGAATGAATGAACTAAGTTCAATGTGAAGCGATAATTCCTACGAAGAAGAATGCATAATATTTACACCTGTAGCCACATAGTTCGTACATTAATCAATCGGACAGGTGTCATTGAAAAGAAATGTGGTTGCTGAAAATGATATAAGATCCGATAGAGATGATCACGACTAAATGATCACAATAATATCGAAGACATAATAAAGCAAACTGAGAACAACTTCACGAACTGCAAAATGTCATCCGATAGCTAAATCCAAATACCATTCTACGACTTATTATAAATGTCAACGGAACACTTATCATTCATACAAATAATTTAGCTTTTTAATATTTATTCGATACCGTGAACGTGTTCTCATAATATTGTAACACACTCTCGTGTCTGTGAATTTTAATGACAACTTTTTACGACTCAACAATTATAAATTCTATACAGACTGCTGACCGTTTTATTGTAAATTTATTTATATATTTTAACGGTAAAATACCTACACAATAAATTGATCACCCATAAAAATATTATAAATTTGATAAATGTGATACTCTCTCATAAAAATCATATTAAGAATTATAACCCTCTAAGTTATTTCCTAACACTGCAATTGGGAATGAAATTTACAACTCGCAGGGAACGGAAATCAAGATGAAAGGAATCAGACATGCGGTTGATGAAAGTATATTTTTTTTAATATCCTGGCTCACGACTTAAAAAAATCGAATAACTGGTGATTTATTCTAATTTGCGGTTACTTGCGAATTTATGTAGTAATTCGGCTTATTATATGGAAAGGACAAGTAGCAAATCTTTTTGGCGAAAAGACGACCCTTAATGGCCTCGAAGTTAGTATAGAAGTCACGGATTAGTGTGACCATTTACGACAAACAAACTTTGTCTTCACCCATCCTCACTCTTTTTATTATCACACGCCTTCCTCGGCTGATTAATGGATGTCATGAATGATTAGCATCGTTATGATTGTTTTATTATAATTTAATATAAAACAAGTCTGACGAGTGCGTGCAAGGAAGAAACCATCATTAAAATAGTCGTCAACATTTGCTAGCAACCTCGCAGCCAAGAACACTTCTTACCACTTGACCGCTTCTCTTTACTACTGCATTATATCACTATGCTATCACTGGAAAGTTATTATTATTTATATATATATATATATATATATATATATATATATATATATATATATATATATATATATATATATATATATATATATATATATATATAAATATATATATATATATATATATATATATATATATATATATATATATATATATATATATATACATATATACAACACATAAAAACAGTACACGCTTTTATTTTTTATTCAATTAACGAACCCGCCATTGTGCAAAATCATAATGAGAAAGTCAGGAGCGCGTAAAATCATTGTTTACGAATTTTATACAAGCTCCGAAATTCATAACAGAACGTGTAAACAGTAGTTCGTGAACGAGGCAGCACAGGAGTTGTTAACTTGATAAAAAGGTAGGTATTTGTTGAGGTGTTTAATATGAGCGGACAGAATGAGAAGTTCGGAATGGAAAGAGGCTCAAGCTGTCGTCACAAACAATTAGAAACAGCACCACAGAAGAGGTTGGGCAAATACAAGGCCTCGGTAAATTGGTTTTACTGAGTGCACCTTCTCTAAGATAGTGTGTTACACTAACGACTTACCACTACCTGCCTTGCTATTTTACATATACCTGTTTCTTAGTGTATCAACAACTATATCGCCGTGTCCACACCTACAGCATTCCCTCGTTAAAATGGCTTTAATATCATATTCGGGAGAGCATTATAAATATTTCAATACCGTTACGCCATCGGTAGTCGATTGGTTGCACGTTGACACGCGATATGAAGATGACATGTCAAAACTGTATACCGTATTTTATATGAGTGCGAAGAGGTTTCCAAGGGCTCATTGCCAATAATAAAAACGTGTGACTTAAAAATACACATTAGCTCATTCTTGAGCAATTCTCTCAAATTCCATGAGATTTTTATTTCTTACTCATGCGATAATATTATCTTTTTTAGAAGCGGGCCGATAGTGAAGCTCAATAAAAACTCATGAATTTACGTAAAAACCCACATTATTTACAATGAATTCTTACAAAGATGTACATGATGAGCTCGTCAACGTGACATATCTTATCTTCTACGAATAAATATGTTCTCCATGCAAATCACCATTGCTCGATCAATATAATATGTGAATCGATCCACCTGTCAAATTTTTACACTTTTATACACACACGCGGGTGGTATTCTTTTAAATTTATGTTCAAGATCAAAAGTTCACGTCTTTATGATTTTTACAACGTGTCGTCGTAAAAAAACAACTTTTAAAAGAATAATAAAAATGTCAACCCAGCACAAACATGACAATCTATGCGTATTGATTTATTCTGTCATTTAAGAACGTTTATTATCTTAGTGAGTTTGATCAGAGACAAAATAATGAGGACAATATTAGCGCAACAAAGCGCCATTGAATAAAGTTTTGACAATTCTAAACGACAAGAGGGTCCTTTTAAAGGAAATGTTTTGAACTTGTCGTCGTTTTATTTTGAGACCTTCACAGGCTCGTCTCAAAACAAAGCTCCTGTCGTTTTAAAGTATCCTTTTTTATAATTAAGCTCATTTTAAAAAATGATCGCCCGTCAACGACTAGAGCTGAAACTTTTCGACGAGGCTTAGTGCTACATTAACGAACTACGGTCGAACCTAAAATAAATCGGTAGAGCTCGTTGCGTCCGTTTTCAAAACTTTAATTTATTTTAACCCATTAATGTACGCCGAGCCGAGCATACAAAGCGAGGCTTTTCTACAGCAAAAAAAAACAGTAGTAGGATTTCCCGACGAGTGAGCCTGGCTTACTCACTCTGGTGAAAATTACAGGCGGAAAATCTCTCTTCGCTCATAAAAAACGCTTGATCAAATAGAAAAATTACAAAGGTACAGACTGAAGCTCCGACTACACATTAATTTAATAATTGGCGAATGCAAAAATATTAGCTGAATTAGCTTAGTTAGTGTTGTCTTGAGAGGCGAGCATTGTAATTGTAGAGGGAAAACAAAGGGCCGGAACGTGGAGTACCGCCTGCAGCATTATTTTCACAAACTTTAGCTTTTACAACTAACTTATTATTCCGATGGATGAAGTCAGTTGTGAAGCATGTTTAACCAAACACATGCTTCCATAACTATCAAAATAATTTGTTACAATTCCTTTTAAAATATTACACGGAGTACATAATTAACACAGTAAAAAAATCAAGCTGGGGTACTTTAGATAAAACGAATACATTTATAAGGAGGAGTGAGAACGAGTACAATTGTGGAATATAAGAGAATAAAAGTATGTGTGTAGATAAATCAGTTCTCCGCGGGTCATTTGCTTGAAGCATTCGGTTGTTTGTTATTTACATACATATTTACCGTGTGTATTTTATAAAAACATTAGACAAGACGAAAAACACGCTAAGATGAAACATAAATAATGAGAACACGGACAAATGATTATATTACAACTATTGTCTCATCCACTAATTGTGCAAAATAAAATATAAATTCACTGCGCCTCTTATAGTATGTATATTGTAGTCGTATAAGAAGATAGGTTGTAAGATATAAGCTTACGTAAGGAATTCAATTTGGCAGCCACAATTTGAAGAGAGTAGTTTCTTAGAAAAAGTTTGCAGCCGTCCATTTATTTTCGCCACGGTTCCTTGACCATTTTAATTTATCGCACAATTAAATTAGCCAAATGACTTATGTTAATGGATCATTCAGTCAAGTAGGCAGAAAAAGCATTTCATACTCGGTTCGGGTTTAATTGAAATTTTTTTTCAAATTTTAGTATTCCATATTAACATTAACTAGTATTTATTATAATACAATTCTGATGATGATACATACAGGTGTTTTTTGATAAAAATACTAGCGGATGTTCAATAAATAACTGAACACGGCATGTTGTTGTCATTACTGGACTCTTGTACTTCACATCTTCCCATCAAGTCACCTTCATTTTTAACAGGGTTCACTAACAAATTCGTATTAAAAATTCATAGATTATTTCAAAAATGTTTTTTTTAAAAGTATAATATAATTTACATTTCCACATATAATCAGCGTGATAGCTCAGGAGATACGACGCGTGGCTACTAATACTGTGGTCATAGGTTCGAATCCCACAAGATCCCAATCCCAAGTCAAGAATTTTTAAAATTATTTTGATCGGTTATTACGACTGGGAGATCGGGAATAATGTGAATAAAATCCCGATCGATCGTCTTGATCCAGGTTTACTCTGATTTCCTGGATTGTAAGGTAAAAATACTGAGGCGATTATTAAGTCGGGCAGAGCCGCTCTGTCGGTGACCTGTGTAACTAGTAATAGTTAGTTAGTTAGTTAATCACCGACAGACAATTAACACGTTGTGTGTTTAAAAACCTCTTCAAAGAAAGCTCCATCAGAGATGTATATATATATATATATATATATATATATATATATATATATATATATATATATATATATATATATATATATATATATATAAATATGTGTGTGTGTGTGTGTGTGTATATATATATATTTACCATTTTTTTGCTAGGACTTTTCGAGGGGCTGGGACGGATTAATGGCGGCTTGTATGGAGTTGTATGGGAAAATTTGCTTGGAGATACGATTGTTTTGACATACGACGATGATCTCGGAACGAATTAAATTCGTATTTTGAGGTACCACTGTACAATGAATCCAATGAACAGCATACATTATTTTAAGTATGTGTAATTCATAATTAAATTATCAGGTAGTATAATATGCATAGTAATCTGAATGTTTTAGTGTCGTTCGAAAGAATGTGTGTTTGTAGTAACCCTGTATTTGGTGGCTGTCAGTCATAATGGATCCAAGAGTAATATATCACGGCGGTCTGTTGTAATCAGGTGTACTTGTCTTGTGTCTGACTTTGGACCACCACCAATACATATACTCCTACTACCAACAATACTTCATATCGTATCACTCTTTACTTTCCACAAACAAAACGTAATTTACTCGAGAGGTGTTGATTACATTTACCTAATATTCTGATTGAAGCTGATTGCTCTTTCGTGATTTATGAAGGGCTGCTTTAATTAAAAGTACAAATTTGGCTGGCAGGCTTAAGAATGTGTCGCTGATGATAGCGTAGTGTGATAATTAATGATGAGTAACAAACAAGAAAAGCAAGCAAAGTAAGCAGGATGTTCTCAGTTGCAAAGCACAAAGGGATTCTCACTGATAAGGTCACCTCTTCTGCCATCCATCATACTCCTCTTCTTTTTGCCTATCAATCTGTTTCCCATTACCATAAATTCAATTTCACCTTTGACTCATTGTCGTCTGTAATTAATTCACGTCGTCATATGCGAAATAATCCTTTGCGTCATTCAAAGACGCGACGTCTTTAAAGGCTCTTCGAATTAATAAATCATATTAATGAATATTAAGCTTGGTGCCTGCAATTAATGAAAAAAAGCCATCATTAATAACTTCAAGGGAAGTTCTTAGCAACTCGATAAATTGCCTTCCCTTAGATTCCTTGAATTATAAAAATGCAAGCCGTATATTAATATATAGTTATACTTAATAAGCAAAGCTTGTTTCTCTTGGGTACGAAAGAAGCCGCTACCCAGTTAATATGTTATAATAATCACAATGTAAACAGCGCATTTCTTGTTTTTCCTATACCCGCAACTAGCAAATATTAAAGCAGTACAAGTCTTACTTGCTCCAGACATGCATTCTTATACTATTACTATGATAATCATATATAATATTTAAGTATTTGGTTATAGAGCGACAGGTCATTTCTAGACTTCACGCTCCATTGCAGTTATCGTCAGCTAAATGGAGTTGAAACTAGCCAACCAAGCGAATACTACAAATTTTGCTATATTGTATATAAACCTATAGGTATTATCACAAAGGACACCATATCACTACTACCTTATCAAATATCACATCTTTTTATGGCTCACTGGACTTATTTCACCGTTTGCGAATGTTAGGAACAGATAAAAGAAAATTGGATTGGGAAAATCACATCAAACCCACTTTATTAATATACCATTATTCAATTGAATATAAAAAAAATGTTTCATATATGCGGTTAAAGTAGTAACCACAAATATTTTTTTCAATACTTTTATTCATTATATTGAAGTGCCGATTAAATACCTTACACAAATGAGAACGGAACTATAAGCTTGTTAAGTAATTTTTCTAAGAGTAATTCTACGTGTAATTTACACTAAATTGCAGGAAATCAGGCTAAGTCTGGATCAAGATTATTGAGTATTAATCACTTAAAATTTATTTATTATTCAATTCAAGCATATTTGAAACTTATGATTCCGTTTTTCTCAGCCAAGCGATTTAAAATTCATGCCAGTGATGTTGTGTTGACTTACGAGAACATATTTTTAATATCACGGAATACATTCAATATTGAATCTGATTCACTACATTTTAAATTGGAGCTTTTTGAGAGAAGTCATAAAAAGCAAACGAGAATCGTCAACCCTTAGCCTTCGAACGAATAAATTGCGAGAATCATTCATCGGAAAACTTGTTTTAGATCCGTGACAACAAAACGTTATTCACTACTATTTCTATTCGTATCGATGCTCCTCTTTCTATTCCCGAGGATACAATATATTATTTTATGTAACAAATCAAAATAATATGCTTTATATAATAGAAATTGCGTTTGGGTTTGTTTTTTCATAAAATACGCTTAAAACGGCAAAAAAACGCGCACAGGGCTTCGAATTTTTCTCGAGGAGATCCTTTAATAAGTTCAAATTAAATTTGTGAAAGTTGTAGAAGAAGACTTGAGCTGAATCAGTCGTCGCTGTCACTCTGCCTCTTTTAAAAAATATCCCTCAGCCAAAGTCCCGTAAGCCTCGTCGCTAAGGCTTCCTTTTCCCTATATTTTATATCAAAACTCCTCACTTTTTGAAATTTCATCCATTCGGATTATTTCTTTTATAATTCTTTTAACGGTAATGATCATTTTATCGATGGCTTTTTTATCTTCGACGCTTTGAATAAAAATCACAATGGTTGGAATGTATTTTATCAGACGAAATATAATAACAAGATGACCCTTTCGTCCCCTTCTGTGGTTTCTATCTACACTTGTCTATTTTTTCGCTATTTCTATTCACAACTTTTCGATGACATTATGCAGGACAACCTCCCTTGATATTTCACCCTCCACTCCACTAAATCCACAACAAGTTTACTTATACTTTTGCAAAAAAAAACATTGCGATCGAACCAATTGTTTTCTTGTTAAAAGTTGCGTCGGAAGTACATTATTTTTTATAAATTGAGAATAAATATTATACCGTATAAGTTTTGCATTTTTATTTATATATAAGCTAAACCAGCGTAAATATCTCAGGGCATAAGGCACGTTGTTACAAATACTGTGGTCATGGGTTCGAATCCCGCTCAGGTAAAAAATCTTTAATAAAAATAGTGTGGAATTTATGATATATTGACTAATTAATTTTATAAATATTTGGGAGATCTGGAAGAATATTAATAAAACCTCGATCGATCATCCTGATCCTGGCTTACTCTGATTTCCTGTATTGTAAGGTAAATACTGAGGCAATTATTATGTCGGTGACCTGTGTAACTAGTAATCAACCCAATCTTTTATTACATTTTCGATAGTATGCAGTATTTATTTTTTAGAATGTCAATTTTAGTTGGGTAATTAAAGTAACACATATTGGAAATAACAAATAATAGTATAACGTGGCCTAATAGCAGCCGCGCGGTGGCCAGTGCAATGCAAGATTCACGGCTTTGGAAATAATAACTTAATATTTCATGCGTAAATCGGTTAATTTCGTAACTACATGTCATAAAACAGCTGATGTAATGCCTGCAATCATATTTGACATTTGAAATTTTCCTTTCGCAAGTAAATATGTATTGACATGTATGGAGATTCGGATTTGCTTGGGGTGACTTTTTATCAGAAATGATTTTAGTATATTGGAAGCATGAGGTTTGTTAAAGCCTTCTTTTTTGAGAAGTAAAAGTTTGAAAGGCTCGTCCGCTCCACGGAGTCCCACCAAACTTCTTCTTCTTCTTCGTTCCGATAATCAAAAATGCTCGCTGACTTAGAACTTATCTCTTTGGGCATAACTCAGACATTGCTTTCTTCCCCGCCGCGCCGTCTTCTGCCTTGGCTATGTTAATTTTCACTAGCAAGCCGTTTTTATTATTGGAAACTTTTATCTTAGGCAAGCGGCTGTGTATTGATTAATACCAATTCGTAAAATATCAAATTTTATGTAATATATTAATTTGTGAGTAGGATAAGCATAACGAACAATAATCAATAATCCTGCGCGTAATTGGATTGGATGGGTCACTCATCCAATAACTGTTCGCCAAACTCCAGTAATTGAATAAGAACCAATATGTACATCCATCGCGATATTAATGAAATAATTTTACATTTAATTTTAGCTGACGGCTTTTCCGAGAGAAAGTCCGAGGCGGATTGTACGAGAGTAAAAGTTTCAATGAAAATATCCTAAGTATATTATTATCAAGTCGGGCGCGGCGAATACGCGAATCTGATAATATAATATTAATTAAAAGTTGGATGATTTGGGAGTATTTGTAAATAATTAGTGGTGATGGAAGCAGCTTTGTCAAGTGGAGCCAACAACTATATCAAAGGGCTCACTCAAAGGGATCTCATGAAACTTTTAATAAAATCTAGAACGCCTCAAGCCTCACAACCATTATAAAACCACATTTATATTTTACGACCAATCGTTCCTCGTTTTCTAAAAGCAAATCATAAAACTCTTCGATATTTATATCAACAACTTTTATAATCGCTTTAATACTTTGGCTTTCAGTGCTATTCCAATGATATTCTTTTGAGAATTTTTAAATATTTAATAATGTCCAGGTTTATATCCTGACCTCAATATGTACATACTCGTATATGGTGTTGTGGTAACATAGTATTCGAACAGTAGTACTAAAAATGAGCTTATATATATGAAAGTAACAATATTACTTAAGACGTCAAAAACATAGAAGACAAAGATTATATTGTATCCAAATTTTTTGTAAGCAGTAAAACCGCTCGTACTGTTTATATTTCACTTGTCGATCTTTCTAATAACAATCCCTTAATATGGTCAAGGGCCCCATTAAAAGTTGCTTGATATATTTAACGACAACTGATATATCAAAAAAAATCTCTTTGTTCTCGAGTGTCGTATTATCGAACTTGTCGGATTTTAGGGACTAATATGTTGCAGGTGGTCACAGCCCGCATATGTGTGAAGTATATGTATAATACGCGCATGCAGTAGTGCCGGCCACGTTAAAAAAAATCCAGCAGTTTTTTTTAAATATTTACCCTGTAAATTTATTTTATGACAATAGTTATGGAAGTTCATATATTCAAATGAGTTTTATGTGATTATTGACTTTCTTTTGAGGGTTGTTTCTGTTTTCAAATACTGTTGATAGTGAAATATATTATTGCGTTGATATGATTATTCAAAGGGAGATGAAAGAGATTTGAATGCAGACGCGCGTAATTAGATTGTGTGACTTTCGTTCAAAGGGACTAATTACGAAATCGTTCATTTAAAATATTCTTTGAATGCGAAGGCTAATCTGATTATTGTGGTACATTTCCCCATAGGTATAAAGCGAGGGCCCAGAAAGAGATGAATGATATTTGAAATGGCAAAAACGCATTGATTCGAGTTGCAGCGAATTTTCATTTGGACATAAAGATAAACCTGAAAAGAGCTACGATAATTTTGAATTTCTGTCTTCAGTTGAAAGGCGACGGGACGTTAGCTAATAAAGGTGGAAAATTTCATTTGCGATGTTCACTTTTAGCTTTGCGCAACCACATAAAATGTCACCGTATGAGAAGATAGAAGAAATGGCCAAGGAAACTGTAATGCTATCTCAAATATAAGTCGCACACTTGCACATAACTATTATTATTTATTTTTATAATTAAATTGAAATGTGACATTTTAAAGCTGCTACTAAACATTGTTTCTTATGTTTGAATATAATTCTTTTATGAGTAATATGGCATTTGGTTATGTATTAAGTATGACATTTGCAATATAAAGAAAGAGTAGACTAAGCTTTCTTTCATCAATCATTGTTTTAAATCACCAATACAGTGGTTGCCATGGAGTTCAATTCAGAGTAAGAATTAGTTCACTAGTTTTATTATTTTTATATAATATTTGTATTTTATTTATATTATTATCAAGAGAAAATAGTTCTCTGGAATACCAGAGAACGTACCTGGAGATTTTTTGAGAGGGTTTTTTAGACACAACAATGTGTTAATTAACTATTACTAGTTACACAGGTCACTGACTTAATAATCAGTATTTACCTTAAAATCCAAGAAATCAGAGTAAACCTGGATCAAGACTATCAATCGGGATTTTAATAATATTATTCCCGATCTGACAATCGTAATAACCGTCAAATATTTTTTTTTTAAATGACTTGAGCGGGATTTGAACTTATGACCGCAGTATTTGTAGTCACGCGTCTTACCCCCTGAGCTATTACGCTGGCAATTATGTCTAAAATAGTGTTTAATAGCTGGATTGATGATCATCAACTAAACTCTTCCACATAAGCTTAGAAACTAAATAAATATATCAGTTACTAATTACGGATATCGCGAAAGAAGATCTCATAAAGTGCAATCTACTGCTCTGATCTACTGAAAAAATAGATGTTGTATTAAAATATTTTACAGTTTCTTAATAAAAATATAAATGTGCGCTCGTATGGTTCTTAAGACGATTGCATCGGCCACACTAAATGGAGATCTGGCTTCTGTAGCTATGGAAAAAATACCTCTGTCGTCTGGCTAAAATGAGAATGAGGTGAAGTGCAGCTTTCAGTAAAGCCTCTAAGAAAGATTAATTTAACAGTTGGATCAACGGCTTTTGTACTGACAAACAAATATGACCATTTATAATATTCTCTATACTCTTGAGACATTTGACAGCTAATTTGAAAACGTTTCAAATTTACGCATCGATAATTTGAGTTGTGTAAACAGATATTCAAATTGTGTCCCTGTGGTCAATTCAGTGGTGTGTTGATATTTAACCTAAATAAATATTACCTATTCAGTACATAATTTTTTTGCAAAAATAAACTCATATACAAAAACAAGTGCTTTAATTATAATAATATTAAACATGGATCTTGGAAAGTATCTATTATTTATATTTTTTCAATAACACTGTGAAGAAAAAATCGTTTAGATATTTAATATAGACTCTATATTACATTACATTACATATACAAATTTTTGGCAAAATATTAATATTTATTTATTTACATCCGAGGGTTTTTTTGAGAACTTTTATACAAATTCTGCTTTTTTAGACAAAATTATGTGTTAATTAATTGTCTGTCTATACAGTAATACAGGAAATCAGAGTAAACCTGCATCCAGACGATCGATTGGGGTTATATTAATATTATTATCGATCTCTCAGTCATAATAACCGATATTTTCTTGATATGACCAAAGTATTTTTAGCCTTTCGCCTTAAATTTTATAAAAATAAAGTATATTTTTTTAATCATTACGGTAAGTAATGTTGTTAAATATTTTTCCTCATATAATATTGAGGACGGGACGCCACAAATCCATCATGAAAATGGGATTAAATCTGCGAGATAAACTTTTCGATTTCCATGTGGCCGAAGATAAATTTGTCCACCGTATGTTTGATAATCTTTTTTATTGGATACGGTTTGTATTTTTTCCACTACACTATACAAAAAGGATACAGAGTGGGTGGGACATGTGTATTCCGAGGGACCAAAGTTTTATTTTTCTAGCCGGCTTTTAAAGAGATTATGAAAGTTGAAAAGCCCAGCTAAGCCGACCGAAACGTCAATCAGAATCCCACGACAGAGTCACATATGTTATTATGTATAACTATTTCTATTTATGTATAATACTAATTGTTGTAGATAATCAATAGTCGGCTCTCATTAGTCCCATACGAATAAGGAACACGGTTATCATCTCGTTTACCTCTGAATATATCACGTGTATTTATGGGCTTTATGATTTGCCGACTGAATGCCTTCAAATTAATTAAGCCACTTCCTCAAATGGTTCTGTATCCAATCACCATCACTTATTCATTCAATACCTCATTCATTCGACTGGATTCAATTTGCGCCTTTGTGTAAATCATCGCATTAGGATTATCCGCTATTTAGCACGACTGCGTATTCAAATTCGAGTATTTTCAGGTTGTAAAAAGTTTTAATGAAATTTACCGCCAACTCCATTATTGCATCTGACAAACCGTTGGGGAATATTCGCATTTCAAAACACAATGTCAGCTTATTTGACAAGTTACATATTACTTTCCAAACCTGCCGAATACCAAGAAAATATTCAAATCCACATTCAACAGGACATAGTGACTTTTAATATTATATTACACGAGCAATGTGCCTTCTCGGAATGTGATATTTTATTTTAATCGTGCGATGTCTGAATGTGACATTTTTATAAAAACGGTCAGGGGTGAAAACGCTTTAATAATATACCTACCTTATAATTTTCTTTGGAGTGACAAATGCATTGTGTTTTTATTATAATGTTTTGTTGGCTTAATTCATTGTCTGTGTGACTGCTCTTAATAAAAAGTGACATCTCATTTTCTTCATAACACCGACTCCGCTTTGCTTTCTTTTCCTATCACATTTTTTGACCTTTTCATTTTAAAAATATACGTCCAAATTCAATGTAAATCCACAATTGACAGTTTTTAACTTTATTTATTAGTGTTTCGTTATTGTAATTTTTTTAAATTTATTTTGGCGCAAATATATAGGTTTAATTTAATTTGAGCTTCGTAGATAGGTACAACTAAGAATACAACTGCATATTTAATTCCAACATTTTTTTTACATCAGAGTAATAGCTCAGGAAATAAGGCGCCTGCCTACAAATACTGTGTCATGGGTTCAAATCTCGCTAATGTCAAAAAAACGGTTATTACAACTTAAAGGTCAGGAATAATATTAATAAAATATCGATCGATCGTCTTGATACGAGTAAAGTAAATACTGAGGCGATTATTAAGTTTATCAACTAGTAATGGTTAAGATCGCCGATAGACAGTGAATTAATATTGTATCTAAAAAACACAATTTCTAATAAAAATCTCAAAAAGCCCCTGGGGGAATTTATTATTAAATAAATAATAACCCGAGTTAGTAATTAATATTTGAATTTGAAGCACGCGTCGCATGTACGAGAGTTTAATCTGTAGTTGAAGCTTTATTTAAAGGATAAACCATAATAATGAAAGTGAAATGACCAGTTGAGAGTTTCGTAACGATTAACGAGGGCAGGTTTAATTACAGACCAGGGTTAAGACACGCAATGTGATACATTATTATACATATAAAAGTGGTTGTTATTATATCATTCAATGACAACTACTTTCTCATAGTACACATATTAAAAATACAAGTGTTCATACTAATTACAAATCATATATTTTTTTAATCCTCATAGGGTTGATCCGGATATCTTATATTTTAAATATCCATTAATATTATTAAATTTTGGTATGTAAAATAAATAAATTCGATGGAGAGGATTAGTATTTCCTGTTGTCTGACACACCATCATCATGACAAGTTGCTGGATTAGACAACACAATTCTTAATATAATATTTATATACAAGGATGACTCATATTCAGATGGCATCCGTTACTTTATAATAATGGCGGTGTGAGGGCCAAATATTTGTCGTTAATTAGGGACAATGTTCTTCAGGGTGAATGTATCGATCGATCAGAAGAATGGTGTATCCTGTCAATATGTTATATATATATGAATATCCTCATTCGCTTTTATCTCTTCACACACTTTGTTCATTTTATATTTAGCCGGTGTATCTGAAGGCACTTCGTACGTGATACTGTCTTCTTTATCTAATAACAAACCATTTCTTATTAAAAATTATCATTCCAGATAAATCTAACCGATCGTGTGACAATTGGTGACATAATCACCACCAACAATGACATTTATAATATTATCAGTCTAAATTCTATCAATAAAAAATGTCGGCTTTCTTTAATTTTTAGATTTTATTGCCATTTAATGGGAATATTCAATACAGAAATGTTAGAAATATCCTAAAGTCGAGAGTTTTATAGCAAATATCATCCATCATTCATAAATAATTTTCACCCATTTGAATGCATTAAATAAGCTTTATTTCATTTAAGATTTTTAAAGAACTTAAACCCGATTACAAAATAATTATATCAGTAACCCAAACCTTAATAACATTATTAGTACCTCGTAGAATTAGGCAAAAAATACTGCGGTCATGGGTTCAAATCCCACTCGAATAAAAAAATGATTCAATCGGCTAATGTGAGTAAAATTTATAAAATTCTGATTGATATTCTCGATTCAATTTTAATCTGAACGGTTACATTCTGTAACTGTAATATTTAAATAGATAACGACAGGTAATCTTAATAGATTAACACTTATGTTAATACATGCCCCATAGGGCGTATAATATATAAATAAATTTTCAATTTGTACACTCTTAGATTCTTATGTTTATAAAGCAAATGTCAAAGTTTCCACACGCACAGAAGCCAACCAACATTCAGCAAACGTCAAAACAGTTGTTGATATCGCACCATAAAGTCATATTATAGTTTTACCGTGTGACCAATTAGGACAGTTTGCAGGTAACTAAGCAAAATAATTGTCATAGAAGTAATGTACATTTTCATTATGAAAATGATGTGTAAATTTGAGGGAACAACCAAAATGAAGTAGTATCGTTAATCGTAAATGAAGCATGCGAGTAATGAACGAGTTAAAAGAATTAGTAGAAGTAGCTAGTTGTAGTATGTACATACATATATTGTTAGAGTGTGGAAATCAGTTTTTAATTAATATGGTAATGAGTAGTGTGGGTGTAGCAAATGGGCCGACAAACTGTTTACAAAAAGCCATTCTCAAAAATATACTTTGCTTGTATGCACTTAGTAATCTGTAGTAACTACTATGTAAATTAAGTGCCCTCTTTTCTTGTCTCTTCTACATTATGACCATAACCATGCTCTGTATCTTATCTTAACAACCTTTTTTAGTCTCTCATTATTTTCATGCTGTTTTGCGCATATTCAAATAACCATTGTGACTTCTGACTATTATGTAAACCTAACCCAACTTACATAACTTAGATTCCAAGTATAATTTTGACTCCCGTAGCATCTGCTCTTTTTCCAGCGAAGTCTTCAATTATAAAATCAATAATGTGTATAAGAGTATTTTCGACTCATTCATATATAATAAATTTTACAGGTAATGATTGATTTTTTTATATACATATACATACTGGTTTTCAAATAAGAAATAAATAACCCTAAAACAGTTATAGAATAACTCGTTCTCGTTAAAATAATGTAATAAGCATCTCATTTAATCTAATGGTAATTCACACAATGCTGAAGGATTTTTTTCAGTATATTAATAATTGTTATTAGATAAAATTTTTAGATAGAATTGATAAAAGCAGGCTATTATGCGATATTGAATCGTTAAAGTGTGATTTGCTGAATGATAGTGTCATAAAGCCTCGTTCCTATTCATAGTTAAACATCATAAAGCGGCCATTGAAAAGTTTAGCTCTGATCATAAAGATGATTCCTATAACACTGTAACAGGTGTACTCTTCCAATATCGCTCTAATTTCAATCACAAAACTTTTAATTGATCCCATTCACCCTACTGAGATGTATCATTTGTGTTACTTTACCCAGTAAATTGTGTTTGTGAAATTGTTAGAGCATTCTCATCTCAAAAAGAGTGGCATGGCGTAGTAAACCGCTACACTCGAATTCCATTAAGAAAACTACTAAAAGCTTTTAAAAGATACAATTAAAAATAATTACATCCAACAACGCAGAACTTTGCCATATTTTCCATTGTCTTGCCGCTTTCAGGAAGGTGTGGACTTAATTCTGGAATATGCTGGAAGAATTTTCAACTAAAGAGGCTTTCATCTGTATCAAAAACGAATACGACTTTCTTTTCCTAAGTCGCTGCTGCAAAAAAAAATGGCAACTTTTGTCTAGTACTTGTATACGATACGATCCTGATAAAAGTCCAATAAAAAGAACATTCAATTAAGTGTTACCTTCAAGCAAGCAATTCCGGCTAAATTATTTCCCAGCTAACCCGACGAGGAGAAAAATCCCACGAAGAAAATGTCTAATTACACCTTTGAACAGGTCATATGACCGAGAAAATAAAACAATCAGTTTCTTGTTCAGATATTTGTGGAGAGATAATATTATTTGAAAGTTCACCATGCAGTGGGTGTAGTAAACAAAGTAATATATGTGATATAATGCAGAACAACAACTCCCCTTCCTCTATATATTTAATCTCTGTGACACTTCAATTGAAATAAATTGTATCACAAATAATAAAGGCATCACATACAGATTACTTTCTTTATTCTATTATGTAGAAATCATGCACCCGCATTTTGATTTTAAATTAAATGTATCTCCGTGGAGGATTGAGATATCATTACGTCAAGGATGTATTTATATTAGATAAAAGATGGTAAGTCATAAATATATTTCGCTTTGAATAATTCGCCGGCATAGCTGAGGATATAGCAGGCAGAGCTGAAACGTGAAGAATATTTGAAGTGGTAATAAATGGGCAGGGTAAGGAAAGTGTAGGGTAAGTGTGGGTATGTGTGTGTAATAATATGGCACAGGCTCACAACCCTAGCTACATATGTGCCCTTTTTTCTTGTTCATCATTCCCCGAAATATGCATTCGTTTGAATATTTGTGCAGAGGTGTCGTAACGGCTATTGGAAAATCATTACGACCACCCGATCCTCTCCATCATCCACCCCCGCCCACCCCTAACAGAGCCGGGCCCTCAATTTATGAACGCATAATTCTACCCCTCCTTCACTCAGCCTTTCCATTTCGATACGCATATATTTTATTTGACTAATTCACGATGATTTGTGGCCCGCCGCGTCGATGAAATTTAACAGATTTTAACAAAGGCTATATCCTGGTCACAGACACCCACGCCAGTTTCAATATACTACAACCTTAATCATAATAATATGCTTATATATAAAAACGGTATAATTAATCAATCGTCTGTTTGATTAAATCAAATTCTTTAACCCCTGTCACCTTCATATTGCCATTATATTGTGTACACTTTAGCTTAGCTCCTATGATGTATTTTACTATCAAAAATTGTGTATTCATACTGAATAAAGAGACTGTAAATACATAGTTGACACGTTTGTTTGTTACAAATACATGTTTCACATGAAACTAATGTATTTTCTAGTAAGTAATGGACGTTTAGGATTTTATCAAATATTTATTACATATGTTTTTATTCTTCACACTTAATTATAAATTTATTGTGTAGATACATATTGCTGTGGATATTAAAAAAATTCCACATTTATTAAAAACAGTTAAACTATAAATAAAACACAATGATCTTTATACATTACAAAAACGAATCTACAAATTGACAGTTTCCAAGGAAAATAAATATTATTCAGCTTCAAATAACTGTATACATATATCCGTACAAACATATACGATGTTTGTGGGGTTTTGTATTTTTCCCAATAAATTATGTTATGACTTATTAATTATGTTAAATATCAATTGATTGTACTCCGTATTAAAATAAGTAAAAGACTAAGTCTATAAACTTAATATTGTAACATATAATCATAATGTATCAAAACATTTTACGCAAATTATATTTAATAAAGAAATTGTATAGTAAAATATACGATGTTTGTCTTTCTTTAAATGTAATATGCCATATAAAATTTTACTATAATAACATATTTTTATAAATTGTCATTTTTATATTCTTTACTTTACTTTTCCCATATGCACAATATCTTTATTTTATACCGTTTTTTCTTGTTTTTGTCTTGCCTGCAAAAAAACTCTCACGAGCGTTTGTATTCAATTAAGAAAATAATAGCTTTATAAATAAGCTTTTGATATAGATCCAACTTGGGTTACAATTACTTACTGGACTAACCTATGGATTTAATTGTATAATCAACTCACATTATAAAAAATATGATTATTAGCTAAACTCAGATACCGAAAGTTTAATAAACACATATTGACAAAATTCATTGGTAATGTAAGAAATACTTGTATAGTGTGGTTAAGCATAGTTGTAGAGTTATAGGTACTGTATGAAAGGAGACATTACTCATAACGACAACCTGTTCTGCACTTCCTTCTGCCACACATAGTAACAACCTTAACCTAAAGTCATACATGACACTACATTAATTTCCTTGAAACATGTAAAGAATACGAGCCAGTATTAGAGGGACAAGCAGCTGGTGACATGTCACAATATAAAACAGATATCGCATACATATATTAAGGCAGGGTATATTACGGCGAGTACAGCAGCTCGAGCACAAGTATCAACACCAGCACCGCCCCTGGCTATGGCTATGGCTATGGCAGTACCATCATGGTGGCGATGGTGATGGCGGTCAACCCGCTGCACGCTGCCTGGAATGCTACCAGGAACCCGCTATACTATAACCACTGCTCACTTCGAATTCAATATGTCGACAGAACACACCATATTACAAAGATGATTTTTACAAGAATTTTCTGTTAGTGATTCGTAGATATGCACACTTCAGATCAAGCAAAAAGCCGACTACGGGTTGAAAGGAACACACTTACCTAGGGCCGGTTTCTTCCACACGTGTTAAATCGTGGGTTACGTGGCAATAGATTATAGGAATGTGAAACGATGTTAAAGCTATAGCCGAGTGTACCCGATGTTTGTATCCCAGGCATTCGTGAACTTGCATACAGGCGACTTCGTCACGAAACTAGAACAAAGGGGGAAATATAGCACGAACTCGAGATTTAGCTATAGCACGCCGATATCGCCGAGCTAGAATTTGACGTAATTCTTTTGCGCGTAATTCGCTGACTAACACGAGCTCGAAATTTTACACACGTTGAGGAAACCGGCCCTTAATTTCGTGACCACGAGAATCAGACGCAAGTGCGTAGTGCCTTAACATTTTATAATTCAATTTTCTATGAATAGAAGATTAGTTAACCAGGCTTAACTGTAGAGGAAAGGTTAAGAAGACCTACAACTAAATTACAAAGGGTAGAGAAAAACAGTAACAGTTTCACTCACTATTTATAGTCATAGTCCAATTATAGTAAAAGCAAATATAGCATATTAATGAATGTATACAGTGGTGTTAGTCTAACCATATATATTTTTTTAATTTATTTACTCCCCAACTATTACTAGTTACACAAATCACTGACAGAGTGGCTCTGTCAGACTCAATAATCGACTCAGTATTTACCTTACAATCCAGGAAATCAGATTAAACCTGGATCAAGACTATTAATCGGGATTTTATTAATAATATTCCCGATCTCCCAGAGATAATAACCGATCAAATCAATTATAAAAAAATGACTTGGGCGGAATTTGAACCATAGTATTTGTAGCCACGTGCCTTAATCCTTGAGCTTTTACGCTGGTAAAATAATAAATTGTTACTGAAAGCTCTCTGCCAATGTAATAGTCACTTCTTGACTGTGTGCGTGTTTATAACTAAATACACTAATACTCAAACAAACATCCAAGACTAGAAAAATGCCACTATACATATAATAAATGAAATCCAAACCTATAAGTATGTTTGTATCAAATTGGCAGTTTGGAGATACGCTTTTGTATTACTGACCCTTTAAAATTTGAAATAAATCAATTAATATTTGAATAAACTAATTTTGTGTATTTTTTCAAGAATGATTTTTATTCTAAATTATGTATAATAAGCACTTCTTTTTCCATGTTCATTCATGACATTTAGATGAATTACATTTGATCAATAGTCGGTATCCTGAATTGTGTAGTTGTTTACGTGTCGCCTTATATGGCATGTTGGGTTGCATAAGAAGTGAGACATACTAAAATATGATTATACTTGGACAGTATTCACCAGTTTGCAAGTACCCAAATATATATATATATGTGGTTGAGTTGATTCAAAAAGTAAGTAATAGTTTCGGTGGTCGCGTTATTTTAGTGTCTGTTGTGGTCATCCTGTGTTGTCCGCAAATTAGTCGCAGCTTCTCCATCAGCTCAATGACCTCACCGCAGTCCAGCCACTTCTAAATGTTGCAATTATCAATGTTTGTTTGATTGTGTGCTTACAGATAATAAATACAACAAGAGCATGCTCACTATTCCTACATATACATGGGTTGGTGGACACTTCATGTATGTCCATTAAAAAAGCATTTGAATTATCGCAATTGCGTATACTGAAATGATCACTTTTTAGATCACCGAGTAAAACACTGTAATGCCACAATTACAGATACAGAATAATAGATAATTTTGAGAATATTTACAAATGAAATTTTATGAAAAACGACATCCCGTTATCCTATTGTTGTTATTATTTATTAATCCTGATATTTGTATATGGGTTTGTCTTTTTTCCCCATACTTTTTATTATTTAATATTAGGTATATCTCATATCAAATATTTTTTTAATTAAAATTATCATGTTAGTTATAGGTGAAAAGATTTATATAATTTGTACACCTAAGTTTAATTCAATTAAGATGTTTTGTATTAGTCAAACTGTGTAAAATTTAAATTAAATAATATCCCATTATCCGCCTTTATTCCACTCACCCCCTAAATTGGCTGTTTCCTTTTAAATGTACACATGGGAAATATAATACACAACCTTACTATTTCTAAAAACTATATTTGAGGTTATTTACATAAAAACGGATTTACAAAATATTTCATGTGTGTTCAAAATGTGCAGTTTTACTCTCTATGATCTTAACTAATTGTAACTATATCAGAAGCTAATTTATAAAGATATTATGTAAAAACTTAATAATGTTATAGTGTTTTTTTAATAAAAGCCAATATAGAATATTATTAATATATGTATATATTTTCCAATATTCAATAATATTATATTACTATAAAGTAAAACATTTATTAGACCTACATCCTCTTTGAAACTGTGAGTTTTTAGATACGTTCTTATGTTAACAACCGATTGAAAATTTTTAAAAATGTCTTAGTCTTATTAAAATAACATCGTAAATGGGATATTAATAATTAATGTGTACATTAAATAAAATTTACACATAATATAGGTTTATACTTTTTGTGTTAAGAACCCATCGAATGGATATTTTTCATTATGGAAGAAAGATGACTTACAACAAGTGTCCACCAAGCCATCTATTTATGTATAATGCATGTGAATTCTGAGCTGTTTCCGTGTATTGAATTTATTATGCAACGTTTCTTCACCAATTAAAGCAATTTCCGATCAATTATAAATAATTATGTAAACAATACGCAGCTGTAGAGCTTCTCAAGTTCATTATAACAGAACGGTGAAACCATTAATTGGACTATTTAACAGAATCAATTTTCTCCTCCGTCAAGCGAACGACCTGTTGGAAAACATTTTAAAGATCCCTTGTAATAAACACTTTGCTTATTTTAGAATGTCTACATATATATTACCAGCGCCTTGTTCGGTGGAAATATATTCTAAATTTGCAAGAACCGCGTTAAGCAACGTATTTCGAAACTAGAAGAATAGACCTATTTTATATTATGAGAGTGTCTGGTCTGTGAAAAGATTTCATAAACAATACTATTACGTGAAATAATTCAATGGTGAACAAATATACAGTACATGAATGAATCTCCGAATTTCGCAAAGGACGATAATAATCTATGCAAATTGAAGATAATGTTTTTTTCCCCTGTATACAACAGCAGCAATGTGTTGGTTCACAGATTTATTACGTCCGCGAAACACTTAATTGGATATGTATTGTTTTTAACAAGACACGATTGATATCGAATATATTTTCCGGCGCCCCTCATTTGTAGACCGACTTCATTTTTTAATATACACATAATTAGATTAATTAAAAGACCGGGACGCATTCTTCGAACCCGACAAGAATAAATTTGAATTAATCCGACCGAATTCCCGACTCGGATCTACATTATTGGAACCAGATCGACGATTAAATACCGAAGAATCTCGCTTTGCTTCATTTCAACTAATTAAATATAACTATCAATATTTATATTAATTTCAATATACAAAAGCGATTTTAATTAAATATATGAAATATACCCGATATTTCATATTGCGTGACAAATGCATATTTAAATCGAACGAACATCGAAACCGAAGTAATTAAACGCCATTTTAAATCACTTGATTGACTCACGACTCGACATTTAGACGATGTAAGTTTTCAAGCAAGGTATTTATTTATACTTTTTAACATTACAATAAACTAATTTTTACATCACTTCTCTATATAAGACTTTCAATAAATACTCTTGTACTTGAGGTTTCTAGTTAACACTTTTATTAGATGGCTCAGTTATAAGAGGTGATAAAAGTAACAAGGTCCTGGATTTGATATGTTTTTCAAAAGATTGGCTTACATAGTAACCTTATCGGTGGAGTTTATTTAACCAATTTCTTGAATCGCATAGACTTACTTTTAAAACTTATTTGCCATCGTATTAGCTCAGCGGATATGTTACAAATACTATGTTCATGAATTCAAATCCTGCAGGCTTGAAAAAAAATTTGAACGGCTATATCGCAAATAAGAGTATTTAATAAAATAATATTTTTGATTATAAGTCTTTATTGAGAATATTATTAAGCCTTGTCGGCGTATAAACTGTAATAGTTAAATAGATCATCAACCGGTTAAATTCATACAAGTGCAGTTGAATATGGATATAAATAAACTAGGTATCAACATTTGCACTCAATTTTTAATCGAATAATTTCGAAATTATATTTTTTATTAAATGGCCAAACTCGTTACTCTCACCTATTCTAATTTTTATTTCATATTATAATAAAACTATGGTCAATTTTACTTATAATAATAATCAAAATTATATTTGGGCTAATATGTCATTTTTTAAGATAATATTTTTTCGTTGGAAAGCAAAAAAAAAACATTAAAATAATAGGCCAAATTTTTACTCTCATAGATCATAAATTTTCCGTGAAAAGATTTAACTTTCGTTGTATGTATAATTTTAATGATTAATCTATATTTACAACTGGAAATAATATTAATAAAAATACTGATCGATTTTGATCCAGGTTTGCTTTGATTTCCTGGATTGTTAGGTAAATACTGCAATAATGGATGTAAAAAAAACTTATTTTTTAAATATTAATAAAGTATCATAGTAGTTTTTACTCGTTGTAATAAATTGTAGAATGTATCTAGGAGTTATTTGTTTGATATAGTTTAAAGAACCTGCCTGGGCACGTAACGTTAGCAAGCAATGATTACTTTTCGTAATATGATTTCGTCATGGGTATTGAAAGCACTTATTTTGTTGACGAGGTGGAAAATGTACACGATTATAATAATAGGAGCAAGACACAATTTGTAGCAAAGTCATTGATCTGTTTACTAATTTTAATAGACTCAGTCACCTTGACACAGTCTGCGTTACTTTCACTGTCCAGTATTGCCTGGTAATATGATACTAAGTAAGTTATGATGATAGTCAAAGGGAATACCATTGCGCCGGTGCACTTTAGCTCTTCTATAAAAATATAATAACATGGCTACTCCCATAACATGACGGCATACTCGTAGTTGTTTCCCGTGAAGAGATGTCTTTCCTGCTAAAATGCCTGCTGCCTTCACACGGCTTCACTTCCATTGTGCACATAACACACTTTTTGTACCGCACACTACACTCGGCTCTTTTATAATAATATCCGATACTTACTGTAGTGACATCCTCATATATTATTACTACTTAATTATATTTATTAAAAATGTGAGACTATTTTTAGAAGAGGTAAGATAAGGTTATTCATTTCAAATAAGACCATTTTCATATCAAACTCACGCATTCAGATATTCTATACAGAGAACACAATTGAAAATGGAAAACCTGTATATTTTTTACCCTAATTGGCTAATAGGAGTTGACTGGAATAAGGGCAGATAGCGCAGTATGCCCCGTTTCCATAAAATGAAACATTTGAGTAAATACCTATGAATGTACCTTTTACGAAAATTATTTATATCATATTTAATACATATTTTACTCAATTATCTCCAAATTGTCAATATAAGTATACGCCCTTATTCCACCCATCCCCTTATTGATTTATTTATAGTAAAATATATAAATATTAGAATGCGTTTTCACAACAGCAAAAAAGGATGCAAACCCGAGGCGCCATGATAATGGCATTCCTCATCGAACATGAAAAAGAAATTATTAGTCGTTAAAGCTATGGCCGTTTTCATTGCGGATTAATATAGAATGACAGCAGTTTATTATTATTAGCAGACAACATGTACTGTGGAATATATTAGCTATTGTATTAAGTCTGTATGTTACAAACCAATCGATAAATTGAATGAGTGAAATTGTAAATATTTGGCGTGACTTATGGACAAACCAAGTATGATATTGAAGCAGGCTTTGAGGTGAAATATGATGTGATTTAATGAAGAGCGAAGTTGTATTTAGACACACGCGAAGCTAATGATAATAGTGTGTACAATAATAAGGCTGTATCTTATGCAAAGATAATGAAGGTTGTTGCGTCACAGCAGCCTCTTGTAGTAACATTGTACTGTGTGTAGTTACAGTAATAATAGTCACAGTCACCCTCTACAATATTAACCTGTGATATATTCTACTCCTCCTTGACTCCCAATCACATTATATTACCTGGCTCTTACGACCTTTATTCCGCTACTAATTAATACTACTACACCCCTCGAGTCCTATTCAAAGACACGCTTCTCGCAAATTAAATACCCTATACAAGCGAAATCACTTATTTTTAATTGAAATTTTCAATGGTTTGTATTATATTTACATTCATCATATCATCATCATACAAGATTGTGTAGACGGTATTGAATATACATACTTTATGTTTAACGTTAGAAAATTAATTAAAATATTTCGAGTTTTTAATATATAGTACTTGTAATGTTCTCAAACATTTTATTAAATTCCAAAAAAAAAACGTACCTAAGTAAATTCTTCATTCTCAAATTAATTCATACTGCTTTATTATCTTTAGTCCGTACAAAATTGTTGAAAGACTCATACAACCTAAAACATACAAAAACACTTTAGGTATACATACAATCTGTATCTGATTGAAGTTACATTGCATGCTACAAATAATTTATTGAATGCTCTATTTTAATGATATTTTTTTAATAATAATTTTGAAGAGCTTCAGATTCTCCTGTTTTTCTTATTGTTGAGTCTAATTTTGGCTATTGCTATAAAAATTTCGGCGGGCTGTAGCTTCAATAATCTGTTAGCAAGGTTTGTAGATGTACGGTAACAATATAATAACAATATAATAAGGTTAACAATGAAAAATAAATATATTAACAAAATTGTCTTCGTTCACATAATAAATATGTTTGAAAAAAGCGACATAGTAATAAATGTAAAAAATATTCAAATATAAATAGTGTTGTCATTTTATCTTATAAAACCAATCAACGCAATGTTCATTTTACAGTCAATGATTATTATGCAAAAAATATTTTAACTTCAACTAGACACAGGTTGTTTTATATTTAGAGTTTTTTCAAACTCGGCAAGGTGAGACAATTAGTCAAATGGCTCTTTTCCGGTTGGCATTTTAAATTAATACAAGAATGCACCACGCAGAATTTAAAATATAATAAGGTTATGCGAAAAATATTCCCTCCACGAACAATGGAGTGTTTCGAGAAGAAGGGAATTATAAATATGATGTTAATTTAGTAATGTAATAAAATGAGCATTGACGAGAAGGGGAGTAATTAGCGAAGTAGTGTTAGTATGTGTCCTTCCTTTGTGCCGCCATGTCATATAATTACGAGTACTCTGAACGACTAGAAAATTGCACGTCGTCTTCCAAAAAGACGATGGAAATTCTCTTCTTCAAGCTTACTTTTCTTAGTCATTTAATAAGGCACTCACTCTTTTTCATCCCGCCGCCGTCATAACGACATCTGCTGTAACGAGCCTCGATCATATAATCTTTGTGACGTCACAATTTATCCAACTACTGCCCTCCTCTTTCTTTAATCAGACAAAGGAATAATATACAAAGTATGACCGCATACCCAAATAAGTATTCATGCACGCCACTGCTGCTAATTCTAATTAACTTTTAATCTATTATAACTCTGGCTTTGTGTGTGGATATGACACCTTTTCATGGATGGCATGACGAAATATTCCTTGTTAGTATATTCAACTTGTACTATAACAAGTCCACTGCACTTGTCAGGAGAGTCACGTACTTTTGGTCTCCACCCTCAGTTCACTATTTCCCCCATTCTTTTGATTTTCAGTCAACATTTAGTTACACACATTGTATAACATAATATACTCAATAGCAACTGCATTCAAGTTTATATGTAATAGCTTTCATTGACAGCCAACGCATTAAACCAGTTTCGTAATACGTTTTTTTATCTATAGACACTTTCCGATTGCAATAATGGACCTGTTTCATTTATAATGTTAATGATTTTATTTAATGGTTGATTTCGAAGGTATTTATTTCATCTACATTTATTATTTATTCATTTGTCATTTGGCGGTGCAACTGCTAAACAAGCCAGTTAATAAAGTTTTCTGTTTTCACTGGCCACTTGCCATCCCCTTCTAACGCCTCCGTCTATCAAAATCCGGCAACTGTTAGATGTCAATTTGGATTGTATTGCATAATATAACAGAAGCTCAAAGTCAATAGCCATAGTAACTGTCAAATTTCTGACAAATCAATCACTTTTGCGTATGCAGTGGTTACACGGTGCTAGTTACTGATCTGATAATAAATAACTAGCCTACAACTAAGGTGCTAGTTACTACAAATTTCTTAATGTTTACTTGCCTGGCACAAGCAACTAGTACTGTGTAACCAACAAATAACTAGTAGACTGTCCACCGTCAGATATATAAGTAAGTAGTACTGTGTAACCAGTCCTTTGGTTTCTATAGTAAGTGGATCTTATTCATTGTAGTCTTATAGGGCTTTTACTGTGTAATAAATTTGCATCAAAATAAATAAAATTTGGTGTGTCATTTAATGATTGGACGACACGGTGGCTTGAAAACAGCTTTCTGAAAATAATTATAAGATAAGTTATTTTTTATAATAAGAAAGGAAGAAGTCTTTACACGCCAATGTTATAATGACAATAATGATCTAGATTTTTAAAATAATATTTCCAGTTTAATTATAGAAGAGTGCAGGCACTTGGCCAATTTCTCAGCAAAGCACACTTGACATGTTGATAATTGTCACACAGACCAATTACACCCTCATTTCTCAGCTCTTATTACAAGCCTATTATTATTTGAAAATATTTACTTTAATGCAAATAATAAGCGCGTGTGAAACATCTGCTCTTTGTAAGATTCTTTACGTAACACTCGTTTTACTTTTGTACAGCCTGTGTAATAAATAGTCCTTTGTGAATATTATCAACCAAGGCTTCATTATTTTCATTATAAAAAATCTTAATCAACAGCTCATTTTTTGTCAACTCAATTAAGAACAACTTGTTTTAAAAATAGCCTGCTAGATAAACATGTTATATTATTATGGCCACCGTTTTTTTAATCTTATATTCAAATATATTAAATTAAATGAAATAATTCAATAAATTATTACAAATTAAATAATTATAACCATGGTTGTAATAAGTAAAAAAAATATTCTTTGAGTCATAATGTTTTCAAAAATATGCACATAGCTACAGTTATTTTTAATGGCAGCTATAACAACAACTACTCTACTTTTTTAATATTTGTTGAATAATTAAAAAAAAATTAAAGCATGCTCAAAGGCGTTTTGTTAATCGCAAAAATATAATATCTTACAATATCACCAATCACAGTCTTTTATAATAAGTCTATGTCCATTATTTAATATTAATTAAACAAAGAAAAAGGCTAATTTTTAAAGAAAATTTGAATAAAAAGCCATTAAAAGGTTTGATCAAATTATAATATTATATGGCAAAAACATACAAAAACCTACTTGTGACTTTTAGAAGACAGACATTCTTATTCTTAATTAAAAAATAAGTGGAAATATTTTCCCTGAGAAGCTTTTTTCTTTTTTTTTAGAGGGTTTTTTAAACACAATAACGTGGTAATTTTGTTTCGGTAATCCTCTCTATTTCTAGTTACACAGGTCACCGACAAAGCTCTGCCCGACTTAATAATTGTCTCAGTATTTACCTTACAATCCAGGAAATTAAAGTAATCCTTAATCAAGACGATTCATCGCGATTATATTAATATTATTCCCGATCTCCTTGTCGTAATGACCGATCAAATCATTTTTTTTAACAAAATGTGATATTATTGTTCTGCAGTGTGGCCAATTAGGACTTATTGGTGAATAGTAAGTATGTTTGATATGATGAGCAAGTGTGATATTTACCTGAGCTACACATTCACGATCGTAGGTATATAGGCAATATATAGTAATGACTAAAATAGTCGTGTGTTAAGTGGATGTTAGTTAAAAAAAAGGTTGTTAATTAAGTTGTCCCGGTGAAAAATATCGACAGACAATTGTGTTCCAGCGAGTGATGCGTGAACCATAAATTTCACGGGAACAAGGTGCGTTTCCGCACAAACAAGTTCATCCAAATAGGCATCGTAGTTTTTTGTTGTTACATGTTACAGAACTATTCCATCCTCTCATTAGGGACAATAGCTCCTCGTAAAGCGACTATATAGCCTTATTAGGTGACGAAATATACGCTGGCCCAACACCACTTAAAAACTCGGGACCTTCTAATTATGTTACCATTTCATGTTGATGTTTGTTCTGAGACACTTTGCTTTTCCTCACCATTCATTACTCGTTCTTGCGACACCCTAGATGTGTTTATTATTTCCGTTATGTTACAAACACCTGATCTGGACGCCATTAAACTAAAACATTTACTGCAGTCGATACGATATTTACTTATAAGCAAATTCAATCACTCCCGACTTGAAAGCACTACCCATTGCCACATAAATACACGGCGGCCTACTTACAATATTATTACGAATAGTAATTTGACTGTGGGTAGCATATCGATAGATAAACCAACTGCAATGTCCGGCGATAAAATCAAGTTGACCTCGCCAAGTGACAGTGCTCTATAACACAATAATATGTATATTATTATGACGTGTCACGTTAAAAGCCTTAAATATTTTATCGGCTGTTACATGACGCTTTAAAGTTTCATCCGTTTGTATTTTTGCACCCCGATCGAATATTTATGATGCTTTTTGCGTTTCGCCCCGGGCTTTGCTTGCTGAACCTGAACTCCTATCCAATATGATCACTGAGCAAATACAAACTACCTATAAAAGCAACACGCGCGTGATAAATAAAATATTACACAGCGATCTCAATGGTGTCTGTTTATTAGGTTCGTTGTGTAATTTGGCTAACGACATGGCGTTGGGAAAGTAAAAAACGACAACACGATAATGACCGTGTTCCAAATTTACCATCGCGAAATATCAGAAAAACATCACAAAAGCCGATACCATGATAATTATAATAAGAGCCTCGCAATTGGCTCGAATCAGTAATTGATAGTTGTATTGCGAGTTGTGAAATATAATGTTAATTATGTTATATTTAAATAAGCATGACGATTGCTCTTTCGGCCTCATCTTCAAATTCGATCAGCTTTGATACATTATTGTACGTGCAATTTAGTTGCATGCAAGTGCGTTTTGATCTTTTGCATTCAAGTTCAGACTGAGTATGCCGTTATACCATTTTAGTTAACTTAAAATTAATCAATAATCACTAGTTCTACTTAATTGACAAACAATGAACAATTAGTCGAAAGGCCTTAAGCAAATAAATTATTAAACAGTTTAGTAGAACTTTTATTTTCATCATAAAAATCACAATGACTTAAAATGGCACTGACAGATAAACACTTGCATGCAATAATCAGGCACGCTAGTACAGTTGCATGCATCTAAATTGCACGTTTATCAGTACTTTTAGGGTCGAGTCAGTGCAACGTGACGTAAACGATACTAGGGCGTTTTGTTGGCGACACAACGTGGCAGCTTGAAGTGTTGTTTAATGTGTATGACAGATATAACTCTTCATATGCAATAATTTTTTTCATATGCATACATCTATATTGTGCAGAGGCTTGTACAAAATGAATTACAATAAAAAGCGTCGGCCGATTTTAGTGAGTTATGGTTGTATGGCGTTGGCGGTGACACTATTTTGGGACCGCACTCTCAAATTATCGCTAACCATTCGATTCCGGTTGTGAAAAAAATGAATCAATTTATGGCCGTCGTTTTGCATGTGACATAGCTGTGACATATATTACATAAACGCTTAAAACACGATATTTATTTGTGAACGGCTGCAGATTTGCTTTGAAATATCCAATGGAAAGTAGCCACGATGATAATAATACACATAATTGGTGTATTGTCTATACACGCATATAAGCATGTCAAGTTGATCATTCAACATAACACGCATGGGAACCGACCGACTCTTCTTTGGGAAAATTATTTATATACAAATCACTCTTCGAATAAGCAATGCCAAATAAACTGTTGTTCTATTTTGATCATCAAATGTGCCAGTATTTTTTACTGTTACTAATTCACATATATAGTATATTATAAGATGATCGGTTACCGGACAATGGGTTGGCATTATAAAAAGATGACAGGCGATGTTTAGCTGTCATGGCTTTCGGTTGCTTGCTTGAATCGTCCATAGAGTTTAATTAGTAATTCAATACATGCTGAATGGATATTCTCAGTAGGTACATATTACAACAGATCATCTCATATCACTGAACAAACACTCATCTCATCCTCACCTTCATTCCAGGTGAAACAATAATAATACAATGTGAACTTTTTGTCTAATCTAAATCCTCAATATGTCACAAACTCGAAACCTCGAATTCTTATTTTATACTACATAAATAAAGTTATAATCAAACCTCCAAAAGGACGAAACTGTTTTTCAATTACTCACAATTATATTGCACTGTGCGGCTAACATTTTGATTATACATATTGCTTTATTATGCGGTAAAATGTATAACAATATTAATAAAATTTGCATTCAAGTTTAGAGTTTATTTGCATTAATGAAATAATTTATGTATGATAACTGATAAGTGTAAATGTATATCATATAATTTTTTGCGGAAATATTAGAGAGTTGAAATAAAATAATACAATAAGCAAATAATAATGCAATATTAAGGAATTGTTGATATCGTTGACTTCTTTGTGGAATTCTATAATTTAATTAAATAGGTTATTCGTAATTTCCACATTAATTTTATTAAGAACTCAAGATAGTATGGCGACTACTAAGTCTCTGAAGATGACCAAAATTACTGTGGAAATTACAAATAACAATTTTCTTTAAATTATAAAGGAAATCGAATACGTCAAAGCACTTCATTACTCTCACTTGGACTAGGTCAGCTTATAAGTTAAATACCTACATACTTAAATGCTTAAAATTTTGCCTTCATGAATCAAAATATAAAATTTCATTCCTTGATTTCTCGAATATTTAACCGAGTCGATAACTCGATTTTTTTAGCTTTTCCCGTAAGGTAATCGAGTTTCTACTGTTATTGTGTTCGAGATGATCATTCATATTATTTAACATTTTCGGGCGACTGGCGTGAAATCCGAAATAACAAAGGGGAGGTGTATTAATAAAACTTGAATCAATTATGGTCTGATAATCAATAAAGCGGGACATGACTTGCACACATCGTTAACTGGGCTTCGTGATCTGTACAGGGCAACTAACTAACTAACTCAAGTATTTATTTTCATTGTGAGATCATTAGATAAGATAACAAACAATGAGGTATGCATGATAGAGTAATTGTTCGATAAGGTTAGTAAACAATGTTCTTGTGTTTGTATGTATGTCAAAGTGTGGTGTATTGTATGAGAGACAAGTGTTCATAATCATGGGTAAAGAACATGACAAGCCTCGTTATAAGCATCATATCAAATCTGATAATACGAACAGATCCCGATTGAACATTCGACAACAGATCAACGGTACTTATTACAATATTCTCTTTACCGTTTGTTCAACCAATACTGTTGTTAGTAAGTTATCGCATGCACTCCTCATAATAAGCTCAGCTAATAATAACCATCACCTGCCTCTACTTTAGTTTAAGAGATTAAATGATACAATCTTATCGTGTAATAACCAGCATAGAGCCTGCTTTTTATTTATAGCCTCCAAGTCTCAGCACGCATTGCTATGGGAATTATCTATGCATTACAACAATGACAACATGCAACATACATACAAGCAAAAACTAACAAACGCTCAGTAACTATCCATTATCCAGATTAAAATAGCTTTACAAGAAATTAAACAGACACTATTTTATGCCCAGTTTTTTTCATTATAATTTTCGACCAGAATCAATTACGGATTTATAATAAACTGTTAGAAAAGTATGTACATGTCTGAAAGGCTGTTTTATTGTAAACATTTAGATCAGAGATATGCCAAAGTCAAACGAATATTTTTTAATATTTTTAGAAGATCTTTAATCTTGACACATCTCTGCTCGTAAGTGTAATTTTATTAAAAATTATAACATTTTTTTGCCTGCGGGCTTTCGACTAAGCTCAGTTAGTTATCTTCGGAGATTACACTTTATTCTCAGTAATATTATATGAATCAGATTTATACTTTCTTGGAAAATTGGTGTAGAGTCAGTGATAGAGCATTGCACGGGTTAATAAGCTTAAAATAAAAAATATGGATATTTATTGAAGGTGTTTTCATACTCACAATGCTACGACATAATTTGCAATCTTAGATATAACTACACTTTTTGACTTTATTACTATAACGAATATTTACGAATTAGAATATTTTTCTACGAAAAGCTACTCTAAAATATTAAAAAAAAACCTTCAAAAAACCCATTTAAATATAGCTGAAACATTCTTATATTTGACCTCTATAAATTTATTTATTGGAGTTATCACGAATGATAATATTATATGTGCTTGTGGTAAACAAGATGGGCATTATTATTTGAATACCAAATAGCACAATAAAATATTTTTGACTTACTTGATTTGGTCGGCAAACAAAAGCGGGTGAATTTTTGCGTTGGCAAATAAAAACAAAGTGTCGTATTTCTCCGCAAGATTTGTTTTACGATTTATTTTACCCATCGTTGCGAGACTGCATATGAAAAAAAGGATGTTTCGGTAAAAAGCAACATATAAGCAACAAAGAGGGAAGGGAAGGGTGTTGGTTTGTGACGATGTAGGAAGGGATTTTATCTGTTTTTTGAGGTCCCCTTATCGAGAAATTTATTTTGACAGAGGCATAAAAAGCTGAACGCCTCGGAAGATATCCTGTGAAGCTGCAGGTCCCGCCTCAACCATGTTCCTCGCCACTATCTTCCATTACATCTTCTCTACTCCACTACACGATCATCATCATCATCACAGACAACTACTACAACTACTACTGCACTCAATCATAAAGCATAGTCGTGGCTCTGATTGCAATCAAATACATAGTATCACTTCACCACAAAAAAAGAGAGTGGTGGGGGAAGTGACAGAATGACGTCATCCTCCCATACATTTCTATACCATTCTAGGACCATAGACACACTGAAATCAAATTCGGTTGGACGTTAAGTTGGTCCTTAACATTCATATGATGACTTTACCTGATCTACGAAATCATATAAAAAGTTGCCAGCTTATAGTCATAGTGGTAATCATCTATCCGAAATTGATGCGCTGAGGCGTTCAGAGCTAGAGTGTCCTACTTCTGTATTTCCAGTCATGAAACTTTGAAATATATTAGTACACAGGCTTATGAAGGGCTCATAATCAAAAGCTCCCGAATCCAGATCAAATCAAATGGAGTAAAAATAATGGTATGATTTCCAATACACTCCCCCACTTCAATAATCAGTGACTGGCACTTAGGACACTCTGGCTCTGAACGCCTCAATTTCTTCAATAAATAATAAAATATCAAACAAACAAACCTGTCTCGTAAATAACAATTTTATTTAATGAGAATGTTTTACGGAATTATTTAATTTTTTAATTGTTAGCTTGTGTGCTTTAATACAAAAAAATTAAGAGTACTTTACCTTGTATTCACGAAGATAATATCGAAATAATATTTTTTCACGATAAAACCATAAATAATTTCAGTAAGCAGCGAGCTTAAACAGCTTCTTTTGATAATCGTAAACCTGCAGGTATTGTATGATATTTTTACGAGTAATCAAGTTTCCCATATTATTTTTTTTGCAATCGACTGTATAGAAGAATGTAATAAACGGTTTGGTATTTTACATGGAACCGATTTAATCACACGTCGTCCTTATTGGTTTACGTTTCGATTTTATGGTATTTTTATAGGTCGCGTGATATTGAGTCCTAACTTTGATTTTTTATAAATATATTCATAAAGCAATTCTCGCATCTCCGATACTCAATATCCATAAATTTTTAATCGATTGACATAAAGTGTTTTGGGTGTATAAATTACTTTGTATATTTATACAACACTTCGATAAGTAAATTAAATATTTTTATAATATTGAAACTAGTATGGCTGATTTTTTTTGCAGTGGTCAAGTTGATATATTTAGAATGGAATAGTTTGTGAGCAGAGCAAAAAAGTGACACTGTAAAAGATATATGAGTTGGTTGTGGTTGCTCAAAGCTATTATATTTACATAAAGAATAAATTATTGTGGCCTCAAAGAACGACATCATCAATCAGCACTATGTACAATATTAACCCCTTTCATTTTTTATTATTATCTGTATATTTTTTGACCCACTCATAACACAAAAAATGAGATTTTTTGATGAGATTGTAAAAAATATCAATTGTTAACAGGGGATAATATTTACCACCGTACTTATATAGCATGGACTTTTAATCATTGAGTATATTTTATATATATGAAAAATATCCCTGATTTTTCTAAATAAATAAAAATGAATTATAGCTTGTCTCAACTGTTAGTGGCAATAATTTTTGTCCACTTATAATAATAAACCATTATTTTAATCCAAAATAAAATGTGTAGTTTAATCGACACCCAAATTATGTAATTATTATTTATTTTTTTATTATTCGAAAATTAATTTCTAAAATCCTTTTAAAATATTATCAAATATAATTTTGGAACATCATAATTCAATTCAATTCAAAATTTTACATAATTCATAATATAAAATGAGGCGTTCAGTTCCTTAATCACGAACTCAACATAATATGATTTGAAAAACATAAAGAGCTGCTCGTGAGGATTATTATGATAGATTTTTACTAACTATTCATTTTCACCCATTATTAATTAATATGTATTTATTATCATATTTTGATAAAATTTTCCTTTTCCCTTTCCAATACTATAAAGTTCGTCAAAAGACCTCGAAAATTCCAAAGTCCTTTTACTCGGAACAAGTCAATCTTTAGTTCATGGTTATGGAACTCGATGCCTAAAAAAATTGGCTGTAAATTTTCCTCGGTGTTTTCTGAGAAGTATAATATTATTTTATTCAAAACAAAGCTGTATCTATAAGCAATGAATAAATTCAATTGTATAAAAATACAAAGATGTCCTTGTATTTTTCTCTTTGAGTGTCATATTTTAATATTATTCTCAGAACACTAATATATTCATCGCACTCGCAGTTTATATCAAAATGTTGGGTTGAAGGGTTGCTAGGTCTAGTGGATGATTCATGGGCAATGTTGTTGTTTAAGTTCAGTGAAGTAAGAGTTAAATAATTAAATATGTGTGAAGTATAATGGTTTTTAAGGGGTTGTGTGTTGGTAACGGATCGATGATGGTTAGTTGTTTCGTTATGAAAGGTTGTTAACTAACTAGATGGCATCACGTCATATTAAAATAATTATTTTGCCCCACTTTGCATGCATATACAACTAATATTATTACATACATATATTCTAAGACTAAACAGGAAAACCACACAGAGATTGCACTTTTCATTATATACCAAGATTGGAATCCATATATCCATTTTTTATTTAAATTTTATAGAAATAATAGGGCACTATTAGGGCACTTCATCCATAATATGGATTAAGTGCCCTAATATTGTTTACGTAAAACACTCCCCTCTCCCATATAATGTAGTTGTCGTTGCGCTATAGACAAGCTGTATCTTTATACAATTTTCCATACAATAAATAATTTTAAATCTGAATCGTCTCGTCTTTTTGTGACCTTGTTTCTTCATAAAAAAATAATATAAAACATTACATTAACACCAGATCTCTATGTAATATGAATTTTATTGTGGGCGATGTCAAAAAGGCAAAATATTACTTAGAATATGAATACAAAGTCGAGATACAAGTTGAAACCCACAGAGTCACTCACGCTCAAGATTTAACTACTGTTGAAGTAATTGGCTCAATGAGTTCGATATAAAGTATTATTTATTAAGAATTTATCATCGGTATTAACGATCCTATACTAATAGGGATGAAAACGTGTAATGAATAAGCAATCCAATTATACAAATAAGATTTTTTTATTCCGCAATAAAAGTATGTCGAGTGGTGGTTATTATTTGGTTGGTTGGTCCCTTTGAAAGTGTCACAGAGTATTATTATATTTTAGTGTAGTTGTAGAATACACCGTATGGTGAGATTTCAATTAAGAAACTAGAGCCACAATCAAAGTGGAAAAGCACTACAAAGACCTCAACCAAAACTGTTCCTTTGCTGTTCCCATATGCCACATTCTACTACTACACTCTATTATTACAAAACCACATATTTCATTTAATTAATATATTCCAGTTCAAAGTTGCGGAACGCATTTGTCTGTTGAAAGCAATGGATTCGATGTAAATTGTTGATATAATCGCCCATACTTTTTTGCCGATGGAGGTCGTTTAAGTGCGGGAGCATTTTCATTCACGGTTCATTTAATTTTAGTACAGCGTCTAAGAGTTGAGGACATAAAGGACAAAAAGGTCCGTGTCCTGGTAGTGGTTATAGTATGTGGGAAGGGAATTATGCAGATCTTCTTTGATGATGTGCTCGTTTTGTGTGATTATAAGACCCCGCTCATATTTTAATACGATCGCCTTCCGAGAATTCCCACTGACCGACGAGTTTTGACAAAATTATATCAATTACAAAAGGTTCTTCTAATCCGCTCGGTTATGCTAAAAATTGCTTATCGTCGCTCGACATCTGAATTTAACTATATGCAAGTAATGAGGCATTAGAGGTTCTCGCCAAATGAGTCAACCTCAATTTGCCGCTGTGAGGAATTCTATAAGCATATTTTTCGTTTTATTATAATAAACCTGAAATATGGCTTTACTCGGAACCAGTTTCGATCCTCGGTAAAAGTGCAAAGCGCTCCGTAAATCGCCGACTAGCCAATATATATTAAAATGCATATTATGAGCTTTTTGCATCGAATGTATTATCGTGAAGGTGTTTTTGTTTTTATCTGAATCGCCCGTTAATGTGGAACTTTCATAAAATGAGTTCGTAGTCGAGTGAGGAAATTGAGGTGGACAAAAAACCTATCGAGAAGAGGCAAATAAATCTGCGATACAAAAGGAACCGCTATGAGTCGTATATTTATTTATATACCTGACGAAAACCACAAATTTGGGCGTATTTATTGGTTGGCACCTCCGAATTACCCTCCTGATTTATTGGCAATACTTTGATCTAACAATTTATGTAACACACACAAGTCAGGGGGGTGTCATTAAAACCGCATCAAAAGTATATCGGCAACACGTGCTCACTTTATTTATATCAAAAACCACTAATCGACTTTTATAAAACCTCATGTACCTACGCAAAAGATATTTCATATATATCTAATCTCTTAATCGATTATAAGTGTAACAGCTTAGCTATAAATATAGCATACTGGATCCAAAGTACGAAATAAATGTATTTTTATAAAACAAACTCAGATATCGCTGATTTCTATTAATGAATTGAATTCATAAATATAATTGTAGTGTAGGGAGTGAAGTTATTATAAGGTAGTGGCGGTGGCAGGTGGTGTAGTTGTAATGAATTCACATAGTTTCTTTTCACGCGAGTCGATAAACAATCTGATAGTATTTCTCGATAGGATAAGATAGTAAGAACGAGAGTATAGTATGGTTTGCAGCGAGACTTGTGAAATACGATTGTAAAGTTATTAATTGCACGGCACCTGTTCGTGTGTATGGAGCGTTCATTAGGACCGGTGCACACTGCACTGCGAGTCTGGGACACACCACCACTACACGGACACACTGTTACGGTGACCATAAATCCGAAATGCAATCCCGCGATACTATCGGCCAAAATGAAATGCCTGTTTTACGCGCTCAGTTCAGCAGCCGAGCTTCTTCCATCATAATATGATACATGCGAGTACAAGGCAAGTACATTCGCAAGGTGGAAGCTGACGTCCTGCCGCATGCATTCTATAAATTTACACTAATATCCCGCATAAAGTATCCAGGCGACAACTAATGGATTCTCTATCCCAATGGGACGTTTCGATATTGCCAACCGTTCTCCCTCCCGATTATATTTTATCCGATAACGATACCTATATTTGAACACTTCTTCAGAATTGAAAGGATTCCTTCCACTATTTCATTTTCATATCCCTGTTTTAGATATTCAAGATTTGATACTGAATTTGCGTGTGAATACGTGAATTTGAATGTCTGCAAATTCTATGATTGTGGAGCAACTCTTGAGCTATAGACAACTGAACTAGCAATTTTTCGGTGTGGTCAATTACAGCAATTGGCATAACCGTCGTAATAGCTCAAGGGATAATAAGCGTGGCTACAAATACTGTGCTCATGGGTTCAAATCCCGCTCAAGTCAAGATTTTTTAATTGATTTGATCGGTTATTACGACTGGGAGATCGGGAATAATATTAATAAAATCCCGATCGATCGTCTTGATCCAGATTTACTCTGATTTTCCTGGATTGTAAGGTAAATCCTGGGACAATTATTAAGTCGGGCAGAGCCGCTTTGTCGGTGACCTGTGTAACTAGTAATAGTTAAGATCACTGACAGACAATTAACACGTTGTTGTGTATAAATATCTCCTCAAAAAAGCTCCATCAGAGATGTAGGTTCTCTGGTATTCCAGACGACTGTTTTCTCTTAATAATAATTATTAAAAAAACTCAAGATAATTATGAAAATTCTTTGGATCAATTAATTTCACATACAAGAATTCGCATTTTGTTTGAAAGTTCTCTCTATAATGGGTGACCAGATTGATGAAACTTTTAATTAACAAAGTAACATAGCAATGGTAATGTAGTGATTCCTTTAAATTATTCACAATTGGAACGTACATTTACTCTGAGACTTTGACAGTTTTCAGAAATCTGTAGGTGTTTGAGAACTTCAAAATTCAAAACTTGTGTAGTACGTTTCAAATCTATAATTTACTTAGGACTGATTCATCGTTAAACTTAGATCAATGGACTGTTAGTAATATTTTATCAGATGAGGAAAAAAAGATGTAGTTTTTTTATCTGAACAAGACTTTAGTAGAAGTTTAAATGGCTGGTTAGAGAATGCGAGTTATGCGGTGGTTACACGGTGCGAGTTACTAGCCTGATAGTGGACAACTAGCCAGCAACTGGCGTGCTAGTTACTACAAACTTCTTTGTTTTCACTTGCTTCGCACGACCAAATAGCACTGTTGTTATAAGTAATTGCCCTGCAACTACTCGTATTTGTTCTATGATCGATTAAGCTAGTAGCTGGCATGCGAGTTACTATAAGCTTTTTATATTCATTCATCATAATGCTTTGATTACACAGTGTTAGTTAGCCATTTAAGGTCAGTAAATAGCACTGTGTAACCAGTTCATATGTATGAGTAGTAGCAATGTAGGAGGAAAGCTACTGTTATGTGCCAGTAGTCCACTGGCAGGCGAGTCGCATAAATCTCGTTATGTGATATTTTGTCTAGATAGCATTTAGTGTAAACTTTCCCTACCCACTGAAAAGGTGGTCAAATGTAGCAAAATATGTATGTTTATATAAATTATACATAATAATAGCACAAATACGATTCGAACCAAGCTGATAAAATATATAAGGCTCGGTTGAAAATCCCCGTGATATAGGTTTATTAATTTTAGATATTACAGGCGCGTGGATATTTTTGTGATGGTGGTAAATGTGAGCCGATTCCGCTCGTTAAATATTTGATTGTGTTAAGGTTTGGCGGTGTAGTAAAATATAATATAATATGTAGATTGTGAATAGTATCGATTTGTGAATTGAACCAACAAATCATGCAAATTAATCGGTGTTTCGTACGTGGCGTTGTACCACTGATTGGATCCCAACCAATTATTGCACTAAAATTACGTAATACCGAAAGCTTCACAATTACTAATTATATAAATATAATACCACCACTACCAATATTTCTATCAAATTATTAAAATATACTCCTTTATCAAATTATAACCAAAATACTAACAGAGGCTTAATGCTTATATGCTTCATCACGAAAAGGTTTCCAATCATTTTTATTATTCAATACACGAAATTATCAAGGGATTTGGTTTGAAAATCATATCAATGTGTTCAGCATTAAAAGGCTTCAATATTATTATTATTATAAATTTTATTACATGGTATTTAGAATAAAGGGATTAAATAACGCGACGCCTACCTATTCTCGGATACTCTCTTATGTTTGTAGAGCAAATATCAAACTATAAATATGCTCTGATAATAGTTTCCCAGGCAACCACACAAAAATGGCTCATACCATATATATACATATACATACATACATAGATAGCAATTAATATTGATAATTTCGGAACATGAACTTATTTTTCTATAACTTTTTAATGGTCTCTAAACTTTAAAGTACTTCTGACCTGTCTTTAATTTATTGTATTTTTTTAATTCATAGTTCATAACTTTAAATTATTAAGCTTTATAATTAGATGTGTCAGTAATTCATAAACGTATCTACAAAAAAAGGGTTTTTGAGTTAAATATGTGTGTACTACAAAAAACGCACCTATCTATGTATACCAGAAAATAATTTTTCAAAATATTATATAAAAGCTTATAACAATCTCATGGTATAATTATAATGAAAGCTAGTCTTATTTCAATAAACATACACTTATATTTAACGTTGAAAAATATTTATTTTTAAAAACCTATCTAAAAACTGTCCGTTTCTATATAGGTTTTTGTGCTACTAACCCATCGATATGAATAGGTGATGATATTGAATGTAATGAATATTATTAAGCACAGTGTAAATGTATGATGGTAATCAATGTCAGCAGATCACATAACGGTCGCTTAATTGTGTGTTTCTTCTTTGGTGATATTTATTCAGCTAATTTTATGAAAATGTATTTCTTAACACAGCGTCCGCTTAAAAGGTGTAGTGTTTATGTATTTTTCCAAGCAATTACTGTGTCAAATTTACGACAGTGGCTTTTATTTGCTTGTTGTACACAGAAGAGCAACTAACTTTTGTGATACAAGCTACATTAGCCAAAGCAAACTACTTAAAACCACCCACTTTACGTCGAATGTTTTCTGATGGCTTAAAAGTTTTTTTCACCGAGTCACCGTTTAAAATAAACATTATCTTGTCTCGAAGCCGTTGTCGATAAAGAAAAATTCTCGTGAAATACTTACACTTTTTACGCAAATATCGACCAAATAGCTTTTTGTTTTAAAACACCTGCTTCTAATGATATAAATTAATTGAATGTGTAAAAATAGATCGAAGCTGTGTGTGTGATATAACTGGAAGCCGTGTTGTTATGCTGGAATAGTTTTTAATGAGCATGAATTATACATGAAGGAGTGTTTCTACTAGAATCTTCCCCTCCCTCAAACAAAACGACCAATCAGTAAATATATAGTACTTTTGTATATATTATTTTGTGTACGCCACTGACCTATGAAGGGAAACATTAAAATTGTAGAGTAAGGTAAGGTTTATTCGGCTGCACTACTTTAACTGCGCCTAAATACATATTATAACATCATTTAAATTATACTTTCGGACGAACTTATCAATTATTCAATAGAAGAACAACTAGATTCAAATGTGTGTATTATGTAGATATTTTCCACATAATATTATAACTATAATAATGTCTTTTTATCAGTCGGAAAGAAATATGACAGGTGAATCAAACTGTAAAAGAATACATTTTTTTATTAAAAAATGTACAATATTCTGAATCCTCTTGACAGGTTGACTGCTCATTACGCCTAAAGGCGGCAGTTTGATCCATACAAAAATGTTCTCAATAGATAGTTAGGAATATAAGGTGAAGTTCATATACTTTGATAAACATTAATAAAAATTCCACCCCATATAAAGGGCATAAAAATATTAATTCATAATATTTTAAATATGCCTATAAACATTTTTAATTATGTTAAAATATGCAATATAATATATGTAGTTTAGAATTTATCTCACATTTTTGTTTGTTATGTTATAATAATTTCCCGTAGATTTTCCATTAAAATTGTTACCTTATAATAATATGTAAAAATCCTCCACAGCTACGTAATTTCCCACTGTCCGTTTCGAGCTTAAAATAATTAATGAATTGCAGATCGGGAAGAATTCGCATTATGCAGTGAACGAATCTCGGAGGATTAATTAATCATTTGCAAAAAAAAATGTGAATCACCATCGCATCGCTGGGGAGGAAAGTTGCGCGATAAAACAACAATATTGAGAAAACAATAAAAAAAACAATTCGGCCGAGAAGGCATTTGAAATTGAAAACGAATGTGGCTCATATTATTAATTCTGCATGTCCACATAAAGATTGTGATATATCTGTCTGCGGGGAACGTCAGCCTTTTTACGGCGTTCTTCTTTTTATACCCACCTTCTGAGATCGCTATTGAAATACTATTTTTTATTAATTTAACCTCTGTGTCTAAATGTCATGAAAAAACGACGAGTCTTTCAAATGGTTGCAAAACGGATTCAAATATAAAGTTGTTAGTCGATACGGTTATTGTATTTAACGATCGGCGTAATGTGGCTCATTTAAATTTAAATGGTAACGTTTGAGTCGGAAGTGCTGATGGTGTCACATTTCCAATTAAGAGGCTGTTCGTCAAAGAGTTGGCCAAGATTTACAAAACCAGTAATAGGATACTCGATCCTTCAGCCAGCTAATTAATATAAATATCCGTGTGACCGTTTGTGAATCCTATTGCCTCGTCTAATATATAATAAATACCTTTATCAATGTCAAGATTAAATTCCACACTACTCATAAAGACCGAAAGGGACCTCCGTCGTGCACTCAGAGACTTGTTTTATATTATTTTAGCAGATTCACAAAGCAGCAACTTTTCGTAGCTAAATAGGCTACGCCATACCTCCGTCGAGCTCTTCTCGTTTTAATTAACTCGGACACTCTTTTGACCTTTACTTTCAATCATGGAGATCCGACCCTCGGTTCTTTCCATTTTTTTTACCTTCTTCGGGAGTCAAGTTATCAAGTTATTTTCAGCTGGCATATTCTCGACGTCGCGTGACTAGATCGATCGCGAAATTGAATTAAAATATTTTCAGTTTTCACTTATTTTAAATTGAATTCCATTGTGTGTGTGTGCCGTCGTAAATTGTCCACATGTTCGATAATCCGACCACGCAAACAGATAAAAAAGGTTTTTTTCTGCTAGAAACATTGTAGTACAGAAAAGACTGGTAAAGGGAGAATTGTGAGATCACATGGAGTGTATTATTTTTATCTGGACATGGTCGTATTTTTGCACAACCACAACAAAAAGGCTTCTAAAATAAATTGTGGCTGTTTGACCTTCTTCTAATCGAATACGGCCAGATTCGAAGAAAATTAGTTTCGCCGAGAGTTATCTTAATATATTTGAAAAGCCATTATGAGAGAATGTATATGTGTTCGTTCTCGCTAAAGAAGGTTTGGCGTGAGAGGAAAATGACATCAGTATATTAGAATAAATTTTGAAAGAGGCTCTGAGGGTCTTTATTGGAATAGTAGTCGTTAGGATAAACGTCATATAAATTGAAGGCTCACGCGGTCTTCTCTCCATTCTAAATTCCCGCATATTACTTTTTGCTTCTCTCCATTTTCACACACCATCCGACCACCTTTTCATTTTAATCAAATAAAATATTATATAATTGGATCAAATATTCCATTTACTAATAACAAGATGGCGACCTACAAACTCCTGATATCTCTTTCGACCCTTTTCATTTAGCTTTTTGCATCTCGTTCAACAAACTGTGAGCGTTAATTAAAACCGATGTTTCTAATTAAAATGTCATGTCTGTATCATTTCGGGTTATATTTATAATGATATTCTGTATGTTTTCATTAAAACATTGACTGACTCAAACACTTCCTTTGTATCGTATTCGTGCTTAGAATACATAATATGGTTTTGTTTAAAGACGCCGCGCCGCTTCTTTTTATAGGCAGTATTTATAACAATAGATGATATTTTACTTGAAAGGATTATTAAAGGTATACAAATACAATGAATGGTTAACTAATCGTCAGACGTGATGATAAATAAATAAGATGGCGCCACTTTGTAATAGATAAACAAGTTATGCGACTATTTCCTCCCTCGACAAATTAGTATTTCTTGGCGCATGCTTCATTTGATATTCGGTGGGAAAAGGTAATATCCACGGGAATCAGTATTCTATCCATATTTTTATTAATTTATCAGACCTCCACGAATTTTTAGAATAAACTTCAAAGTGACCCCGCCAACTCTTCTTATTGGTCGAAATCAACATGCGATCTTCAAATTCATGAATGATCAATACAGTAAAGAGGTAAATCTTTGATTAATTAATTGTTGTGGTCAATACATTGTTGCAATTGTTAATTGTTTATTACTTCATAGGCGCGGTACAGATGAGTGCTCGTTTCTCCGCCAAGCCGATGAATAACTAATTAGAGGACCGATGATCATGCATGTCTGTGGTGCGCCTTATTGTCACTTTTTTAGTATATCTTTGAGTACTTTGACTTGTGCTACTTGTTTGAGTGAGTATAGAGTAACACTGCCCACCAATGAACTTATATCTATAGAAGTTTCATGCGTATTGTTTTCATATATCGGAACGTGGCCGTCTCTACATGCGCATATTATACATATACTTCACAAATACGCGGGCTATGGCCACCTCTAACACTGTAGTCCCTAAAATCCGACACTTAAATGAAATTATAATGTAAATTGTTTACACAGTAACATATTATATGTACTTGAATATATCTGTTATTATATAATGTTATTGGAAAGATCGACGAGTGACAGATAAACAATACGAGCGGCAGAAGCAGCGCCCCATGCGGCTGTCCTACGAAACCTTTGATGAGAAATTAATCGTCGTCTCCCATATTTTGACGTCTTTTAATCTATTATTGGCGCCTCTTTTTATATATAAGCTCATTGTTGCCCACATGGATATAATGAAACCAGACACAGTGACGCAATTGGCGTATTTTAATTACAGTTTTATTGCACATTTAACTCGCGGTTAGACAAAAGTATGATGTAATATCCGTCATAATAGAAATGCAGTGCATTGTGTAATTGTTTCATAGGAGTTTTCATCAAGTCAAAACGGAAGACAATGACAGGAAACAAGCCACGATCAGATTTTGCCGCTATATTCGCATTGTTTATTTTTTCACAATAAGCTCGTCGGGTTTTAACATATTTTATTCAGTGTTATTCTGCGATGACATACTTTCCCACACATTATGTACATTTATAATCTAATAGTGTCCTTGTGGTATTATTATACTGTTAATGTGGCATCATTTTGATTGTTCTCATTTTTAATTCGGCCACAATTATGCTGTCAAGTATTCATATTGCCGACTTTATTGATTGCAATATAAACTATGGAAATGCTTGTGGCTACAAATATTCCTCTGAGTATAATGCAACCAGCTTTAGTCATTATTAATTTCCACATGCTCGTTTACCGTGATTGTCTGTTCAAATAATAACTATTAAATTATTTAACAGATTTTTTTATAATAATAATACATAAATATCAGCGATACATAACAAGATGCAAACCCAATGCCCCATGATAATCCCGCATATGGAAAAGAAAGAAATATATAATTGTAGTCAAAATAAATCAACAATAATTACTTTATTTTATACAATTTATACATATTTTTATGAAATAGAAGATATATTTTTTAATGTATGTAAATTTAATGATAACCTATTTAATGTATGTTATTTTTCAACAGTCCATTAACAAAAAAGCTTTTAGATACCTAGACAATCTAATAACAATGGTAATAAATTTTTGTATTAATTTATAATTTATTCTGAATTTAAAAAAAACATGGTAATTACAACATCTATGTATATTTGATAAACCTCAATTCGTGGGATATTGAAAGTGTTGTAATACATTTTTTTTGCATTTGAATAAAGGAATTAATGAAATAATATTTACTATTGAACGATGTGAATAGAGGCAAAGCATACATTCTATTGAATACATTTTTCAGGTCAAGTAATTTGTTTCGTAGTCGTAATGAATGTACAAGTAAAAAGTAAATCTAATGTGTTAATAATTATTTCTCATGGCCACGGGGGATAATTTCGCAGTGAAGTGCATTCTTGTAGACGAATGACTCATTTTATTATAAATGAAACACTGTGGGAATGAAGAAGCATCATAAATATAAAGGTTTGGCAGTTTTCCCGTAATTGTGTTGGTAATATTGTCGAGAACACCCTGTATTGTTATGAATGTACCACAAAGCCACAACAAACACTGTCACTTTTTGTAGGTCACACAAACATTTGACATTCACTAACTAACAGGCATTAGATAATAATCGTTTATATTATGTTTATACACAGCCTTTGCAATTATATCAGATTAGCGACAGCAAAAAGCCCCCCTATGACAAACAAGGCTAAACTACTGTTAATCTTACCAACGTATCAATACGACTATTTCTTGTACTAAATATTTATTCATAGACGCCAACAATTTAAATTTAAATAAATAAATTCATATAAAACAAGCCGTCCATACATGTAGTAAAAAGCTCCTTGAGACGAATTTATATTATAAAATATATTTTTATTAATGACAATTATATTATCAGATTAACCGATTGCCACAATAAACAAACATTAACTTTATCAAAATGTTTTAAAGCGAATATAATCCTGAAAAAAATAATGACCTCGGTTCACTAATCAACTGCGAAGAACCTGCATAAGGAAAAAAATAATTGTGAAATATTTATATAGATTTTCACAAGGAATTTCACCATAATCACATCAAAATGCAGGGAATCAGAGTAAGCTTGACTTGAAAATTAATTATAAGTCAAGATCAAAAGATATTTTTATTTCCAAAATGTGATTTTTGTACAATAAATTTTATTTTTAGGAATAACTAACTCATTAAAGTCTTTTCAACCTATATAAGTCTATATTATAAAATTCAGCCTTTTGATATTTGTAAATTTATTGAGATATCTATGGATCAAATATTTAACCTAACCTAACTTACTTAACTTATAAAATTTCATAAAAATATTTTTTTATTTTTGTTTAAAATAAAATTATTTTTTAATAGATCTCAGTCACTGATATAATGAACAGGGCTTAATATTAAAAATAGCGCTGCTCATTAAATAAGTCATTAGGTTAAGTAGAAGCATACGATAGCATTAAGCCGATCAAATTCTTTGTTGATGAGGTAGGGTGATTTTTTCGTATTATTATTTTTATATCAATATTAAAATATCAATATGATTTGCGGTGGGTTGAATATGAGTGAGATATTAGCGTATAATGACAATGTTCACACTACGTACCGATGATAATGATGATGATGTGTATGTGGCAATGTAAAGATAGAATATTGGAAGTGGTGGCAATGCTTTCTAATAATTTCAGCGAGATCGATTCACAGGAAAGGTATGGCGTGTAATTTAAAATGTATAAGGAAAGTTTGGAACGTGCTTGAAGAGTAGAAGGCCTCCTTCAATCAATATGGCGCACTTGTCGCTGACACGTTCCATACATTTTTCCCTCTCCGTATCGTTTGAAGCCAAAGAATTATATTATATTATAGTAGTGAAATGAAATAGGCAAATATATGGCAAGTGAAGCACGAAGACCTCGTCAATCACAGCTAAGTTGACATACTCCAAAAATCAACCACCGAATCTTTACGACCACCCTTGATTGACTTGTACCCTAAAATACTTTATTATTCAACACAGCGAGTATTGAAGTTGTAGAAAAACTTTAATCGGAGTTCTTGTTGCCTTTAGCTACCATTAAAAAACTCTTAAGGCTTGTATTTATTGTTAGACTCGGTGAACAAACTTTTTTTTACATTATTGGCAATATTTGATTGCGATCCGTGAATTTAATCATTGATAAAATATATTCATAATAATCTCGGTTATTCATAACACTTAAATATTTATTTATTTCTATATGGGTTTTTAAAAATTTTTGGTTTTTTAGACAAAATAACTTGTTAATTCAAAATAACGGCTCTGTTAATTAACTTGGATCAATACGGTCGATCGGGATTTTAATAATATTATTCTCGATCTCCCAGTCGTAATAATCGATCAAATCAATTTAAAAGTTCTTTGAATTACGCGTCATTGAATTCAAAATTATTTTAACTAAAGTGATTTTGACACTCAAACAAATAAATACAAATTCGATTAGTATGAGCATCCTATCTTCATACAGTTAAACTGAAGCTAAAATTCATATTATCGACCACGTAGCAAAGACGTACGAATAACGTCACAGTTCGTTGAGCTTCCTGTAAACAGGGGCTGTCTTCGACAAATCTTTGAAACGTCTTCGATACGTGGTCAATACGTCAACGATAAGTCGTCATATGTGACGCTCTAATGTGAAGAACCAGGTGTTTAATTGATTAAATGAATAATAATATTTTATTTCAGGATTATTTCAATTTAATTGTAACTGTATATTTAATATTAAATTGGTGGTAAGCTTTTGTTTTATTGTGTTGGGGATTTGTAATAAACAGTGGAATGGATAAATACGATGATCAAGTGCGGTCAGACTCAACACACCTACTGTCACAGAGCTTTTAAAACATTGGGTATTTTATTATTAAAAATCTAGAATCAATATCGATTATATTATCATATGCGGGCCTTTTCAATGGTAGAATATTACGTAAGAAAATGCAGTAGATCCATGACAAATAGCGCATTATTCCATGACTATTTCCACTACTATATCTCAATCAAGTGGCATTATAATACTTTGCAACCCTATACTTTATGTATTCCACATCACAATCCTAGCGATTGCAAATTGAAAAGGAAAATGCGACCATCAATTGATTCCAGATCACAATGAAATAACATGTCCTGTAATCCTTGCTCGCATTTTTCTTGTATACCTATACTAAGTTACGTACATTACCGCTTTATATATAAAAATTAGATAAGTTATCTTCAAAATACCTCAAAGATCTCATTCACGTCACGGGAGCGTGAAGGCTCGCTAATAAAAATGGTTGAAAGATAGAGAGACACAGAAAAAATAATGAGGTAGTGGAAGGAATAGATGAGACGGGTTGCGGTAGTGGAAGGTATGTGAGCAAGCCAGTGCTCAGGTGTAGATCATCATTATTTTGACAGGCATGTGGTAATCTGACATAGGTCTACCTTATCAGATGGCTTCAATGATTATATCTATGTCATGAAGGACGGTAGCTCTACCAACTACACCTATGTTATCATATGATTTCACCTTCACCGATGGTCGCATGGCTTCAATATAGTTTTTCAATGAACATTGTATCGAAGCTCAATTCGCACGTTGTAAGTGGGCGTGTGGTGTATGTGAGAAAAGCGTTTTTCAGGCCGGACTGAAAGGAACAGTTTTTCAGGCAACTTCCGGCGGTCGCGTGTCCTGGAACATTTGCACGGTTCACTTTGTCGTTCCGCTGCGTGATTTCTAAACATTTCTAGGCCGGCGACAAAAAATGAAACACTCGAAGATAGTGTAATCGGATAGCGTCTTTAATGTTTTCATTTCTCAAAAATAATAAGGCTAGTGATTCCCGAGAAGAGGGTGGTTGAAAGCGTAATAAAAACAAAGCGGAGACTTTAGTTTGAATGGATAGTCGTAGTGAGAACGAGTCACTAGTATAGTCGCCAGAATAGAATACCTTGAAAGCCTTATTATTACAATGAAGTGACGCTTTCTTAGAAAGGGCGTCGTCGCTGTGACAAAAAACCTCACTGTTCTGCACATTAAGCGTACTTTCAAAGCGTCACGACCATTACTTTTAGAAATTGCTCATTTTGTCCTCGCAACAGCCTTTTTCATCACATTCACATTATTAAATACGGCCAATCCCAGAGAACTATTTATATCACTCCTCGCCTCTTAAAACCATTCGACTCTGTGTTTTAATGAATTTTAAGATAATGTCAAATAGGGCAGCTCAATAATAAATCAAAGTATATTTTTGGATCTTTCAATTAAATTTGTGTCATTCAAAATACCCTTAAGGTTGGTATGAGAACAAGTGGACCAGTATCGTACTGCAAAAAACTTTAAAACAATCCATTATGTTGACAGAGTCGGTACGTGGCCGCTACGTGACCGGCACAGGACGATCTTATGTGACTACATCCTAAAACCAAATTGAATTAAGTGAAAAAAATCAAAGAATAATCTTGTTCTTGTCCTTCTTTGCAAATGTAATAGTACTTTTTTATAATAATCAAGATGATAGATATTTAAAAATGTATTTGTATGGAGTATATGTATTCGTGGTTTTAAGAAGATTAGGAAAATACTTACCTACGGTACAGAAATATAGATTATTACGAAGACGGAAGTGAAAAGGCTTCTTGGATTTGAACGAAATATTCTTAGGGAAATATTAAGTCCTGTTCATGAAGCACCAGGACTATTTAGAATTAGAAGAAACGATGAGTTTTACTTCGTGGACGTAGTGCAGTTCATTGAGGCTTCAACACTAGGTGGAAAGAGCGGAAGGAATAGTATCAGAAATACTAATCAGCAAGCCAGAAAGCAGAGTAGACTTTGGTTATGATGGGAGGAAGTGTTTTATAAAGTACATAGTTAGAAATCTAGATATTAATAACTAGAGTAGCGCGGCATTCAATAGAATTGATTGGAAGTTGCTGATGCACAAGCAGTAGATGATGATGATGGTATACGTGATATATAATATTATGTAAATGAAAAAAATAGGTCAGATATAGCAGAGGATATCAGTTTTCAACGTAGTATCTCAATCAGAAGAGCACAATGGCCGATATGCAGATGGACAAAGCGAGACCTTAAAATGATGGCAGAGAAATCATGTATTTACGATCAGCTGTGGGTATTATAATAGTGGCTATATGACATATAAAATATGTCCTAACAAGATATGATGCATCTCTTCTTTTGTGGTTAATGGTAAGTCATCTCACTGTGGGCGACATCTAAGCCCCACACAAAAAACACACTGGACTTTATGTCCCTAATCAATTTCACTATCTCATCTGATTGTTTCGTAACATCGTAGACCTACATAAATTACATCCCTCTATAGATAAGGCAAATGATCAACTGTGTTCTTAGTCAGCTCTAAATCATACCAATAAAATATTAATATACATACATATATTTAGGTAACGTGTTAAATGGCAATACGTAATCGAATAGTTGATTTTATTATAGCGGTAGATAGTGCCGTGAGATGAAGCCATCGAGTGTCTAATTAATTAAGCCGGATCCCCTTATAAAATAAGATTTGTCTCTTAATTATCGTAAAGTGGAAATAAGTTCCAGCGTGACGCTTCTGTTTGATATCTTTAACGGGTTTCGATAGTCGTATTTATGCTAATGCACAGTCACATAATATCACCGTCCACCCACCTGTTAAAATCATCATTCTGCCAGCTTGATTAATATAATAAACAGTTTTTTGAACCCGGCAAGTGTGTGTCTGAAAGTAATGGAACATTAAATATTATACGGATACTTTAATGTAAAACTTTACACATAAAAAAACTGCTTCAAAAAAGACTACAAATATGTTATGAACTAGAGTAGACATCTTTTTATTAATAGAACTCCATCATTTAAGCAAAAATGCAAGCTCTACTTTAATTAACAATTTATTTATATTTGTCTGGGGCCTATAGATATGTCCAGGCGAGATATTGTAAGAAAACCGGCAAAAATTGATCTCTTCCAGTGGATTAAGAACAATAAGACTTAATAATTATGATACTCACGACTCGACTGTATAAAATGTTGAATAATTTATTGAGGATTTGAGTAATAGACATTTCAATAAAATTACCGTCACACTGAAGAATTCTCTAGACAAAATGTATACTCCATTATACTTTAAACAGACCCAGATTTAGTATTGGATTTTTAAAAAAAGTATACATTTCTTTTTGTTTTTTTTTTAGATTTAAGAAATGGATTTCTTCAACAAAAAATATAAACAAAAACATATTCGTAAAAAAATACAATAATCCTTTCAATAAAATAATGTAAAAAATAAATATTATAGATCGAAAGGTAATTTTGTGACGAATTTACGGGCCACATCAACACTACTTAAAATAAAAGGCTAGACACTTGTCCTATATACATATATTTAATGACAGATATACTGGTTGTTTAAAAATTGATCAAAGTATAGTAATTGCTTTTTATAATTAAGAGAAGCCTGCTATTGCTCTGATGGATTGATAAGAAAGAGTTGGTAGGCCTTGTGTATTTAGTCGGTTATAATAATTCAAACTTTTGCACATAGCGATGGCTAATAATATGAAGGCAGGTATCTGACAAGTGATCTATTTTAATTGCAAGATGTCGTATAAGGAAGCCTGGCATGGTGTGGTGGAAAGCAAGATGCAATCTGTTGAATACAGTAGTCTGTGGTCGGAGAACATCTTCAATAGTATCTGGTGATCAGAACAAGTCCTTCCTGCAAAAAGCCGTCTCCTGGACAAGGACAAACGCCTTCGCTGCCATCTCATCATTTAAATTAGCAATTCGATTCGATTCGATCCACACACTTCTTGTATTCTTTCAATCTGATGCCGCCACCTCCTCACATTCTATTCTACATAATAATCACACTTTGCCGACAACAAAGCCTTTATATATTACTATATATACCTGTGCTATTTATACCGAAATCCGGAATATATTTACTATACATATATATTGAAATCAAAGTCAATTTAAAGATTACATTACATGGGGGACGAGTACATGATGTTTGCAATTTATTTATATATTCCTTCTATGCGACAAGTCAGTAACACAAAAAAATATCTACTATTTGACAGTTTATAACTTAATATATTAGTGTTTCTTTATTTAAATATATTGATGCAGACATAAGGTTTCCATTTAATAGATAATATGTATATGTAGGGACACATTTATTATTAAATATGCCATATTAGCTTTTATTATAATATGACTAAGACATTATTATAAGTTTATATACAATTAGATAAAATCGTAAGGAGTAAAAATGCATATTTAACTCAAAGAAACGATGTTTTATAGATGCTTTTTTAGTTCAATAACTCATCTCAGCTTAAAGACATGAATGACCAAGTTATTGGAAAGGGTTATACTTCCATTATTAAGTTTTCACATAATATATTTATAAATAACCTATATAAATACAAATTTTATTATTTAATTCAAATTTAAGTCTATGGAACCCCTCGATTCTCAATTTTTTTTACCGTAGATGTAATGAAACTTAATAAATAAACTAATATTTCTTATGTTTGTAGAAAATATTTCAAACTATAATATATGTAAATACATATATACATTTCATTTAGCTTAGTAAAGCTTGACGATTGCTCTACACACTTAATTCTTTAAAGACTATTCAGTAGTAACATTGTGTCAATATATTTTATCTTGTGAGTTTAACCTATCCATTTTTATCCTTTTACTAAGTTAATAAACGAATATTTGCATACAAAGTAGCTGAATTCCATTATTGTGGCAATTTGTTTGACTTGTTGAAAATGTTTTAGAAGAAGCACATGTTCAAAGAGGTCGACTTGTTAAAACATTTTTTTTTCTTTTCGCTCCACTGTAATAATATCAGCGATAAATATTTGGGCCGTGATAACTCGCTTGGTTTTCCTTCCTTTTTCGGATCATAAGAAAGAATCCCATAAATTCGTTATGGTGAAAAGCTTGAATTTTTTATGCTTCTTAAGAGTGGAAATCTGCAAAAGCTTTTACCGAGTACAGCCTACATATCGACCAGCTAATATTTTTATTTGAAACTTTCCTACTTTATCACTTCTCTCGTCATATTCGTATGTATGCCATCATCAATACGCTTTAAAAACACAGTAAATATTCTTATAAATACAAAATGAGCTTCAAAAAAACAAAACAACATAAAATGCTCGTTCGGTAAAAAAAACAAATTCTAGGAAGCATTGCCGGAGATATTTAGTTTATCATCCGAATGTGTTATTTATGCAAAAATGTAATAGTGGCGAGACGGTTTTCTTTAGCCAGTGAATTTTATTTGTTTTATTGATTACTCAGAAATCCAGAGGCGTCTCTTTTGTTTGTAAAATATCGTGTTTCTCGCGAATATAAATTTTCACACAAAATATCCGAAACTGTGGGAATTCAACGCGCATTCCTTTCAATAATAAATTTACTAGTACAAATTAATAATATATGTAAATCTAAACATCATATATCTTTATACACTGGAAGTGAAATTTATGTGTTCTTTTTTTTCAATTTATATATAAGTTTCATTTTCCTCTCGAATAATACATATTAATTTTCAATAACTTGCGAAACAATTCAACACATATTTTCCCTGATGTATCTGTTTATTTTCATTGCAACCGAGAGCCCACTTTATTATTTTTTATTATTTCTAAAACTCGTATTTAGACAGAATATTTAATATCTACACGAATTAAAACTATAAAATGTACATTTTATGACATCGCCAAATACGACAATCAGCCGACAATACATTTTATTTTAAAAAAATATTAATTTATTCATACGACCTGAGAGGTTTTTTAGGCGAGGTTTCAAGGTCTAAAATAGCAATTTAAAACATTAGGTTAGAACCATTTTATCGAACTTATATGTAATTGATCTTTTACAATTGTTTACCCAAATTCAAAATCCAGAAAATCAGAGATAACCAAGATTATGAATACATATAAAAACGAGATCAACGAACAATTTTAAATTGTTGATCAGATCAAAAATAAATATTGGTGAGTATCTAAAAAAGTGCTCCTGCTTATTAGAATATGAAGAGCTATCGACGATGTGAGCAAGAGGGTGGTCTGTTTATGTTGTGTATACTTGTAGATAGTAGTTGTGAATGGCTGTCATGTGATAATGGTGATGATGATGATGATGATGATGGTGACTGTGTCTGGTCATTAATATCAGCAGCAGACTGGACTGGCTGGACTTATCGGTGCCATCTCTTCAGGACCTGCTTCTTTGTCAACAAGAACACACACACACACACCTCATAACTAACCATTTATAAACCCAACGAGCTTTTTACCTATAACTAAATACCTTCTCTGTCTCCAAATACTGAATATCATCCTGTCACCCACATCAACGGTCACCTATACAAATACTTCCTGCGCCGATTAATATCAGCGGGATTTTATACCAATACTTGCATTATATCATTGTAACTCCTGCTCTAGTAGGATTCCATTATATTTATAAACTCCTCGTTGATTGTGTCAATTCATGTTTAATTTGTTCTTTTTTAAATTAAATGTGAGAGAACAATGCAAATGTAAAATAATTCATTTTTTATAATATTAATTTGTATGTGTAATTTCAAAAGATTAGTGAGTGTCTTTTTTGTATAAAATAAATGCTAAATATCTTTCATTTTATGTACGTTTTTTTTTATTGATAAACAATTTTATCGTATTTTGTGGATAATTGGATTTACTCGAATTTAAATTATTAATATTATTAACTGAAACAGATTAAATTCATACAAATCAATCCGAATAAAAACATTTTGAAAAATCCCATCGGGTCATTTGTACAGGGTATTATTTAATTAATAAAAAAAAATCTATTTAAGTTTTTTTTCAAGTTTTTTATTATTCGACCACCACCTTAAATAATCTCAGTTATTTCAAGGCTGTATACAATAAAAAATAATAACCAGTTCATTTTGTGAACTATTATTGATGCACAATTTTTAAATACTAAAATATGATAAAACAAGCTTAGAAGATATTCAAGTTTTTATTAGAATACCATGCTAACTTCTTAACTAAGTCAAAGAATATTAACTTAATCTTAAGTCCAATGGGGACATTTATAATTAATTAAAATAATCTATTTAAATAAGTAGGGGCTTAAATTACTCATCATATGGTGGTAATTAGTGGGACAGACAGATATAATTCATAGAAATGGGGTGGTTGTGATTATGTCTAGACAAATGAGCGTGTATAAATTAGTCAAACAAGAAGTGTGTAATCCACAATATTTGATGATGATAATGATGTGTGTTATAATACATATATTGTGCCAGGTATGCGAAAAGCAACGAACATTGTGTGACATGTTTTGTAATTTACAAATTACTCTAAGAATATTTTTGTGGTTTGTTTTGTTGTCGCGGTGAACAAATTGGTTGTCATACAACATGACCGCCTGTAGAGAGCCATAATATCGTATCACTATACACTATAAATACACTCCATATGGATTTATTATTACAATCATATCATATTTAACACAATACAACACTATATTTTATATCAAACATATCCTAAATCGTTCACTTCTTAAATATAGACAATGCCTACGGAGCGACCTTGCCCGACTATTTTTGGTTCAACAATCCAAGAAACAATCTTAAACCTATCTTTAAGACTATCACTTGGGATAAATATTACATTTTCTTGATTTCAATTGACTAAAAGTGTGCCTCGTCTATTATATATCGTTATAATCTCATATATATTATATTCTCTCGACCTCATAAATGTCAAAGCAGAAAAATGTATTTTTAATACATCTTCTTTGGAATCATCATTTAATAACATTAATATTGAGGATAATTTGAGACTTTTGTGAATCTTTTGATTCTAAACGCCTACTATAAGAATAGAACCAAATCAAAAGAATCGAAGTGTTATGCTTTCCACCAAATTAATTTACCAAAAAAATATTTAGCCTCAATAATATTTTATTGAGGCCAAATTGTAATAACACAAATAAAAAATATTAATAGATTTTATGAATATGTTCGTTAATAAACTTAGATTTTCAACATACAATATATTGTGGATGAAATGTAACCTTTTTCTACAATTCCTAGTTCATACTACATATCTAGTGTATGTAATTTTGTAGTACTGTGATGCTGACATGGTTTTTTGTACTCTTCGAGTAATACATATTTTAGGCTGTTGATTTCATAGATGTCCATATTTTTTTCATTAAAGAGAATGCTGTGGTCGGATTAAAGCCTACTACATATGAAAGTGACATGTAACAGTAAGTAAGTACCACAAAAGAATCACAGCACAATGACACCCACGACGGACACTTGATTCCTTCACCAAAACTATACACAGAAGTATTCAGCTGTTATTTGATATTTATAATATATCCATACCCACCAACGAACATATTCTAAACAGTAATGTCAACAATAAATCAGATGCCAAGTGTAAATCGCACGACTTTTATAAATAATGTGTGGTTAAAGAAGTATGAAATCATCTGGTAGTGGAGGGATACCAACAATTTACATATATTTGCCAAAGAAAACTAAAATTAACATAAACAAAAAGATTTTATCCTGTTGGCACTAACACGGCATTGAAAATACAAGCGATAAAAATCTGCATTAAAAATCACAAGGTATTTTTTTTAAAATACAAACTTTTTGATGATTGACCTCTCTAGAAAGGAAATCACTCTAGTACAAATCAATTGATTACACAAAAAACTATTTAAACAAACGGACCCCAAGGCATTTCCATAACTCTTAATAGAACTAATTTTGAATTACGCCAGGTAAAGTTGGTTAGAAGAAATAAAAAAATATTAACCTATTTGTCTTTATACCAAATTGAATGAGGCAGCATAACATCCTTATTTCGTAACCCAACCATAAGTTGTAGAGATATTTTTATTTTTATTTCATTCACAATGTAGGAAATTTTATAAATGTTTTAATTATATGGATTTTAAAATCATGTCAACCAAGTGTCGATCGATTTTTTCTCAAATATTGACCATTAAAACTTTAAAAACTACACTAGAAACCTTTGCACTCGCCAAGAAGTCTAAAGTCATAACTTTGTTAACAACATCATCAGTGAGGATCAGTTAGGTCAGAAGTTAGGTAATCGCCGACATTATTTTCAAGTACATTTAATGAAAATCTCCCTATTATGAAAAAAAACACCCACACCCACCCTGTAAAAGTTATAAAAATATATTATTAGAATATAAATCTCATATACCTAGTTTTTATAAGTTTATGAAAATCAATCTCTACAAAATTCATATTAACCTAGTGATTTAATAAAATGTGTCAAGCACTATTGTGATCAAGTATACAATAATGCAGTTCTTAAAGCTACCCTCCTTCCGAAGATGATTCGACAAAATTACCGAAACTCGAGTAGGACTTCAGCTTCATTGGTAAACAAATTCTATACTATATCTCGTTTATTTTTAAGTCCCCGGCCATTGTAGGACAGATTTGTTCGAGCCATTATGTTGAGATGACAGTAAAAGCTCCCCGCCCTTAATCACTACTTAAGAATATGTTTATTCAGACTCGGAATATCTCAGCTACATTCCCAAACAGTTTATAAATCCGAGATGATTGATCTGTACTTGTGTATACATATTTCACATCTCGTCCGAGTCTCGAAATCTTATGAATGGCATCAATAATTTGCCTAAGCTACCGATTTAAATTATTCATATTGTGTTTTTAAGAATTTGTTCATGCCTCGAGCAATAGTTTGCGGGAGATCATTAAGCACACGGAGAATACTGGTTTCTTAAAAGTATCAATAGGCAAATGTCACAAAGCAAATACATATTCTAGGTGAATTGTATATTATGAAAAATGATTTACATAATAGACTCATTGTAAAAAGGCAAGCGGCTTCATAAATAACAAAGAGACTGTATAATATATCCTGGACAAAAGACAAGGCAACCGGTTAAAAGCCTAAGTGAAGTTTAATTGAGGACACTACTACTTTAAAAATATACTTACTCTCGATTGTCATTGCCTCTGGCTAATAAATAATTAATAGTTACATATGATTATGACATGACTATTTGCAATTTGGACCACTTTCTCTCATATTAAAATAACTGGCGTAACACTCATAATGCATAACTAATTATCTCCACTATTCGATAGATTATATCTACAAATTGACAGTTTATAACTAAACTAAACAGGGGAAAAACACGTTTTATTTTTTATTATAAATATTGCTCTATTTCTAAAATAAAATTATATTTATAAATATTGCATTCAACTTCCTAATTTGTCCCATGAATATAAGAAATGTATATCATATGATGTTTTGTATAAATATCAAAGAGTTGAAATAAAATAATAAAACAATATTATAAGAAAATCGTTGCAGGGCTCTAATACGTCAAAGTACATCATTACACCTACTTGGACTAGGTCTGATTATAACATATATTAGTGTTTCTTCATATTATAAATATTATTGCAAACATGTTGTGCACATTTTACATAAAAATGCCATATTAGGTTTTATTAAAATAATAATTTTATAACTTTTGCGTATTTCAGTTAATTACATTGTTAAAAGTAATATGGTGCCATTATAAAATAAGCAAAAAAAATCTGATTACAATAACCTGGTGTTTACACTTTATTACCTAAAATATAAACCTTTTTTTATACACAGCACTTAAAATTTTATGCCGCACACGTCGAAACAATTATTGGGAAAATGTATGCGTTTAATTAAAAAAAATCTATTGATAGTGTTATTTAAAATATAATATTGATAGTTAGCTGTCATACCATAACAAACGTGCAAATGAATATTCATGTCGTTCTAAATCATCGATCATTTTCATCCCGTGAGATTTCTATCCAATGCTTTACAATAAATATGTTTTAGTATAGTAAACCAATTAATTTTTTTTCTATGGATGAATTTTATATGGGCAAGTTGACAATTTCATTTATTGAACTCAAATTCCTGTTCAACTGTGAATTGAACTTTTTTACCATCGATGATTTTTGACACTCTCATGTAATAAATAAATATATCAATGGAATTTGACGAACTCAAGTCATTATTTATTTGAGTGTGTACTCTTCATTTTCAATTTTTTTATTAATATTTAGTTCCTTAATAAAATTTCACTCGTTTACAACTTATCGATTTATTTAATTATTAGCGATTATTATAGCTTGTGATGGCTAAAAATCTCCAATGTTAAGTTCGTAATTATCGAAATGAATGCCGCATTTAATTATTTACAACAAAATTTTGTAAATATGTATAAAGGTGCCAATAATACCTCATTTTGTCGCACAAGGTTTAGTATGCTTTTACCGCTCGTACTGTTTATCTGTCAGTTGTCGATCTTTCTAATAACATTTCACCATCTTTCACTTAATATGCTAAAGTGCCTCATTAAAAGTTGCTTGATATTATTATTACAATTTCTTTATTAACATAAGTTTTTACATTGATTGATAGAACAATACATCTTTGGAAATAGACTTAGGTGTACAGAGTGTATAAATCTTATTACCTATAACTAACATGAGAATGTTTTATTTAAATTTGACATAAGTAATAGTATTTAATTATAGAAAGAATGGGAAAAAAAATAAAAACCCATTTACAAATTTGAAGATTAATAAATAATAACAACGATATTAACAAAACAGTTACAAATATAATGCTTAAAAACTAAATAACAATTTGTTTGGGTAAAACCAAATTTGAGTTGAGTGGATTATTGGAAATTTTATTTTATTTTTAAAAATAATATCAGTTTTGGATCAGTGCTTGATATATTCAACGACAAATAATATGGCGTTATGTTTGTCGTAGATGGCTACAGCTCGCACATGTGTGTAGTATATGTATAATATGCGCATGTAGTAGTGCCGGTCTTGTTTTAACGTATGAAAACAATACGCATGACACTTCTATGGATAAAAGATCATTGGGTATTTCATTTTAATACACTTGCCGCCTTGTGGCCCAGTGGTTAGTTTAACGTATTCGTGAGTGAAGACTTCGGGTTCGATTCACGCCACTGGCAAAAACGGTGGAATCACTTGTTAGATCTACTAGATCTTAAGTACTCATTGCTGTGTGGTGGCCTGGGAAACCACCTCTAGTATATTCTCCCGTAAAGGCCAAAGTGGCCTGGCCAACCCCTTACAATATATTAGAATAATGCACATGGTATATGAATAAATCAGGATGATAATATCGGAAGGACAATCTGTATATATAGACAAATTCCGAGAGGTCCCAATAATAGTGTAGTGTGTGTGTGATAGCGCAGTGGTACACAGTATCAGGTTCACTAACGACACCCTCTGCGGTCTGTTCTGAATAAAACATGTACTGATTTTTACATACCCTCGTCTTCTTCTCCATCGCCATCTTCTATCTCTTCCAATGCACTCCTCACCGACAAAGCCACCGACCACCGTTACAGAATAACTGAATTACAAATACGACTACAACTGCCCTTTCCTGCAACCTTATTCACTCTACTATAAAAAGAAACCAATCCAATTGACCACTCCTGTCCTCCTAACACATCCTCTCAAACAAAGCGCTCTCCTCATTTTACACACTTAACTTGTCCATTCGTCAGCCTCCTTCTATCACAATAAATAGGAATCAAACTGTTCTCTCTCACAGCTCTTACAAATCAACCTAATTTACACTCTATATACGTCTTGGGAAGCTTTTAGATAAAAAAAAATTTTTGAGGGGATTTGAACCCATGACTACAATATTTGTAGACTTATCCCCTGAGCTATTACGCTGGATATTTGTGAAATATGTACGCTGTTCTCTATAAGAGACTTTTTAATAACTGTTATTAACATTCTTGACATTTCCACAATATCGTATATGCCAGTTAAAATAATTACATCTAGCATATATTTAGTATAAAATCAAATTATCTAACTGGATCTTTTATATTTTTCATAGATTCAAATCCCCATCCAGGTATACAATGATTTCCTGTATTTTAAGGTGAATACCAAGGCGATTATCGTCGGGGAGAGCAGCCTTGTCGGCTTGTTAATATTTAATGTTAATATTATAATATTTTAGTTAACTGTAATAGTTAAATAGATCACCGATAAAAAAATTAAAATTAACCAACAACAATGAGTTAAACAAAACCGGTTTTTAAAAGTGGTCACCGGGATTTTATAAGAAGTTTCTTTATTATTTGTGTTATTCTATTTAAATTTGACAAACAAAAATTGCATATACTTTTAATAATATAACAGTATTATAATATATTTGAAATTAGTCCATCTTGCCAGTATTTGACCACATTTTTTAAACTCAATTACATATTTGATGTATGATAAAATGTTTGTAAAATATCAGAAGATTTAAGTAAAATATTATAATACAATAACAAAGCTAATCGTTGCAGTGCTCCAATACTAAAAAATTGGTTATTACGGACACTTGGACATGCTCTAACCTGGCACAACCTACTTTTAACGTGCTCCCATGATATATATTCTTTTGTTTTTTTTTTCAAATATATAATTGTAGAATAATAATAATAATATATTTTTTTGATTTAAGGGTATCTCAGATTATAATACTACAATACAAATCTTTATTGATTTGATGGAAGAAGTTGGTAGTAATCCCGCATAATCCTCGGAATGATTAATTTTTATTTGAGCTCAAATGTACAAAAATGCACATAAAAAAGGCCATCTGAGTGACGTAAGTAGTTGTGATGGGCCATTGTCCATTAGCAGGTGTAGTCAGTGAAATGTGATCAAATGACAGGATTACTTAGTTGGGTCACAAATCCTATCACGTGGTATGTGTGACTAGTGACTAGTGACTATTGTTTTGACTACACACTCTTCACTACGACCACCCTGTCCCTGGTAATAATATACTCCATCAAAACAATCCAGTGCATCGGCATGTGCAAGTCATCATACCTGAATTAATATTCCACAACCATCCCTTCTCAATACTTTTACACTAAAAACCGTACTTGTTTGTGATGATTATTAAGGGTGGATTAAATTTTTTTTTTTCCAAAATATGTCTCTCTTCCCAATGTGCTTAAATCCCAAAAATTATTTATTATGCTTGCAGAGCAAATTTCAAACTTTAAGCACACTACCCAAAAAGCAGATTACTCACTAAAGACTGGAATTTAGTGAAGAACTGGAAGACTATATTATTAATCACAGCCATTTCCGGTAAGTTAGTTTGCCTCTGCGCATGTTTAAAGTCTGCAAACATAAGAAACAAAGTAATAATAAAAAATATATTTTTAATAATAGATAATAATAAATGTAAGAGGCGTTATAGTTGATAAAACTAGCGATGATCAGACATTATAAGAGGGGCGGGTCGAGTTACTAGTAAAACAGTGACTAGCTACTTTTAGGCCGGAATCTCTTTCAATCCTTTGTTTTGTGGGACTAATTAAGATTTTTACCGATATTACTATCACAATGCCTTCAATCTATTCGTAGACAAAGCCACCCCTCATCACACTTTCTAAAGCTTCTGTTCCTGCACTTGTCTTTCGGATAATTTGTATAATATTTATTATTATTAATTAGATCACCCTTTCAAGTGGAACAGTCTCTGATGCTTGTACAATGGTTTACTGTTCATTTGGAAGCACAGTGAAAGCGCTTAAGAGAGTTTTTGTTCGATATGGTTCTCAGCAGATTGATCTAGAAAAATAGAGTATTTTGTTGTGGTAACAAATCATAACGGAAAGTGAATGGAACTGTGAATCAAAGCGTTATTCTCACTGCTTTCAGTCACGAAGTACAATCTTTGACGGGTGCCAGATACAAGAACTAACTCTTGCAAGTTGCAATAACCAGCGATGTGACTCGGGGTGTCGAACATGTGTGTGGTTATATTTATTTATAGTATACGGTGGCAACAAGTTGTGTTGTAGGATAGTATGTAGTTTGCCCGAGGCCTAGAAGCTCTGTAATGAGCCATGACTGATGGCCTCTCCACTCTACTACTCTACTCTACTCTACTCTACTCTACTCTACTCTAGTCTAGTCTTCTAGTCAACTCTCCTTGTCCTCATCAATCGTTATTGGCGGTGTATTCTTTCCGTTTGGATCTGCCGCCAAATTGAATGAAGTCCCCGTATTTCTTTAACAGACCTTGTCAAATATCTCAAATCGACCATCACAAATATCAATTTGATTCCCTACAATATATAAACTCCCTAGAAACATTACATTACATTATTTTCATCCATATATACTAAGGCTCAATAATACATAGTATACAGAGTATCTACTAAAAATAATATAAGTATTACGCGTAAGGAGAACATGTTTTAATTGTTTTCTTATATTATTGATTAATTAATCCAGATTTTACTCCTTAAATTAAGAAATAAATGTTTAATTGCTATTTATTATAAATCAGTTATCATACACAGTAGAAAAAATTTAATGCTAAATAATTATAAGCAGAAATGTTTTAGTCGATCATCTATAAAACGCTCTTATAATGTAATTTTAATTAATAGGATTTTTTTTAGGTTGTTTGGTATTTTGTGTTAATTTTTATTAACTATTACAATAAGACAGGCCTCAATCAACCTTAAAATACAGGAAAACAGGATCGAGACGATCGAATTATTATTTTTTAATTCGAATAGGATTTAAAACCATGACCGTTGTAATCAGTAATAGATATAATGGTGAATAGTTCATATTTTTCATATTATTTACTGCTTTTATTAATTTCTTATTTCATACGTGTTTAATTGAGTTGAAATTATCCCAACTACGATTAACCAAAAATCTTAAAATGTGGACTTATTTTTAAATACTACTATAACCCATATATGATATTTTTATATAACAATATAGTAGAATATACAATAATAGAGTGAAGAGTTGGTGCAGAATAGTGAACTAAGATAATATCTGTTCCTCGTGACTGACCTGCGGTGAAAAATTATTTCTGCCAACACTAACTAACTCTTCTACTTCATCTTCACTACCACAATATTACATTAAAAACACAATCTATTTTAATTACAGGATAAATATTTTTTGTGGTAGTTGGATATTTAATAGTCAATACGATGAAAAATATACGATTATTATCGGAGATCAGTATGTTAGTGTTGTTCAGACACTCTCAACCAACAAGCATCTCCATAAATCATACAAATACAAAATATTACCACTACTGACCTTGTCAATTTATTATTCCTTATCTCTTTCATCCTATTCCATTTATAATAAATGCAAAAAAATATATTTGCATATCCAATAATAAGCAATCACCACATTTATATAAAATATTTTATTATTCCAGCCGCAAAACGGTGAAATTTCCAGATAAAAAATAAGCGAAAGACAAATCTTAATTTCTAAGAGTTTGCGATATTTCCCAGACTCCCAAGGGATGTCGCATAATATTTAATATTTTCTTTATCGTGAAAAACGTGCTTAAATATCGAAAATGAATTTCTCAAAATATTATGGATACATATTTTTAAATTCTATTATAAGTCCATTATTATATTTAAATATGTATAATTATTAAAATAATAGGCTTGTATTTAAACAAAATAGACTGAACCTCCAAAGCCAAATGGCCGTATTTAGTGAGTGTGTGTATACGAATAGAGCTGGTGTACATCAATACTACCAAGGACTATTCGTATAAGCACTAATACTATTCAACTATGTCACGAATATTGAATACGGCCTATAATTTGTTCCAGAATTTTATTATTTATATGTAACACTTTATAAACAACTTCGTTCACTTTTTTACGTTCCAACGATTTTCTTTTATTAAAGTTTTACTCAGTTTACCTGTATTAATTCCACCGAATTGGTGATCTTATATATAATATACATAATATAACAAATATGTAGGTAATTAATACTGGCAAGAATGTGACCTTTTCCATTTGACAACCCTTGCTTGAATTTCCGTATTGAATATTGAAGGGTTTGTTCATAAGTCAGTGAAATGACCGCGCCAGATGCTGAATTAGCTTTTTCCACATCGACCCGTCGAGGTTATTTATGAAATTCCGATTCTTATTAGAATATTTAGTGTGCAGACTGGTGGGATATGATCCTAGTGTAATATTATTATAGTTGACCTGCAAACAACGCCACTTTGGATCGTTTAACGACCACTTGGCACTTGGCGGCGCCACATTATTATATTCGTGAAAGTTATACAAAAAACACTCAATAATGGCCAACACTTTTTACTATACTTATTATTTGCTATCGTTAGTCTGGAACATAACACATTATTTTGCACATTTTCCCACATACGAATCTGTTTAGATTCCTATTGGATTCTTGTTACATACACTTAATATATTTTTGTATAAATTATTGTGTAAAATTTACAATAATCTTTAAGAAATGAATCACCTAATCAACTAATTACTTACTCTATCTTCTAAGCTAAAGGTCGGCAAACTACGGAACGCCTCTTATTAAATTATTATAAATAAGTCAAATTCGCGTTGCAAAGAAAGTTTTTTACATACTAGAATCACACAAACACGTATACACAGTGTGTCTCTATCTTTGCCAGTACATTTAAATATATAATATGCATTCATTCATAAATCAATGGCTTAAACCGCAAACATCATAACTCCAGTAAATCAAATAATAGATTATTATTATTATTACAATTTCTTTACTATGCATATTTTTTTACAATGATTGATAGAACAATACATCTTTGGAAATAGACTTAGGTGTATAGAGTGTATAAATCTTTTTACCCAAAATAATAAATGATTAATACAAAAATCTTTCAATCATACCAACCCATAAATTTAATAAATAAACGGTTTGTCTTAACGCTTGTTTTTAGATATTTGGAAGTAATGTTTCGCACAATGATATGGGTAATAAAATAAAGGCAATTTTTTAAAATAAAATCAGAGTTATCTCGTTTGAAGTTTAATTCTTTGCTAAAATTTTGTGGTTTACTAATATTTGAAGTGGGTCTTTCTGGCACCCCTAATATTGGAAATATGCTGTTTTTTTTTTAAATGTGTAATTATAAACTCTCAATTGAACATGATACTATGCAGACATAATTGTGGTGGTATATATTGGATTCCAGGGGTTGACAAAGAGGCGTTAGGCAAAGTCAGCGAGCCTTAACGGAGGTTTGTTTTTAACGCATGCATATTTTCATCCCTCGACGCGACGGTGAATTCAAAAATTGAATAGATAGTGGATTGGGGGTTGTCTGTTGGTATCTGGCATGGCATCGGGAATGGAGATGGGGGTGTTAGCGACCCTTATCGTGCCGATGCCCATCTCTTTGTGCCCTAATCGAAATTCCATTGTTGTTAAAACAAGCAAATAATAAATCGGCCTTTATCAGTCGTGCCGCACAAAGGGACACTCTCTCATGTAAATCAACCAATAACATTTATTCCCCATGCCATCACTAATTCTACTAAAATAAACCTCATACATACTAATCGATCACTACCTCCGAAACTGTGTCGATTCATTACCAACTATATTTATTTTATCGGCATCTCTTCCCTCCCACGCAATAAAAATACAACCATTTTTTTATTTATTTCCAATCGAACACTTTGGCGATATTTCCTCTAAAAATATATGGACATACAATCATTACTTGACAAAAGCTACAACGATCGAATATTTTTCTAATGGAATCTGAAACCTTATTTGGACCCACGCACAAACATTTACATTGAATACCCGTTACTTTATTTCCATTATTCAATATAAATTCATATGTCTTCGATGCGGTGTAATAATAACGATGTTTATATTTAATATCTAAATATTATAGTTGCGGGTCAATATTATGAACTTGGTGGTATTTCATACAATAGAAAGTAATGACACAAAAGCTAATGATTGAGTATAGAAGTTTCACTTTTCTCGAATGCAGGTAATTGTTATTCGATACCTTATAAGTACTATAATATTTAATACAGGTACTTGAACACCAAATTCCATTGCACGCCTCACACTGTAATTCTACCGCCTCGAGTCACAAAGTTCATAACATTAAATAAACAATTATTCCCTCGGATCTATGTTGTTTTGAATTAAGAAGAGAAATTTTTATAGATATACTTCGACGAAAAATGAATTTAATATGTTAAAAATAGTTTTACAAAAGTATTCCCATTAAAGATGTCATAGGGTAATCGATTGAAAAATGAGTGTAGGCTGAGACAACAGACTAGTCTTTATTTTAATACTTCGTTAATCCGAACATCCGCCCTTTTGGTATTTCTGTTTCTCGTTTATCAAAAAACCTTTTAATGCCAAATGACAAGCGTGTATTGAGCTTCCCATATGTCGCTTACATTATTATCTAATTTATCCAAACTTACTACTCTCCGGACGCATTACTCACACTACTCCACCGATAAGCATAGCTTTTAATTGAAATATTTTAAAATGCGTGTGGTGTTGATTAGTAGTTAATTGAAGACGAATGTCAGACGGTAACAATTTCTCATAATTTGTATACATCCGCAGGGGGACGTGTCTTTTAGCTTGTTATTTTTTCCCTGGAAACAACTGGTCCGAGTCAATTTCATAGATCACTTTTCATACTGGAAATATGATATCTAACACACGGCATTGTGATTCGAAACACATTTCTCTCGTCGCCGACTTCATTTCAGGTCTTTTCAATAGTACTACACATGTTTCATTTCAAAATGACTAAAATCTTTCATTTAGTAAACTACACGCAAATTTTTTATCATTTTTATTACTCTAATAGGTCATAAGCAGATGTAGACTGAGTGGGTGCTCTAAATTATATTCTGATATCTGACCAAATGTTTAATTTTTTTAATTTAATTCCCTGATATTTACAGAAAAAAACAATTATCCACGGATTATATCAAGAATCAAAATGATCCTTACGCTGTGAATGCAAAATGAGCTGTAAAACTTTACAACTACTAAAAAATTATGATAAACTCAGTATCTGGCTACATTATTAAATAATTTGTAGTTCCACAAGTGAGTTTTTGTATTTTTCCCATAAATTATGTTATAACTTATTAATTAATGTATGAAAATGTTGTATGTAAATTATATTTAATAAAGAAATTTGACTTTAAATCAAATGAGCATTTAGCAATCAAATCTTGTTAAGAATGTTAAAAAAGCGCGTACTATACGATATATTGGAGTGACATTCTGTTTGGCATAGTTTTTATAAAAATTGTATTTTTATATAATAAAAGGTTTGCATAGTAAATAAATTTCATGAAATTACGCAAAATCACCAATGACAGGTAACTAAAAGAAAAAAAAATTGTCGAAATAATCGTAATTTAATATTGTTTATTATCACCTCGATACTATTAGGTATTTATGACATGTAATTATTTTATAATAAATGTTTTATTTTTAGGATAAATTAGAAAGAAGAATCCTGGGAAAGTGGGTAACTTTATAAAATAATTGTTATTATATTAATCGTTCAATTTTGAAAACAAATTTTGAACAAACTCTTAGTTGAGTTATAAATAAGATATACATAAATACAACCCCACGTCAAATTCATGATTAACTAATACAAACTTGAGTATTAAAGTATTACAAACAGAGATCTAAGGCACCATGGCAATCTATAATCAATAAAATATAATTGACAGGTTGTCGTTTATGTGAAATATACCTACTGTTTGTTTGAATGCTGTTGAAATTATTAATAAATCAAATGTATTAACATAATAACAGTGAGTTGAGCAGATCTGCCTCCTTATATTATACTCTTCATGGGTTTGGTTTCCTGGCGACAAATGACACGTGGTTTTGCCGACACTTTTTTCACCAAATCGAGTTTAGTCCCCGAGTTGGAGCGGGAATTTTAATTTGTGTTTGGAATTCGAAACTGTGAACATGAAACGCTGTGTTCTAACAGATAGCAGAATTCGGCGTTAAAATATCTGACTTTCGACTAGTGACTCCACTTTTTGAGCCGCTCTTCCCTTTTTTTAGATTTTAATTTAAAACGCCCCGGGAAATTTTATGCTTCGTTCGCTCCCTTCTGCTTTACATCCGTCGTGCGCTATTTTTAATCAGTTTTGTTTCGTTTATGGAAATTAATTTTCATCATTACACTTCACCGCTCGAAAATCGTTCCCTCGATCAAAATGTTTTTTTTTTCGCCCGGTAATCAGATATTGCATGTTTCATAAATACATAATAGGCTTGAAGTTCTTAGAAATATCGCATATTTATAAGTAGTGATCATGTGAAATAGTTGCGTAATGATGGGTGGAGAGAAATATTCGATCGTCAATTATATAACTGACAAAAAACCAAAGGTAACATATATTTATTTTAGTTATTTATTAATAGCGATCCGTTTAGTTGTCCCTCCCCTGTGATTAGTGATTCGGATGATAGAGAAAGAGCAGGTAGATGCGGGACCATCTCACCTGAATGTCCTTTCTACTAATATATTATTATAAAGCATATATAATTGAATAATATTCTCAAATAAAATCACTTAATGGAAGCTAATTTGTTTGAACGTATTTAAGGCCTTAGTAGAATGAGCCAATTTCTGTAGGATTCATTTACAAGTACTTGAGCCCCTCTCGTACTTATAGATGAAAGTGGGAGGACTGTCAGCTTGTGGGGTGACTGGGTTTAGTTAAAAGGAGATTAAGGCGAATCAGAGTGTGTATCACCAGATGACGTTCTAGCTGCCCAATTATTTTCATCTGCCATTCTTGATTTTTACTCCATTCGCTCATTAGTACGGACTCGCCAAATTAAATGAAATCCCTCGGCTTCTTCTTTGCCCTCGCCATCGATTCCGTTTTCCGACAAATGTTTCAAAAGGACAGCGGTCTTTGATATAATCCTTTGTATTATTATTTAATCTACGCATGCCTCCCCATTGACTCTCTCACGAGAAGGAATGTTAAAAATAAAAGAGCCCACAAAGGAGGAGAAGTGTCAGACCGTCAGAATTTAAGCGGCTTGACGTCTTCGCTCTAAACTGACGCGGCCGAACCAATTTTTTTAATACACTTTACCCCAAAAAAAAACAAATTTCAATTTCAATTCATCTACTGTTGGTAAGGGGTAACTCTGTCAAATTACGATAATGCAATTGTAGATTGGAATTAATTCGAAATAGATCGATTTCGTTTGATGACGGTGAAAGGGATGCGTGTAGATTAGAGTATTTTAAATGTAATTTGTAGGTGTGAATTAGGATATTCTGTAGCTGTCCATCAAAGTCTCCTCTGGTGAAAGGGTCCTCCCCCTGTACGAGTATATTGTAGTGTAGTGAATAAGCTAGACGAGGGTTAAATGTATCTTTACCGAGCTGCTTATAGCTAATCATTGCTGCCATACCTAATAGATATCCTCTCATATGGTTCCCACTCGAACCAGAACACTTTTATTTAAACATCATCCATTTAGGTGCATTACAGCTTAATAAAGCAGACGAAAAGAAAACTTTATTTCTGCTTATTCAACGCGAAAATTCTCTGTTCAATAAGCACATTTTGTAAGCATCGCAAATTTCCTCCGATGTTCAAACAGCCGAGTTAGAAATTTCTCTTTATCTGACTTATTCTTTGACCCACTTCTTCAAATTTCACTGCTTAATACATAAAACAAATACCGCTCATTCTTCTATCAAACACAATTAAGTGTGTGATTATAGAATGTGAAAAGGTAATTGGGGTAGGTCACGAGACGATTGTTCGTACAAAAGGTGTGTGTGAAATAGATTTTATTGTCATTCATTACAGTTGACATTCATCACATTAGACTCGGTGACACAGTCCTTAGTAAAGATACTTAGTGATCGAAATAACACATGTTCACAAACACAAGCCGCACAGAGCGGTTCTTCAAAGAGGAGGTCGGGGGTTCACATGGATAAAAAAAAAGGTTACTATGTCTTCAAAGACGAGCAAGCACTCCTTGATAATATATTCTACTGAACGGAATAAACAACACATTTGACACTTTTATTTTTGTCGAGGCAAGAAATTTGCACAATATTTAAGACTATTGAAAAAGATATTATCGCTTTGCCGCGGTTGATGACGAGCTCTTTTCGAAGAACGGACTAAAGTTTCCTGTTTTTGCAGACATACCTTATTTTATCGTGCCCCTTTGATAATGTAATTTATTCTGTCTTATATACTTACATTTTCGACCTTTGGAGTTAGTGTTTTTTTTTACTTTTAAGGAGGAGTTTATCGTGGGTTTTTACATATCGCACACCTAAATCTGTTACTCAAACATTGTCATTTTCTATAAAACAAAAACAAGCTTGTTAGAAACCTTAGTTGATCTTGAGATATTAATTAATTTTTCACTTTTTTTAATAACTGATTGATTACATCCTCCAATAAAACTTATTTTTACTTTATAATTGAAAAAAAACAAAATGCGTTATACAAAACCGTTATAGCTCAAAAAGTCTCAGTTAAAAGATTAAAAAAATTTAACATCCATATTCTATTAATTTAAAAAAAAAAACAGGAAACTCCCATACTTATATAGAAATTATAAATACGTGAAAATAATGATAAAATACAAACTTACTCAGAAAGTTTTTTTGTTATTACATTTCTCTTTCACATGATTTTCTTATGGTTTTAATTAGGAATGACTAGTTTAATTCCCAATGACTAGTAGACCAAGTCGAGAAACCTCAACTTGGCATTTATCTAAAACATTTATTTTTAAATAAAATAATAGAGTTTTACGAATAAAAAGGTGTCATCAAGCAATAGCAGCTGTTTAAATTAACCTAACTAATAACTTAAAAAAATCCTTGACAATGTGTACTTATTTTAAGATAATGGACTCGTTTTTATTCATATCAGCCAGTATGTCAATAATCTTAAATCATTGGAGAGGCTTTCATACGTGACAAATATTTTGCTTTGTCTCGTGGTGAATGGTCAAAGAAACAACAATGCGATATTTTTCACAATCTGATCACGGGGCAGTATACATAAATATATTGAATGGTATGGCACATAACGTCATTGTGGCTCAGTGGATGGATAATGCAGGAACTGGCATGCGGGTCTCATATTATGTACCGGAGCAAGTGAGTAAAAAGAGACGAGACTAGTGTATTAAAAACAACCACCCACTATTTATTTTATTGAGCGTGTGTTTATTTCAATAAACTCGGAAATCAGCGCGGCTTGAAAAGAATGGCACGAAAATTGCTCTACACGAAGTAGACTCCAATAATAAGACTGTAAATAATTTTAACGTTGGGTGGCACGTAAACAAGTGACAAGCGAGAAACAGGGAAAAAAGATATTTTAACACGAGACACACATTTTTTATGATTCACGTGGCGCCACCGGCTAAAGTGTTTCAGCATGAAAAATTCATCGAAAAAATTTCAGAAGCCACGTCAACAACAACAACAACCACAACTATGAATGGAAAGATTGCAAAACCTGTATTTGTCTGTGTGTGAGTGAACATTTTGATAAGCAAATTCATAAACGAGTCACGCAGACACCGTTTATAAAAAGGGGCACTAACTATTGGATTCTGTTTGGATACAATAAGCAAATTCGGTAATAACTCGAACCTTTTGGTAAAACCTATCGATTTTTCGCCATAACAATTTTTTGACTCACAGGGGAAGAATGTCAATATTTTACATATTATTATACTTTTATCAGCTGCAAAACACGTCACATAATAAAAACAACTCCTAATTATATCGATGGGTAGTTAAATAATAAAAAAATCTGCTCCATAGACTATGTAATAATGTTCAACGCGATATCAGTAACCCAAGCTGTATTTATTTATCAGAAGGTTATGTATAATTAATATATTATTTAAAAACTTAATAAAGGAAATATAATACTTTTTCATATCATGGTCATGTCTATAAACAATAAGATGAGTTATTAACACAAAAATGCATTAAAAAAATATTTTTTCTATTAGTTATATGTGCATTTTTATTCTAATTGTAACCCAAGTTGTATCTATATCAGATATTATGTGAAAAATGTTGTTGGGTACAAAAAGAAAAATGTATACACCACAACCATCTAATATATCGAAATTGGCGACAAATTAGCGCACCTGCGTGATTTCTTTTCCACCAATTCCGCCACCTACAGAGCTTATGTAGGAGCGACCTCATATGAAAATAACGTTTGCATATTTGTTTTATACCATCATTTATTGGTCTTGTTTCTCTCTCATGAGCTTTTATATGTATTGTTTTTTTTCTTCTTTCCTTCTAAACTATTAGACACGTTTTTGGTTATCGATATGCGCAGTCCCAAAGGAAGAGAATGAGTATTTTTCGACTTATTGAAGATTTAGACTTAACGAGGATAGAGTTATATATATATATATATATTACAATTTCTTTATTATGCATAAGTTTTTACATTGATTGATAGAACAATACATCTTTGGAAATAGACTTAGGTGTACAGAGTGTTTACATCTTTTTACCTATAACTAACATGAGAATGTTTTATTTAAATTTGACATGAGTAATAGTATTTAATTATAGAAAGAATGGGAAAAAAAATAAAAACCCATTTACAAATTTGAAGATTAATAAATAATAACAACGATAAAAGCAATATTAACAAAACAGTTACCAAATATAATGCTTAAAAACGAAATAACAATTTGGTTGGGTAAAACCAAATTTGAGTTGAGTGGATTATTGGAAATTTTATTTTTTTTAAATTATATCAGTTTTGCAAGTTCATTGGTAAAACGAACTTACGTTTCCTCGAGACATATTTGGTTTTATTTGCATGTCTTATAATTGGGTTAGTCGGGAAGTTAGTCATTTTAGTGTAATGTTTTTTACTCAAATCTGCGATAAGGATAGAGTTATGGAGATTGTAGTATGATTGTGTATGTATATGAGGCAAAGCAGTTAGTTGCAAGGTAGTTGTTGTACTCATGTTCTAATTGCGAGTACAATTACCCTCAGATCCGCCTTCAATCAATTATCCACAGCTCCTTGACTAACTATTGTTACATTACTATAACTACCTCATTCGACACGTGTTCGATACTAGCCGACATCATATATCATCATCACGCCTTCTGTGTTTGTACGGCGAACACTTCCGTGACCGATTCGATCATCTGCTCGGACTTTTTACACTCGATAACCACACAATGCCGACGCTTAGCTTTCATTTGGGGGATCTACATTATACTGAAATATATAGGCTTGTTATTGTATCTTGCGTGCGTATTTATTTATATTGCTTTGGCAATGTTACTCTAATGGCATATGATATTCACTGGAAATGAGGTGAAAAACTTTTACCACAGAACACCATTTTATTACGCTTATTGAAATTCAATGTCGGCCGTCTCTCCGCTATTTGCATATCAAACTGGTCTTCGTAATGGCGAAAAGAATTTATCGACTCAAAGCGTGCCCAAAGTATTTATAAAATATGACACGTAATCGGAATGGGAATGCTTTTAATAATAACACTTGCGGACTCTCGACCCGAAACCCACCACAATATTGTATACTTTTCAATGCCTATAGTATATATTTAAATGTGTAAAGGGGCTGTACATATAATTTACATATGAAATGTTATATTTTAGCACCGCCCTCGACTGATTGACTTGTTTGCAAACATATTAACCTTATCCTTGTGTTCGTTATGGCGATCTAATACAATGATGAGCCTCGTGTGGTCTGTAAAACATAATAAAAACTAGTATTTGCATATAAAATAGTATCGAAGGTGTATGTCATATTTTTAAATATCAATAAAATAGTCTTAGCTTGCCAATGTGTCAATAAATCTTATACCTCCGCCTACAAACTCAATCCTTACAAACAATAAAGAAACTACACACACACAAAATATCCACAAGATATATGACTTTGTAACTGTAAAACAAATATTCACCATGACAATATTTTATTTAATCATATCTGTTGCTAAAAAAATATCTTAAAAAATGTGACTCACATCTAAAACACACATAAAAAATTCACTGCTTAAACTTTATTTAAACATGATTGTTACATTTTAATGACAATTTGACTTATATTATTTTTATAAATATTAAACTATTCGAATAAAATCTACCCTTATGAATAATCATAGCAATAATTTAATATCGCAACTTAATAATTGAGATAACACACAATAAAACTAATGAATTCATACCAATAACTTGAATATCATAACGTAATAGTTTCCCAGGTGTACGTCACCGTAAATACGATAGTAGAGTTACTTAGCTACACTTATAATCGGTTTTTTGTTAGTTAATGTCTTATCTAAATCTCGGATTTAACCTAACTTAATCTGTCCAATAGTATAGCAAAGCAAATCTCTTAACGTCTTTACGTTGTACGCATAGATATATACATTGGATATCGCATTGCATATAAAAGTCGTGTAGCCCGTGTATTGTTGCACTCTTCTCTCCTATTCAATAGTCATAAGTATGTCTCTCTCTCACTCAACACGTTTCCTAGTGGCCGCTGAGAGTAGTTGTGACAATACTTCGGCGATTAATAGGCAATAATATTATAAACATGTTAAAGAAGTAGTGTTTGGTAAAAAGTGAGCCTAGATGTATTTGAGTGTATGTTTGAGTCCATATGACATGTAGTAACAATGCATTTACCCATTTTACTGTAAAATATAACTGAAGATATGAAGAGAGATTTTCGAAGATTTTTGAAGTATAATAATGTTTCCCAAGCAACTGATGTTTTTTTTGGCAACTTGATGTACGCATTTAGCCACTCATGCGATATATTATGTTTATATCTATAGTTCTACGTATATGAAACCCAAACCTTGGTTGACGTAAACTTAACTTCTTGAACAGGATACCTAATAAATAAACCATGTCCACTGTGTCGTTAATTTTGTGGGTACAGTAACTTGGAGACGCAGGTTCGAGACCTGGACAAGGTAGTTTGTGTACCGAGGTATCATAATATTAATATGCTATTTTAAATTCACGCATTTTACCCATATAATTTGTAACGCTAGTGATGATGGTGAGATAATAACGCATTGATATTTTGCACTTGGCATTGAGATGCGCCGAAATAACGGTACAAGTGTATAGTGTATAGTATATTACAAGATATATTGTCCTCTGGCCTGTAAATTGTTGGTTCAAAGTGGTAATTATTTGGCATACATGTGCCAATTATTAGTGGTCGCCCACACTGTCATCGCCAACATATTATCAATGTGAAAATATTTTATAAATACTAGGCAACTATCTTTAAAACATCTGTAACAACCAAAATATACACAACCATCAATTTCAATTCAATGCGGACTTATTTTGCATCGCCGAATAATTTATAGATACTCGGAATCAATAATTTACACTGGACTCATTCAAATGGCGTATATTTGCATCTGGATTCCATTTCGTCTAATCCGATTTTTTTATCTTATAGAATATTGATAAATGCTTTTTTATTGATCTGTGTTCTGATTGGGGAATTTATTTATGGTAGATATCAAATAATTGTGTTTTAATGACCTTCCAACATCTAGACCAGCTTTTTCCATGCTTGCTAAATTTGTAATAGCTTAGTAAATGATGTCCTCATTATGTCATGAATACGACTATTTGTGAAGTATGACTGGCTAAACTTTTGGTTATGTTTGAAAAATTATATGGAGTCGACTAATAATTATTAAAAATCTTGAATTACTTAGTAGTGCCATGTTAAGCAACGAGATAAAGTGGGAAAATAGAGCATGTTTTAAACAATTATAAATATTCATTTAAGAGTGCTTTGAATTATAAGAATTTCAATCAATAATAGGCAAACATTCATTGTGAATAAAAGTTAGATAAGAAAATTTTTAGGAGAGAAATGTGAAGCAAGCAAGTGCTAATTATTATCTATAGCAATATAGTTTCAAGAATACTTTAAATTCGAATTAGTCATTTCATATTACATTCAATATTCATAGGAAATTTGTGCCATTTCCAATTGAATGATTTATTAGAATATTATCTTTGCATTAAAAAGATCCTATAATATTACATTTTCATCTTTAATATTATTTTGGGGAAAAAAATATATTTGAGGCTATTCTGCTATGCATTTTTGATTCCAGAAACCATTGAAAATGGGATTAAGTATTTTTATTCTTGTTCATAGTTTTATTATGATATGTTTTACAATAATGGGTCTTCAGGCGTACGAAAATATACTATTTTAATTATTTCGCTTACAATATGATATTGTTAATAAAGAAGAGTATTTTTATAAATTTAATAATAAAATAAATTTAGTAGATACTACTCTACTATACAATAGTTAATATCAGTTGTGTGTGGATTATCTGAGATTTATTCTCATTCCAAGGTCTATTAAGACATCCTTATTCAGTGTATTTACTCACTAAAGAATGTTTTATTTAAAGAAACGTATTTTGTCTACTTTTAGATAAACCAGTCATGGACTAGACATAGACAATCAATGAAAAGCTTATTATTTGAGAGTAAAGCGGTTCTTCTGTTTAAATAGGATAAATATTAGAGTGTTTTAGTGGCGTTAGTCTATGAGTGTATTATTTATTTAATAATATCCTCTGACTGAGATCCTTGCAATATATGTAAGTATGTCCAGTTGATTTGAAGTGCTTTGTCATCGCGATCTGATCTGATCTGTCTTCATTTGACACGATCTATCCGCATTTATAAAGGTATCGGGTTAAAGTGATAATGACATTGTACTTGGTGAGAAAGAGTCAAGTCCATGTGGTCAATGTCATACATACATATTATGATGATGATGATGGTGGTATTGTCCTCTAGTGAACGGTCAAAGGCTGTATTCGTCTTCCAGATCAATATCACACTCGTCTCACTCAAGCCTTATATAATACAATATATCTTGTATAACAATACAATACAATATCGACATGGTGACTTGACTTATTATTACTATTGTATGATTATGACCGCCAACCTCAAGTTCAACCATCACATTTTTACGTCACACCAAATGATGACTCCATTTGCTTCAACCTGTCCATGTACACTTTGCTATTTATAATAACCAATTATTATTTTTTATTTCATCTAACCCTATAATCACTAATAAACTGATTACTAATCTATACACAATAATGGACTAAGACAATAGATTGGGATTTTATTAAAATTGTTCACAATCCGGATTTGAACATATAACCTATTCGCTTTCTATTTTTTAACAGATGAGGCTTCTAGGACCACAAGGACAAAGCTTTATTTATTGTTAAATTGTCTTAAACCTGTGAGAATTGTAATGGTGTGTTTACTAATCAGCAAACCTCGGCCAAGATGGTGAAAAAACAGGTTTTCAATTGCTCACAATTGTAGAGAATTTTACATATTGCTTTATTATTCGGTAAAATGTATTATTCTATTAGGAATTCCGAATATTAACAGAACAATCTTGAAACGTAATATATAGTAAAATTACTGTTTACAAATTTAATATAATATTTGAAGTTGGTGTAAAATAATGCAATAATCAAATAATAAAGCAATATTATGAAGGAAATCGGTGCAGGGCTCGAATACGTCAAAGCGCTTAATCACACCCACTTGGACTAGGTCTGCTAATAAACACATTGAAACAATGCTGTTGTAATTTATTTAACAATACCGAATTGAACAAAATGCTTTCAACAATAACCATATGTCAAAATATCACATTAATATTCCCACTTGAGGTTCTTAAAATAATGCACTTTTTCCGCTTTGAAATAATAAAATTGCATTTATTTGTAGATTGTTTAGTGGAAATAATATTCAAATGATGTGGCGAGAAGTTGTAAAAAGGGAAGATTGAAGAAAGCCGTGCATTTGGAAGTGCGACGTCCCAGAAGAACTTGTGATAAATGAATAGGTTCTGTCAGAAGAGACAACTGAAAGAGTGACATTAAAGAGGGCTTTGCAAATAGTATATAATAGTTACTAATACATAATATTTATATGAATGTATTAAAGGCCGATGACAGTATTGTGCGGGTTAATCTGATAATAATAGCGCGATAGTGATCAAGCATTACGGGTTAGGAGTTCGCATCACACAAGATCCATTGTGGCGGCTTCCTTTATTATATATTATATTATATTCATACCACTTAATATCGATTTGAAATACTTCTTTTAGATATCATCTCTTATCTCTTCACTTAAAAATATTCAGACAGCCGTGACATTCGTGCACTTACTTGTGAACAAATCAAGATTCGTTCAATATCGACTATAAATTTTGCACCATTTCTACAAATCGGAGTTAAAAATTGACCATCGCTTTCAAGCTTTGACTTAACCCCAGACTATAATAATTAAATAAGGACTTATGTAATTATTTAATTATTTTTTATACATACATATATATTTTTTGATTTTACTGTTTAAAACCCTATCCTTTATGGGTATATAGATTTTTTTGTTTGTATTTTTATGATGTTTGGTTTGTTTACTCACCAAAGGGCATTAAAACCATTTGATGTTACGAATAATCACAAGCACTTGCGGTATGTTCGTTTGTCTAAAGTTCGACCTTTGCTATTTAAATCTATGAATCAAAGCATTTTTTTTACATTTGTGAATATTGTGGAAGTGTTTATTGAAATACAATAAATAAAATATTAAGTGATTTATCGTCAGATTTCTTTGCAGACTGCTAACTCCAAAAAAAAATAGAAAACGGGTTACTTTATTATTTAGCAAATATCATAATTCTCCAGGCAACGTAATAAATAAACTCTATTTCATATTGGTTTTTTTAATATACCTACATATATGTAAACAAAAAATAATAACTATGAGTTAAAAAATGTAAAGTTTTAAGTCTGCATCATTTAGATTGAATCGTTTATTGTCTCTAACCAAAAATTTAGAAAAAATGGACTTACGCCGTATGCAAAAGAAGCCGACAATATAAACTCAAACTTATGTTATTGGAATGTTAAGTTTCATTCTAACAAAAAAAAATAAGAACAACCCAATGGAGTATGATTATTTATGTATGTGGGAAGCTATTTTCGAAAATATAATTTAAAAATGATTGCATAATAATTTATTCGTATAATGAGAGGGAAAAGTTGTGGTTATTTAGAATGGCTTGCATGTGTGTAAATTGTAATTGAGGCAAAGTTAAGAGGTTTCGATGTATTATTTGACACCTGGCTAAAAGTGCTACAGTACCTAATATAACTGGTTTGTGGGAGACTCTAACTGTATTCTGTACCTGTACCTGTACCTGTGATCTACAATACTTGTAGGTACACATAAATGCAGGTACATGCAATATTAATTGACGCTCCACATTTACTGATTGAGTTCACCATTTTCGCCTTTTTTGCATTTTTCACCACACCATATCCTATTCCATGACTGAAATCAAAATGAACGCCCGTAAAATTCAATCGAACGTTTGATTTTTTAACCGATATTCAGCCCACAGTTTTGCGTTGGCTTTATTTGCCAATGCACTCTTTCTATGAAGGTAAAAAATCATTTGCCATATTTGCTTCCACTATTACCTGGCCTAAAAATCATCATTGAAGTTGAATATATGTATTTTATTGTTTATCACAAATGCTCGATCATTGTAGATGATAAACAAGCATGACCATACAATAGTATGTATAAATGGCGGACCAAGTAAACTCATCTACTTGGTCCGCCATCATAATATTTAAGTATCCAGTTGTATGGCCTGCTAATATATCGGCGTGAATCAAAGGGTTGTTTAACACAAAAACGTACCAATAAATTATTCCAAATTCCAAATGCATTATATGTAACTTAGGTTCGGTTTCTTTAAATAGTAAGCTATGCTACTCAAGAGTAATTTGACTCTAGAGTTAATTAGCTCACTGTTTGAGAATGCTGGCTCTTCTTTATTATTGTTTGATTTTTCATTAACACAAAAACGTATCTATAAGTTTACAAGTAGAGAAGAAAATATTTATATAAGCTGGAAATATTAGTGTTTTTTTTATTGTATTATATCATTGAATATTTCGGTGAAAACATAAGTAAAGTAAAAATCAGGTTAATTTATATAAGGAAACTGACGATATAAATATAAATATGCTTCTGATATAGATACAATTTGTGTTACAATTAGTTAAGATCTATTACTCAAAAATGGATGCTTTTATCTGTATTTCATATTGAAATTACTTGACTGAGAAATGCACGATTATATAGGAGAGTTTTCATCGATTTTTGAATTTATAATAAATGTTTATAAGCGCAACTGCTTATAATTCATAAAAGGCTCGTCGTTCGTGCGCATGTTCAATAAATGATATCGCAGAACAATGCTTAGCTTTTGAAAGAAGCTTCACAAAAGGTTTTGGATGTTCGTGTGTCATTGAATCGTATGATCGGAATATAAACGACAGGTGCCAATAAAAAGTATTATTATGAGATTCTTTGCAAATCTTCCACAATTACATACATTGAATAAGGTTTAAAGTACGCGGCTATTTATATACATATAAATAAATTATTTTTCATGGTGTCGAATATCAAGTGTATTTGTTAAGAGATAGGAACAAAAACCCACTGCATTACAGACTGAGTCGGTGTTTTTTTTTTGCGTGTTAGCTTAGCTTGGCTTGGCTTGTAGAAGCTGATACGATCTTTGGTTGTGGCCAGATACAAAGGATTCCTCAACATTACTGATATTATCATCAGCCTTTCACCATTACATACCGACTCCACCTCTTATACAACCGAACTAACCAAACACTCAAATTAAACCCTTAATACGCATCTTATTAAATATTTGTGAATAAGAAGCAAGTAGCAGTACGACATTAAATAATATTATATCTTGAGCTATTATATAATATTATGGGAGCAAAGCAGGTTTACTCTAATATAGAAGTTACAAAGGTTTAACATCATCAGACTGAATGTACTAATTAGACCAATGAATCAACCATAAGGCTTAATAACTGAACCAACAAATCAACATGTCATAATCACAAGGTCCATAGAGTATTGATAGTTCACAAAGTGTGCAAGTGTCAATATTTACATTTACTCTATACAGTCTCATGGCAATAGTTCACTTTAATAAAAATCCGTACACCATACTCAGACAAAATTGCACTTGCACTTGATGCTAAAGGTGGATAGATGCGAGTGAAAAAAATAGCCTTTTGTCAATTTATTGTGATATTTACATATTAAAGAACCCGCCAAGCAGATCCGTTCGCAGCGAACTGTCAACTGGTAAAAATATATGGCACGCACGCATTGGAGTTTCATATATATATAATTACAGTTCGCTGCGAACGCATTTCGTCTCATGTTTGGGGTTGGCAAAGACCAGCTGATATATCTGTTGCAATTACCTTTTGGGATGAAAATGGGTGGTTTTCTGTTAATTTTCCGTGAGAAAATATGAGATTTCCATCTATTTTTTAAATTAAATTCTGCGCGTATAAGATCATTTTTCTAATAGAGTGTGATTAGTGTTCGATATCAATTAAAACTTATTTTAAAATAAATTAAGATTTAATTAGTAGATTCAATTAAATTAAGAGGAGGGCGGCAAATTTAGGGTTGGCACGGCAGAAACATAATATTGTCGATTTAAAAGAAACGTCACATTTCTCACTTTTTTAAAAAAAAAGAGAGATTATTAGGAAAAATGATGTAAAATCAACCATAATTTTATGCTAAAAAATGACACATTATAAACTTGAAAAATAAAGTATTTTGAAAACATATTTTTATGAAGAAAAATGACACTTTGTGCTAGAAGTGTATTATTGATAATTATTAAATTGACTTAATCCTCAAATAAATACCTTCAAATTGATGTATCACAGTTATGCATATGCAAATATCTAAGATTTGAAGAAAATTCGTTTTTAAATTTATAAGAAACATTTTTTACTGTCACAGCCTTTACTGTAAAATATGATAATTTTGAGAACTGTCACTTTTCTTTTTAACCGTCGATATGCAACCTCACAGATTTTATTCTTATAGAAGTGAATTTGTGACTATTGATATAATATTTTTTATTTTGTTATTATGTAGCTAAACATATCTCAGTAAGCAGGTTGTTAATATTCAATAGATACAAATAGTAGGGTCTGTAGTGAATTAGAATAGTCACCGATCGATTATGAATGGTAGTCTATTGTCGCCGACTTGATATGGAAGCTTGTAGTGAGGCTGGTGTTTGCTTCTGTGGCCGCGGGCCTTGTTTGACTTATTAAAGGCAACAAGAGCAAGTTTGGTCGGTACACAGTTTATAGATATAATAGCAAAGAGCAAGTTGGTCTATGATGGCGCTTATCGTGCTTCAAAGAGGTCAACACAACCGCCTGGCTATAGAGATGTAAAGTGGCGAGCAGCTGCAGGGTGTCAGCTCTTCGCAGAATTTACTACTTATCGGAAATGAAGGATCGCCTGCAGCCAACAAACACTGAATATAACTGACTTGGCATACATACACTTTGTTTACTTATGCAGTCGCGCCGAGATTTATTTGCTGCTATTTTACCTGGCTAATGTGACAGGGCGCGGTAAAAAGTAGATGCGGGGACTGCATGGACACTGTCCGCCGCCATCAGATAACATCGACTACTTTTTGCAAAGATACGCACCTTCAGATAGCCATAATCGAGTCCTGCACTCTTTTGCCTCTAATGACCACTTTTAGGCTCGGGTTATTCACAATCTGATTATTCGCATATTCTTTTAATTGATGATTTATTGAGACGACTCTTAAGTATAAAAATTGGCTTTGTAAAAAAGGGATGATCGAGTGCACGATGCCGACAAAACTATGACAGACAAAAATATCTTCCGGCCACACACTATATTACAAATCAGCTTTATTATAAAACATGCCTCACAAAAAAATGTAAATGTCATCCAATATTAAGCATCCGTGATGGAAATTAAAAAAATGTGTAATTTTCGTTATATATATATATTGTTTAAATATTAATTCTAATGAATGAACAATAAAATCTTGATGATCGATCACTTGATCATTAATTTTTCACCTCACCTTAGTTAATGCGAAAAACCTTGTATTCAGTATTTTTTTATTTATTTACGCACCGATGAGGTTTTTAAGACACAACAACGTGTTCATTGTCTGTCAGTGATCTTAACTATTACTAGTTACACAGGTCACCGACTTAATAATCAGTATTTACCTTACAATACAGCAAATCAGAGTAAACTTGGATCAAGAAAATCGATCGTGAATTTATAAATATTATTTCCGATGTCCCAGTCGTAATAACTCGTTATATAAAAATATATTTAACATTCATTTGAGAGGGATTTGAACCCATGACCACTGTTTTGGAGCACTGAATGGGTTACCTATATAAGTATTGTTTTTTTTTAGTTGCTAGTAGTCTACAAAAAATAATGATAAAATTTGGCAAAGATAACGATACGTTCCCATTGAAAATTATCTATAAATTTAAAAATAAAAATAAAATATAAACCATAACATCACCATTATAGATGATCAAAAGCACAAATATTGTAACTTTAGACTTAATCATTAAACAATTTGAAAATAAATGTATTTTTATAAAAATTCTCTTCTGAGAAATGAATGGGTTTATTTAAAAATCATCAAACCAATACTTTTTTTTTCAAATATAAAGAGGTAATTTAAGAATTAGCGGGTCCAACAACAGGTCCCCTTAAGTGTCGGCAAGTCATCACCATATGTATAAATAATATTATTTAAAATAGTGTGGCCCCCTGCAGACAGGTGCATCACATAATAAGTGTGGGTATTATTAAATATTTAAGTAATAACAATAACAACCCTTTCACAATGTGAAGAATGTGTAAATCATGTGGCTGTTAGTGTCGTGATTAAAATCGCATCACAATTGAATGGAATATCTTAATATTATAGTAATATGGTGATTCCCCAAATGAAATTAGTACAGAGACTAATTCGAGGAAAGAAGCCTCGGGCAAGTGACCATAGAAGACCTGGCCTAAGTCATGGGAACCTCGCTGTTAAATATTATCACCACTCTAATCCACTCCACCGACGAATGCCAAAATTACACTTTTATAGCCACTATTTACTATTAACTGCTCTGTTACTTCTTAGAATATGCAATCCCAACCTCGCTATAGTCATACCTATGAAATGCTGTACTAATATTAACAAAAACAACTCTTTGTTCCTTATGTTTTAATATCTTATTTTTAAAAAATGTCCTTACTCAGTGACGAAATATGTTTCCAACGGCCATTATTGATCACACTGGAAACATTAATTTTCAATATACTGATATTTTTTACAGTTATTATATTTATTTATTTATATACGACCCGATGAGCTTTTTACAAATGTTGGTCGTTAAAACGTGTTAATTAATTGTCTGTTAGTGTTCTTAACTATTCCTAGTTACAAAGGTCACCGACTAATTTACGTCATAATCCAGGAAATCAGAGTAAAACTAAAGACGATCGATCGGGATTTTATTAATATTATTAAAGATCTCCTAGTCGTGATAACCGATATAATCTAATAGATGTTCTCAACCTTGTGATGAAGATACAATAAATTTACTAAATAATAAAGTAACATATATGTATAATAAAACATGTAAGCCGCGCAGTGATCTAGAATTTGGTAAAATTGAAGCTGTTTGAAATTTGACATTCTACAATAAAAACAGACTATACCTAATATTTGTTAGTGTATATTATAGATATATTTGTACATGATTTTACCATTCAAGATATTTTTTTTGTATAAATTTATTTATTTATTGTTGAAATTTCAAAAATTCATATTAAAGTCTATCAACCTTGATTCAATATCAGGAGTATTAAAAAATTTGAACATATAATGATTCTAAACTCCTTATAACCGTAGCTTTTTAATTTTATAATCGTTATAAGCTATGACTATACGACCTTTATGCTTTACTATATTCGACAATTAGCGATCTTTATCCTTCATTTAAAAAACCTAACCATAATGTAAAATATTATATACCTACATATACTTAGCTTCTTATACGATCTCAAGCTCGTTACAATCGTTGTGTTACAGCTCGTTATAGACATATTTCATAAACCTACATTAAGAATGATATTCCCAGACTTGATCCGGATAGTATTAGAAATTACATAAAGCTTATTTTAATGGGATAATGATGTGGCATTAAGTTTATATGTTAATAAAGTGTTCGTGATGGGTGTTTTAATATGAGCTTATTAACTTTGGGAATAATGATGTGAGTAAAGATCACAAAAACCGGGGATGGGTTTGATGCCTTTAAAATCACATATAATGACTCTACCTAAACCGCAAATATGCACAGAATAGACCTTCGACATCTCATACTAATTGTCTGTTTATAATCCTGAATATAAGCGTAGCCTAAATACTTGTATATAAAAAAAATGTTTAATTAGATAGAATAAATCGTATTTCCAAAGCTAAGCTCCAAAAAGTCCGACGGCGGTCTTAAGATTAGTGAGGATTTTGTATAACGTCACGCGTTTCTTTGAACCGATTAAACCTAATTTAACGAAAAGCACATCTAAAAAAATAAACTTATATAATCACAGCAGCCGCATAAAAAGTCCATTTCCTCTTTTTATCATTATTCATATCCGCACAAATTATAGTAATCGATCGATTGTTTGCTGTCACAAGCCGAGCACCGTCCATAATATGTAATTTATTTGTGATCGTTGAATGAGCTTTGTGCTCGTTAAAGTAATTCAAGCTTTTTGTATGTAAATCATATTGTACAAGTAGCCTGATTAAACTACCGTCAATTTCAAATACAATATCCGAAGCGATGAAACCGAAATGTTTTTTTAAAAACATATTTTTTTACATACCAGATACAAATACCAGAGGACTTATGCAGGAAGACGCGTTGAAGTAATTTCACTTATAGGAAAATCAATTTGAAAATATTAAAATTATATATAAATAATATAATTCTCGTATACATTTTATTACTTAATATAAATGATTTTATTTCATTCCTTTTCAGATTATCGAGGTCCTGCTTTATAATCAAGGTAAAATATTAGATTTAATAGAAACAAGCATAATTTGTTCCAGAATCTTACTCGTTATACGAAACACTCATTTTCCGTTAAAAATCTCACACCTTATTCTCACTTTTTATTGGTTTTATGCTTCTCTTACAATGTGACTTATTTTCTATATTACTTTCTTCTTTGAACTTTTTCTATGCAATGATATTTTATCAATGGTTCATTGTCTGAATCACTAGATTCGTCGTCACTGAATTTTGATATAAGCCAATAAGGTATATATATATATATATAATTGAGGGGCTGGGTGGAATATACGCCCTTTTTCCGTTAAATGAATTTTGTAAATAAACTTAAAAGGCTCAATAGATCTGTACAATAATTCAACAATACTTCATCATATTGAAGATAGAATTTTATACTCGATTATCACATCCAGCACCTCAATTCATCATTGTGAATAAGTAGTGAATCAGCTCCGAGTTCAGAAAGTATAGATTTTACAGTCGGTCTATACCTTGTTTCATGAATGTGTAAAGTAAATCACCAATCACAGTTGCCTGGGGTGTGTTTTGACGTTTACTATACACATTCATGAAACAGGATATATTCTAGAACTAAAAACGAAATAATTGATTTTGATATTAAAAGTGGATAAAGGAGTTATCCGGTCGCCATGGTGGTAATATAGTTAGGTTGATCTTTACGAGCATGTTGTAGGTATTTGTTAATAGGATGGTTCGTCCATTAGTCATATTTCCATTAAAGGTACACTTATAGTCGTATCGTAGTTTAGAGAGTAAGACAATAAACATCATGACTCGATAGCGAATGAAATATTCGGCTTAGTGAGGAGTCGCCGCGATTTAATCGATGCCGTCACGCTACACCTTACGGAACAAAGAGAACAATATATATATAACATTATGCTAGTATAAAAGTAACGGAACGACTTTGAATATTTAGAATAAAAAACAGTGAATTGAGCTGTGTCGAGTTGACTTGTAATCCTAATGAGTTTGTGCCTTAGAGCATTCGCATCGCTTAATGAGCCCATTTATTCCGAGAACTTTGCTCTGAAAGCGTTGTTTAGCTCAGTGTCGGGACTTCAGTTTGCTAGCTAAACCTCTGCTCAAATTGGGCAAGTTAGCTTCAAATATAAATCTGCAAACGCTTACAACCTGAGAACGTTTTGCATGCTTTGAGCATATTTAAGCTGAAACTTTAAGCCAAACGATCGAAACGGAAATCTTATACATCCGACGCTATTCTGCGTTTACTTCATTTACCGCTCCTTAACTTCACTTATAACGCTTTAATATTTTCAATTAAAACTTTCTTCATTTGATAATATTTTTAAGCAAAACGACTCTTTGGGGCTTTGACTCAAACCACCCTATACTATACAAGATTATTAGCAATTAGAAAACTCAATTCACCAATCATATTGACAATTATTATCGATAATGCAATAGTAAAATTTAGAAACAAGAATTTGGTTTACAATCTCTTCTGTTTTGTTTGCACCAAAATTTACAGTAATTTACTAATAAATCGTTGGCTTTCTTTACAAACTGCGTAAGTCCATTTTGCCAAATTTTATAAAACTTAAAAAAGCTTAAAACTATACATTTCTTAAATCATATTAAATTTTTATCAAGCCTTTTATTTCAAAAATATTGTTCATTTTATGAATCCCATTTAAAATGGAGCAACTTTTATTTATTACGTTGAAATGGGTGCAATCTAAAAATTTTCATCTTTGAGTTACGCAGTCTTCAAGAAAATCCAAAGATATGTCACTTTGTATTGCATTATAAATAAAAATTTAAATGACTACTTATACTTTTATTAAAATCATATGATTTTGTGGTTTTAAGATGTCACCAATAACATCCTTTGGTGAGTAATCCTGCTAAAAATATAGATCTTTTTTAATCGGTAAAATTATTTCATGGCATTAGAATCTAAAAATAAGATAATTTAAGTTACACAGTCTGCAAAGAAAGCCGACGAAGTGTAAATAATGAAAACAAAATTAATATTTGTTGTTTTTGTTTATTTTTCCATTGAGATAAATAAAAATGAGATCAGAAACTATAATTATTATAGAACACAATGGTGTCACATTAAAGGCGATTTTTCATTTCGTATTCAATGAAACCTGTGCCTTTTATGGTAGTTTTTATGTGGAAATTCCATAGAAATGTTTTCTTTGAGGTTCAATTGAAATAGTCTCGCCATTATTTTAAAATGTCGTAATAGTCATTTAACGTTCCAAAGGCGGCTTTGTGCGACTATTTTTTTAATATAATATTCTGTTCACACGTTCCGCAGTTTTGCAAAGCCCAACGGTCAAAAAGTGAATGGGTTTTGTTGGCAGTATTGATTCTGTCGGTCTTTGACATTTTCGGTCACATCCATGAGAGTGGATATTTTTTAAATGGCCGGTCAAAGAAATGCCGAATTGTAATAATTTAAATGCAGGAGTCGGAATTTGTTAATTTAGTGAAGCGGTTGTTGTGAGAGCCGATCGAATTGCTTTGAAGTTATGACCACTCGTAAAATGAGTCAACATGGCTGTGATGTTAATACAACCTCCAAGACAAGAACCTTATACACTTTACTATTCCAATCACTAAACCATCCCCTCATCTCGACTTTATATCTAATATATACTTCACATTTTATTGAGATCTTCTTCATTTCAAACTATTACTACACACCATTTGTTTGATTAAATTATTTAATAATACAATCAGCTGATGCTCTCATATCTTATAACAAGAATATAAAATCGAGGGACTGGGTGGAACAAGGGCGTATAACAGGATACGTCATTTTGCCTTTTATGGGCATTTATCTGTTACCAAAGACAATATTTTATCATATAAAAGATGTTTGACCAAATTACCTTGAAACTGACAATTTCACCATACGCCCTTATTCTACCTAGCCCACCCCAATTGTAACTAAGCAGATATGTGCCGAAGTCGAACAAATATGATAGTATTATATTAAAAAGTGCAATTAAGCGATATAAAGACAGTAAATGGGAGGAAGACAGTAGTATATCACTTCTTTGTACTCTATAAGAAGATAGGTATAATACTCGTTCGACTTTGGCACATCATCATCATAAAAAAAATACATACTTGTGTACATAAGGAGAACCCTTTGAAAATAAACTGAGAGAAAAAAGCAACATGGAATATATCACAAGTTGGTGGACACTTGACTTTATCACTTTTTTTCAAATTAGGTAAATGATAACTATCCATAGCTTTGTTCTGTAAAATTATCTAACTACCTTAAAGTTGTAATATTGTGATCCTCAAGACTGTTCGATAACTGACATTTATGGACACAAATGTCCACCAACCAAAAAAATTATGTCTTAAAAACTAGGTTACATAACACTTATTTTAAAAACCCATTTTATAGACATTCGGAGTGGTATTGAAGTAATTTTAATATATGTTTTTTACCCGACTGTCGACTAAAAATACACTCATAATTGAGTGGGTCTGGTCATGAATGTCACGATGACACTCCATTTGAAATCATCCCCGTGTGAGTTGTACTCAGAAGTGATGTATGTATGCATACTGGCAGAAACAAGGGCATGTCAAAACAATTGGGGAGGTTATTCTGGATGTATTAATAGAGTGTAAGAGTAAGTAACGTCTCAGTTGAAGAGTTGACTTGACAATGATTGGCGCACACGTTGCATGTGATATCAAATTGGCTGCAACGGGGAAACGACTTGTTCAATTAAACTTCCTCCACTGCGGTAACGAACCCGGTACATAATCACAGCCGAGGCTATTTCATGACCCATTATACTACTTTGACGACCACTCATACATTACTACGCGATAATAAAATATAAGCAGTTAGAGGGCATTGATTGACGTGCACCGGTAATTGAGAAGACCTCACACTGTATATTCTCCAACGAAACGAATTCATCTAGCATGAATTAAACGCTAAACTTAGATTGGATAAGCCATACAAGACTTCACATAATGTGCAAGCTACTCAAAACACCCACATGTGCCGTGCTTTGCCTTCATTATTGCACTCACTCAATGTCCCGACACACTTCAGCTTCTCCGCATACTTGATTACACTCTTCTATTCAATACCGATACTAATTTTATATTTGTAAACTCCTACACTAATTAGCACGCATCATCACCATCAATAAAACACTCATTAAAGCGCTTTTCAAATAGGATCGTATGTAAACTCATTCACACTTTCTTTTTTCCCGGTCCCGGCCGGTTTCTTCAGCACGTGTTAAATCGTGTGCTACGTGGCAAGAGGTTGTACGAATCTCGTGCCATATACAAATATTCCGTTTCTTGAAGTCCTGCTTTATCTATAGCCGAGCGTGCCTTATGTTTGTATGGCAGGCATTCAGATGAACTTGCATTCAAGCGACTTGAGAGGGAAATATTGCACGAGCTCGAGATTTAAATATGGCATGCTAATATCGCCGAGCTAGGATTTGACAGTTGAAGAAACGCATTTTACGCGTAAATCGCCGAGTGACATGAGCTCGAGATTTAACACGCGTTGAAGAAACCGACCTTACGCTGACATGTACTACGACACGTCACGTCTGTGAAGCGTGAACTTAGCATAAGTCCGTTCGCCTTCACAAAGTGTGTTAGAGCCTTCATCCTGAGCGATTCTCTTAGAAATCTAGAAAGTGAACAAACTAAAATGCATCAAGTCCCACTTTACACTTACATATAGTTTCTGTGTTTGCATTTGCAATGGCGAATGTTAAATCGCTATTACAGTAGTGTGTAAACGCCCTACAGGGTAATAAAAGTGACGTCTAGCGATATCAAATTGCTTTCATACATTACAACCGGTTGACAGTTCGCTGCGATCGAATTTTGCTTTCTGTTTGGGAGGGCTTTTTTTAAGTTTATATAGTAGAATCAACAGTCAATACTCAGAGACACTCATTTTATATAGTGTAACACATTTTTAATATAGGATTATAATGACCTGTTTACACAGTTCTAGTCACTGGCATTGGATAATGTAGTACCACGTAATATTTGACAGTATTACGAGTACATAGTGAAGTTACTGTATTGAAAATAGCATATTTTGGGCAATTGAGATTAGTTTTGGAAAGGGGTAGGTTGAGTCGTGACGGGAGGACGAGAGGTTAATATAAATAAAAAAAATTAAAAATAACTAGCCTAACGACTACTGGTCTGCCAGTACTGTGTAACCAGACCATTATCCTGTAGATCATCTAATATCGTGGACTCATCAAAACATTTTTTTGTTATTTCCTTATAAAATTTTAATTTTTGAACACATTATATTATTATATGTTAAGACGAAGAACTAGATTAATCCAACAAAAACCAGAAACTTTGTTGAATCACCTCGAAGTCTTAATTAAACTAAAACGTATTCCAAGATGACTCTTCTTACAAACTTCCTTAATATACATAATTAACTTTGCGCAATCAGACGGGTATTGTTTGAAAGTGTAATTGAGGTGTTTGCCGTAAATGAATAATATTCCGTTAGGTATATTGTGAAGAGTGTTAGGTTAGAGACAATCTACAGGTGAGGGTCAACTAATGGGTCAAGTCTTTTTATTCATCTTATGCTTTTAATTATGAAGTGTTTTATATGCACTCAATTAGTTACACGTCTTACCTACTCACTATTACATTTAATACACCTTCACATTGTTATATACCAACATACATACATATATTATATATTAGTCAACATTTCATAACACCACCTTGACGAAACTTGTCACCTTGCCGTCAATCTATTGAATATCATTTTAATTAAAACATTCTCTCTATGTGAACGGAATGTGTGAACCAATGAACATACCATATTTTTCACACGTTATATTGTATTGTGTCTATTTAATATTATCTCTTTCATCGGCCACTATTATTTTTAGATAGGTTATTAACACAAAAGCAATTTATTGTACATAAATTATTGTGGTGCAAACATATAGGTTTGTGTTTCATATAATTTATACATCCATTAGCTTATATTATAATTTGACGAAGACATTATCAAAATATATTTACAAATAAAGTTCTGATACAAATACAACATGGTATATAATTAGTGAAGATCATTAAGAATAAAACTGCATATGTATTTAAATAAAAATAAAAAAACCTATATAATTAATAATTATACTTATGTTTCAACCAACATTAGTGTTCGTTATCAAGTAAACTAACCATAAAGTCAAATTTCCCAGCGTGATAGCTCAGGGGATAATATGCGTGGCTACAAATACTGTGGTCATGGGTTCAAATCCCGCTCAAGGAAAAAAATGATTTGATCGGTTTTTACGATCGGAAATAATATTTATAAAATTCTGATCGATCGTCTACATCCAGGTTTACTCTGATTTCCTCTATTTCTTATTATGACCATTCTCAGTAAATGGAATAACATTTGCTCTACATCAGAAACAATGTGTAGGAAGCAAATCTACAGCTTGCACAGTATCAAATCAATTAATTTGTGAATATTTCTAAGAATGTATGAAATAGTATGAGAACAAAGTATAATAGCTTATGTTGAATATCTCAATTCTTGGTAGGTTAAATATTGACTTATTCAATATAATGAGATGGGAGGGATCGTAGTGGATCACGCGTCGATAGTTTCCTGGTTTCGAACCCTGAACGATGTCTAGGCACCGGCATTAAATAGACTTAAGTGGTTTTTAATTGATAATGAAAAGTATATAATTGCTAGATGGGTCAGGTCAAGATCTTTTGTGGGTGAACTTCTCACAAAAAGGTTTCGCCGACACCAAACAAAATACCTGAACACAACATATAAAAAATAAAGGTACTGTACTGACTACGACAAAAAAACAACCCAACCATTTTTGTCCCACGGCTTTTTTGCGATTCTTTCAGAAACAAACTATAAAATAGAGACATGATTATGTCGTGTGTTCGAATTTTAATAGTATATTAACTTATAATTTTTAATATAATTTGATTATATTATAAGAATATGGGGAAATATTGCTTTAATAAACTAAAACCAACACTAAAAAAGATCTCAAAAATAACAACAACAAATTTCCATTCTATCCACAGTATTCCTCTTCCAATTACCTCTTTTATTCTCCATTGAATAGGCTACAACGACTTGGCAACGAATTTGCGCACCTGGATGAACTCTTTTCCACCAAGTCTGCCACATATAGAGCTTGTTTAGAAGCGACCTTATATAATAACAGATAAATTATTACTTCCTCCACCTTACTTTATTTTATTTTATATACGTTCTATTAATACATTCATTTTTTTACGATACTATCATTTATTTTATGTACTTTTCATTTTTGTTTTTAAACCATTTTTATATATCTATGAGAAAAGCTCTTCTGAACGTTTATATGTAAATATATATACAGCGACTTTCACAAAATGAGATTATTTTAAACGAGGTAGGGTTTCGCAAATACAAAAATAAAGATTACTGATAAAAAGATTTAATTCATTATTATTACTGTTTAAATTGTGGTGTTCTATAAGTTCTTACGTTTTCTATAACATCCATATATTTATTTCGGATTAATATGGAATTAAATATGGTTGGCACAGATAAATAAGCCAAACTGTGTGAATTGGTTCATTAATTTATCATTAAAAATGTTTTTCTGTGTTTTAACAATGTTGTTATATTTTTTCATCTCAATTTTTAAAAGTCCACTAAAATAGTATAAAACTAAATAAAAGCTTATTCTTAAAATCCATTGGTATTATAAAGATCCTGGAAGATTGATTTTATTTTAATGGCTTATTTAAGTGGATTTCTCAAGAATCTTTTTTAATTTCAGATATTTATGGAATAATTCATGTGTACTGATAGTAGCAACGTCATCAATTCCATTTTCTTAGATGGAGTTAATTTGAAGCAGGAGTGATTACTGTCCTTCCTGTTGTCGGTGATGTTGATGATGCTGATTGAAACCACATAATGACTTGTACCACTTTGGAAGGCGCCACTCCTGCAAAAGCCTTCAGTCTCATACACCACCTGATAATAACAATATTACCTGCCGAAAACAATAAGACCTTAATCAACCGGTCACGTCACGATTTGCAAGTTAGTTTACGCATAACAAATCACGAGCTCGACAGAGTGGTGTGTTTCAAAGTAAAACTTTAGGATTGGCAAGGGAATATTATAGATGCTGTCTGTCGCACATTTCAAAGGCTAGCAAAGTCTGTCGTCCACATTATGAATGAATGTCACGAGCACACAGGAAAAGATAAAATAGACATCCACAAACATCAAAATTCGGTTGGTTAGCGAGTCACGTCACCGCAGTTCCATCAATCATGTCGTGTCCTAACCATATTTTTATTTGGGATCTCCTCTCTTTATTATATATCGTAATATATGTGTTTATTGTGCAGGTGGAATTAATAAAATGGTATGCGGTGACAAAAAAGTGGGTCCCTTCTCCGGAAAGTGGTCGCTAGAAAATGTGGCCCTCCATTAGAGCGGCGCTGTGCCCCTTTTTTGATAGCCCTCTTCTTTAGCCATGTTATTATTATTCATTGCTCATCGACTCACGACTACTCTCTTATTTCAGACTATCAATTTGCTCCAGCCAATTATTGTCGCCGCCTGTACTCGCCCTAAAGTGCCACCAAATTGACTTGGCACCGAACACCCTCCATACTTTACACCCTTCCCTTCATTGTTTCATAATTCCTTCCTATTTGGCTATTATCCTTATGCATAACTTCAATTGCCGAGTATATTTATTGTATCATCCAAATTTTATATACATTCAGCGTATTTCTCCCTTTGAATTCTTAAAAGATGGTTTTCATGCAAGGATGCCACGGTTTCCTTATAAAAGCACCTCGTTAAATCGGATATAAAAGAAGACTTATAACCAAACCTTGCCTAACAGGGTTTTTAATTCAATTGTTGACAATTCTAGAGCGCGACTTATATTGCTTTATTATGTGGGAAATTGAATATGTTATTTTAATTTGCAGATATTAACAGAACTTTATAGTTCGTCCCATGAATATAATAATCTATGTATGATAATAATAATAATAAGTGTAGGTGTACTTATATTATCATATATTTTTTATTTAATTAAATAAAATAATTTAAGGAATGGTTGCAGTGCTGGAATACGTCAAAGCAATTCATTACATCCACTTTAACTAAGTTTGTTTATAACTTTCATTGACCTATTCAATAGGATTGATTACACAAAAAAAATGAATTGAACTTATAATGGTATATCGAAGACGAGCTTTTAAATAATAATTGAAAAAAGGCTTTGCTATTGAAATGTCGAGTAGGAAAAAATAATAGTATCAAATCGTGTTCGTGCCTTCTGCCAATTGCATTCGCCGAATGTGGATATAATTTGTTCTTCGAATAAAGAATGATGAAGTGACCTGCGGCGTGTTGTAAGTAAGATATACAAAACAATGAAGTAAATGTCAGTCGAATAGCGTAGTTGTTATAATGTGATTATAATAATAATGATGATGATAGTACTGAATTTAAATTCGACCAGGCCAATGTGGAAATTGGTCTTGGGATCCAAATTGCGTCGTTGTCCTTTCGACTTTTTCAAACGAGTATTAAATTATGGACATTTAATCTTCATCGTGCATTAGAACACTTATTTAGTTTTAATAGTATCGTGCGCTGTAAGGAAAATAATGAAGTATCCTCACTTTTAATACACAATAAAAAGATTCTCCCTCGACTGAAAATCTATCGAAATTGCATGTAAATTCCTTTCGTCAAATAAAGCGAACAGTTTGTCGTAAAAAACGCCAAAGGCACCAAACATACCGAGGCCCTTTTCATCTCCATTGGCCAAATGTACATTTTACTGTCGAATTCTATGGCATTGTAAAAAATATCTATAAATACAGAATTAGGGGCGAAACGCAATCGAGGATTTTCCACAAATTGATGTCGGTCTCTTTTCCGAAGCATTATCGTAAAACACCAACATATTAAAATAAAATTGTTATTGGTTACGGCATGATGAATATTTGTAATATTGGACAGTATTTTTTTTACCATCAATGCATAAAAATTGTGTTATATTCAAATCCAATCCAATACAATCAATTTAATAAAGTATTTGACTTCATTATAATCATAGGTCCTGTACTTGTTTTTTTTAGAATTGGAGCACTGCATAAATAACCTTTATAATATTGTATCCGCATTCTCTGATATTTACACCATAGTGAATATCTACAGTTATCATGCATCAAATTTTGTTAATTAATATATAAGAAGAATTTTATTTTATTAAAAATATTATGTTCTGAAATTGTTCTATCATTACGCGAAAATTCAAACTAAAATTATAAAAATATAACCGTTGCAGTGTTTAATAACGAAAACAGTAAGAATACTCTAATACTATTATAGTTATTATTATAGATATGAGCTAATTGACTTAATTTAAAATAATATTATTTTCTTTATAATTCTTACTTGCAACTCTTCACATATTTGTGATAGTTTTCTATATTACTAGGATAATTAAATTAATTCAATGTTTTTTTTAAATATTCTGCTTGGTTTTTTAAAAGGAAGGTTATATTTGAGTTTTGATTAAATTTTTGTTTTAAAGTTTGAATTATTTAATAAAATAATTTAATTCGATTTTAATAAGATAGCAATATTTAAAAAGCGAGTCTCCCGATAAAAACTGTTTTTTGAGAATTGTCATTTGTTATGCATTATTAAATATTTCTAATATTATCTTAAAATTAATTTAATATTATTATCATTTAAATACTCGTTTTGAGAGTTTTATTTTTCTACATGGCAATCCAATACTTTAAGTGTCATTTGAATTAAATATATAAAATTTAACAGTTTCAGATTATTTATAATCTTATTTCATTTTGAAGTAAAAATGTAACCGTTGCAATATCAATTTTGAAAACAGGCTTGAGTGTTTTTTTGGACTCAATAATAATAATGAATACGTTAATAGACTTAATGAGATTGCAAAATTTTCTTTAGGATGCCCTTGAATACCCAAACGTTGGTTCTTAAGAACTGTTGCATTATTCCTTCAATATTTTTGACAAAGTAAAGGTCACCCTTTGTTAGACGAAATAGTCATAATTGAGTGCAGAGAAATGTATTATTTTAGTGAATATAAAGGACACGGTGTACAGGAAGCTATTGATCAAAGACTACAACACTTTCTTTGTCATTAACATACTCATAACATAATAAAAGATCCCAATCTATTCCCATCACGCCTCGCCCACCACCAATTATTACAATACTTTCAGGCCCAAAAAACTAAACGGCGGAACTTTAATTAAAAACCACCTTAATTATATAAATGCAATCATTCACAATACATTGTGTTTTCACATCAACAACTTTGTACCTTGTATAAATACTGCTCTCATTCATAAATTACAAAGCAAACACTGAGATCATTATATTTAGTCCTTAACAAAACAAAAAATATTACCATATTTAAGCTACTCAATAATCTCCTCATTGTAAACCTTAAAAGCCAGGTGATCAGAGTATCATTAAACTCCCTAAGATCCTTTCCTAATTCTTTCTTACCCATATATGAAATTTGTAGCAATGCCACTATACAAAATAATAAAAATGAGTATTTTACCCTTAGAGTCAGATGCTTCAATCATTAAGCTACGTAACTCGAAAGCTATCAATTTGTATGCACTTTAGTGATTGCACAAAAATGCAGAATTTGCTACCATTTGACTCTCGAGCTAAATAGCTAGCTGTCAAACTGACCGTTCATTTTTCATAGTTAAATTAACAGCTTGGGTCACCTATTAGTGGCATTTATATCGCTTTACCCTAATAATAATAATAAGCGGCGTTATTCCATATAGATCCATGATTATCCATATTAATATGTATGAGCATTTTTTTTTCATAATTTATTAAAAATACAATTATCAATCACCTTAAAATAGTTTGATTCAAAGCGTTAAAAATAACACCAAAATTTAATCAAATATATTATATTTGTATGGAGGTTTATTGTGTACATATTTTAAATATTTGATCAAGATAAGATAATACAATATGAATGCTTATAATCAAAAACTACTGTGCCCCAAATAATAAATGTCTATTTTAAAACGTAATAAATATAGTAGAGTGTTATGGGGTGTAGTTATTTCATTAGGTCAAGTCACCTGAAGGCAGAACAACTCACTCAGCACCCCTTGGCGATCTTATCACCCCATGTGTTTTATTTTAACCATCATTAGAAATTACCTTAAATACATGCTTCGGATCAGTTTAGTGTCATCGTTTAGGTGAAACAATTGATTCTATAACCATTGATTAATGTCAGTCGTTAAAATTTATTACCTAATCCCTGACAACAAATAACTCTCTGTGTGGATTATAATCTGTATTTTTTTTAAATATAATATTCGCGAAGATTAGATCTTGATTAATATCACATCCAGACAGCGTCTCGGCAATTTGTTACAAGTTTTCAAAAAAACCTGTCGTTTACACTGAATAATGTTTCCTATAAATATCCGTGTTTTTAAAAAAAATATTACTACTAAGCGAAGTCAGTTCTCTGGAATACTTCATCTCTGATGGAGCTTTTTTAGACACAACAACGTGTTAATTGTCTGTCGGTGATCTTAACTATTACTAGTTGCACAGGTCACCGACTTAATAATCAGTATTTACATCACAATACAGGAAATTACAGTAAACCTGGATCAAGTGATTTTATAAATATTAATAGGGTAATTTTCAATTTGTTAATTTTTTATATGTTCTGTTTGGCTTTTTAATAGGAAGGTTTTATTTTGAGTTTTGATATCATTTTTGCTTTAAAGTTGTTTATTTTTCTATCGGAAGAAGTTTGAATTTTTAAAGTAAATAAAAAATAGAATAATTTAATGACAACACTCATCACAATACTTAAAAAGCGAGTCTCGCAAAAAATACTGTTTTTTTGTCATTTATTATGCATTATTAAATATCTCTAATATTATTTTGAAATTAATTTAATATAATTATCATTAAAAAAAACCGTTTCGAGATTTTAGATCTGTATTAATTGTAGTATAATATAATACTTTCATCTGGTAACATTGATGGTTGAGGGATCCGTACAGATAAAATACACACACGCTAAGTAATTATAGATATTATTCCCGATCTCCCAGTCATAGTAACCGATCAAATCAATTAAAAATTGTTTAACTTGAGCGGGATTTGAACCCATTAGCACGGTATTTCTAGTGGACCTGAGCTATAACGCTGGTGTCTGCTCTATTATTTTATGATTTAATTGGATGATTCTAAAATCATGTTAATATAATAATCTATTTGGGGATGTCCTGCCACATGCGGGCATCCATCATAGGAATTACGAATGCGATAGAGATGTCCACGAGTATTCATTGTGTATACTGCGTGGAATAATAAATAAATAAATAACGGTTATTGAAACACAATGGTGGGTTTGCATAATGGCGTGATGAGGGGGTCAAGCCCGTAATAATATATTATAAAAATGGTAGCATTTGCATTTGAATGATATAATCGGCCAGAGATATTATTGAGAGTACTCGTAACTATCCTCGTTGAATTAGTTCACTTGATTTACGACACGACAGACAACTTGAACAACTTCATACAAAGCTGGTAATCGTTTCTTTGACACAACTCTCTTTCAACACCTTCAGACTACTATTTTGTGAAGGGAGCTTCTATTCTAAAAGCTGACATCAAAATTGTGAACCTCCTACACACACTTCACATTCTGAATCAATTTGTACTACACGGAAGTTCTGCACTTAACAATATAAGTACAACTTTTTCCATCAAAAAATATTCAAAATTATTAAAACCTTCAATAATAAGTAACTGAATCAAATATCCGCCGCTTATTTATGTAGAAATTCGTAGTCAAATAATTTTATGTTTACCTTATAGTTTAACTTCGGGTATAAACAAACCTTGTTTGTCCTAATCAAAAAACCACTAATCTTTGTAAAATATTGTGGTTTTTAAGGTGTAAAAAATATTTCACTACAACAACATATTAGATTCCTCATAATTATATTAGTTGGATAATATAATAATAATTGATCTCTTCGAAATATAAAATTATTTGATCAGGTTTTTGCGATTGGGAGATCGGGAATAATATTAATAAAATACCGATCGATCGTCTTGATCCAGGTTTATTCTGATTTCCTGTATTGTAAGGTAAATACTGATTATTAATTCGGTGACCTGTGTAACTATTAATAGTTAAGATCATCAAAAAACAATGAATTATCACGTTGCTGTGTCTAAAAAATCTAAATTTATAAAACCCTCTTTAAAAAATAATAAGCTAAGGATATTTATTTGTTTCTTTTTAGTGTCCTGTAATGTAGCTATATTACTGTATGATAGTTACATTATTTTATTATCATGTATTGGATTTGAAACGAATAGAATCTCTGCAAGACTGTTAACCTGTAAAAAAGCCTTTGAAATAATTGAATTTCCATTAAATACAAATTGTATATTTGAGTGTAGGCTATGCAGAAATAGAAATGTAGGAGTTTATACATGATTATTGTTGTATTGCAGGGGTTTACTCTTGTATTGTGGTATTGTTATTGGGTGACGTGGTCAAAGAAGCGGATATAGACGTGTTGATTTTTCCGGCATTACGGTTGAGTGTTTCCGTTGAAACTACAATACAATACTGAGTTTGCAGTTCTAAGGCCCTGTATTTCATACACTGCACTTTCCGCATTATATTATATTAGACAATACACCCACTGAAAGTTCATTTATTAACATTTCCAAGCTTTAAAGCCAGCGCGGGGCCGCCGAACAAAAACGCAATTCCGCCAGCATGTATGTAATATAAAATGTTAACGCTGACACAAAAGGATTTAATTTGTCGTGGCTTGGTGCCATATTTCTCCCTTATTCCCATTGACAACAATACCACCACTTTACTGCCCATTCAAAATCATCTGTTCGATCATTTCATAAGCCATTGTTGCGCTGTCGCTTCGCATTTTATAAATCATCCCCTTCCAACACACACACACCTGTCTCAACAGATTAAGAAATATGCTCTAAATCAATACTCGTGATGTTGGCAATGAATGAATTTCAATTTACAGTGACGTTTCCTCCCCGTGAAATGAAATCGCATTGTTTACATGCAAAATTAGTGCGTACAGGAACATTGTTTCCATTTCCCTCTCACTGTCAACACAATACGAACACGATCATACTGAAAAACAATTCATCCACCTTTCGCAAACACGTGCTCAATTAATCATCAGCGGTCAAAGTATTCCTGCACTCATTTTCAATTGAAAGACTATTGTGTATATTCTGTCAACAGTGCCCACTTTCATTATTGAAAAAAAATGTACCTATTGCCTTCATGAATACTAATACAAAGGAAAGTTTTGAGTAAATGACTTATTTTCTGCAATTATTTAATTTAAAATATTGGAGTAGGACCCATGAAAAAAAATTTTAAAAAATGTTGCAGTGCAACTTCATCATTTGGTCTTTTCAATTATTAGATAATGGAATAATCTCTTACAAACGATAACCATATAAGATACTATTTATATCTTTTTTTTAATTTTCTAAGATTTATCATATGAAAAACAGCAGATGTCCAAAAAAAATTTAAATGATTTTAGTGCAAATATTTTGATATTGTATGTTATCGCTTACATCAATTTAATTAATAAAAACATTTGAAAAATCACACATATGGCGCAAAACCGCCGATGAAAAATACACTGTTCAATACATTTCTATATCAAGTTGTTATTCTATATTGAAAAATTTAACTCTTGTGATTTTTAAGGTGTTTACTTACAAATGAAGATGTGCTTCCAAGAATTAATATATAATATGTTGTATAAATATAGGGATGTAGTGGAGTAGTGATGGTATTGATGTAAAAGTAGTCCTGAAATAACGTTAAGCCTGTCCGGGATTAGCTTGATGAATCACAGTTGGTATGGTGTTGTGATGTTATCTACCCTCGCTATATACTTACTTATATTCTATTCTATCCTATGTACAAAATGCTCCATCTAACCATGTCTTTCACTCTTTTTAAGTCACTCGGATTCCATGCGCTCTGTTGCAATTGCTGGACCTTGCCTTTACTATCCCTCTGTTCTGCCTTTACTTCTTCCACTCTATTCTCTTCTTAGACATACTTTCTTTTTCCATTTTCTCCAATACAAAATGGAATTTAACCGGAGTTACGTTTCCGCGTTCTTTCTCCTCTCTGTTTTATGTAACACCTTTCCAAACGCTATTTCTGTCAATTCGAACCATCAAGCCGTCAATTGACACTCTAAAAACACGCGCATTCCGTCTGATGAGAATTTTATAATTGGCTTCGAACGACTGTCAGTGTTGTAAAAACAAGGCGGTTAATTGAATAGTCGAGACAATATAATATTTATAGTAACAGTGTGAAAGGGTAGCGAGGAAGACACTTGTCAGCCTCGACATATGCCAGTTCACAGGGTATTCCTCCCTTGCCCACTCTCCACCCCCACTTTAAATTGGACTCTAAAACCACCAAAGTGGACTAATCGCGAACATAAAGCCCTCTTTTGTTCAGCCCCATACGAAAAAGTTTCGAGATATGCCATCAGCTAACAAGTGCTCCACCGCCACTATGTTTTATTTTATTATCCCTCAGTACGTGAGGGGATTGCCTCCGGCGTTTTATCGGTGTTTCCATTTAAATGTTATACTTTGATTGCGAATGATAAATTGAATTGGCGGATGAATGCTTTTGTCGCTTGCGGTACTCTGGACAATACATCTTTTTGGGCTTTTGCGATTCCATTTTATAAACGATTCTGCGAATTAGTCGCCCCTACGCCGCAGGTAATTTGAATACCTCGTTTTACATTTAATACCCATGCGGAAAACGGTGTCATTATGACTTTCATTTCAGCCGCCGATTTGATTATTGCTCTGCAAATGACAATTGCGATTAAATTAAAAATAAATATTCACTCCACAAATAGATGAACGTTGGCTGGTGATATTTTGTCACTAGACAGTGTGTGGGGAGTTGAATGTTGTCTTTCGATATTTATGCATATCCATTAGTGTTAATGTGGCAAGTATCTACAGTTTGTTTGTAAAGAGGGCTCGTCTATAATGTACGCGGTATATTAGTATATTATTTTTAACCCAACGCGAAAACTACACAAATCTCCGTGGAAAGTGAGCAGCTGTGAACTAATTGTTGACGAACATTTTAATGGGTGTCGTTCTCCCTTATATTCCATCGATACATTGACAATGCTATGTGCACGTGGCCTTTTATTATTAAATCTAAATACTTTATATCGCCCTCGAATTGGTCATCCTCTGTAACCCTTTAGCGACAATTCCATTCAAAGGTAATTATCAGACATGCAGTGGATATCCAACCAAAAAAAACTATCCGAAGGATACCGGATAGCTAGCAACTTTTTGTCCGGATACCGGATAGTTGAAAAAAAAATTCTAATTGTAGAGTAGAGGAGATTCACATTTGACAGTTGAGGTTGACATTTAACCGAAAACAAATTTTGCATGCATTCAGGTAATAGTGTAAAAAATAGAAAAAAAAAACATAGTAAAAGAAGAATGCGAAAAATGTCCCTTTGCATAAGTTAGATTAGTTAAAGTTGATTAGAGTTACTTATAAAAGGTATATTTTGAAGCTGTATATTTAAAATAATTTTTCATAGAGGAGATATACATATATAACTTACAAATATTACTATTAAACTAACTATTTAGTCAATTTTCCACAAAATAAATTTGAATCTTTAAATGTGCGCGTCAGTGTCTCATTTACGCGATATGATTTGATTATTTACGGATACCATTGTGTTATTTTTTTATGTTATTTGAAAAAAGTCGTGATTTGTCAGCCATCTTCTGGTGTCGTGAAACATTTTAATTTTTTAAATGACAACGATCCGGTATCTGGCTAAACTACTATCCTTTGCATCTCTATTAATTATATTATATTTTAGTTAAACTGATCTCAAATACGCACTTGTGGGTGGAGAATGAAGGGGGCGAAAGTGAAGCGTCATTGTAGGGATTTATTTGACGAAGAATATGTGCAGGAGACTAAACACAAATGAGGGGCAGCTTTTGTCATCTTCACCGTATTATTTTATTATCCTCGATGATTGAATTGTGTTAGACACACCACACTTGAGCATGATTTTGCTGTTTTCACTGTTTGCATTTCACTCCCCATGTTACAAATTAACCCCCTCATCTTAATATACTCCATTTACATTTCAATACCGCCAACCCCTGTTTATATCAAATATTATCAATCCCCGAGCTTTTGTCTAATGCACATAAAAATTCCCCAATTTAACAGTCGGCAAATATTATTATTCGAGGCGAGGAATTGCGCGACAGTGATTAATTGACAAAATCGAAAGTTTCCGCCTATGAAAGACAATGGAGGATGAGAATTAGGGCAATATTCAAGTGAATAGTTTCATTATAATACTTTTGCAAGTCATTCGCGGTGACTTCCGATATTATACTATTTAACTAACATCATAACGGTGTTGATTATATTATATTCCTGTAAGTTGATTTATTGTTTATTTGGAAATTCGTGTGCATACAATGAGTACAACTGACCTCACAATATGACCTTAAAACTTTCAAACCTTCGATGGAATAACACGTAAATCAAAACTTCAAAACAATACTTTGAATTCAATAATAATGGCAATAATGTCAAAAGCATTATGGATTATAATTCACCAATACAACAGACAAAAAACCCGATTAGATAGATTCAAAAAAAACGTCCCGTTAATTCAAGTTTCGTCTCTACGGTGCAAATCGAGGGATGGGTTTAACTTAAATCTATTTCGTATAGCCAAATTTTAAAAAGCTTTTGAATCTTATTTGATGAATTAGAATCATCAATGTAACGGTGAGTGGATTATTTATTAATTCTAATAGTGGTCACCCCTTATTTCGTAAAGGGATATAGAATAGGGGTGGCTTTAAATTCCATGGGTCAGTAATACAAAAAATATATCTACAAACTGACAGTTTTCAATAAGATAATATATATCAACATATATTGGTGGAAACATATAGGTTTGGCTTTTATTTAACATTCATTGTTATAAGTTTTCACTAAATAAGTTTCTGATATAGATACAACTTAGGTTACAATTATGTAGATAATTAAACTGCATATGTATTTGACTCAATAATGGTTTTTTTGTAGATACGTTTTTCTGTGAAGGATTCATTGAATTGTAAGTCTGTATACCATGTTTATAAAATTTGAATTAATTTATAAATGTAGGAAATATACTATATTATAGCGATATATTTTATTTCAAGGTGAATTAATCCCAAATTTCAGCCAAAATCACTAGAATATTTGTCAGTCTGTCATGTAATGAAATATGTCATTGATATTAGTTCTAAGAATATATTGTGCGTGTGGTTTAATTAATAACTTGTCTCCTCTAAGATGATGTACATACATTAGTCAATGAAGATGGTAGACGATGGAAGATGATGGTCACCATAAAGTCCCCATGGCTCTCTCCATAGTACACGTGTCAAACATAATAATGTACAATATCACTGGTATTTATGGTTATTTCATAATATTGTACAAGAAATAAAGCCCGAGGCGTTTTACGTGATGAATTCATTCACACATGCGATACCAAGTCTTTGTATTTTAATATACATTCAATAAAAACCAGCACCGAACTACTATTAATACCTGTTGATTATATCGAACATCCTCTCTTTGATCGCTTTTTTTTCATCAAATTCAATTGGTGGTTTTGTAAAAAGTCGATATTCTATATGATATTCAACCGAAGCCTATTATTTGCATAATGTATAGCAATTCAACACTACTCGTGATAGCCGCTATTAAATTAAATCATATAAAATTAGTTTCGTAAAAAGGTTGATATTTTAATATCATGTTTACTCGATTCGAATTAAAAAAGTATAATTATCAACAGACTTTTCTCACAAGCTTATTCCAAATCAATATATTGCTTCACTTTCTTCCAGTTTAGTATTCTTAAATTCTTAATTACTTCCTCTAAATAAAATGAATGAATCATCAATCCAAAATTATCTAAATTATTTTCAGTTGTTTGTTAACGCATAATTTTGATCATTAGCTTTATATTTAATTTATCAACAAGTTTTCACATAATATATTTTTAAATAAGCTCTTGATACAACTTGAGTTACAATTATTTAAGACCATCAATTGTAAAACTGCATTTTTTTATATTAATAATCCATTGCACACTATTAACTTTAGATTATTTAATAAACCATAAATTATCCGAGCCCAAATTTTTAAAAATAATAAATAAAAAAGTAATAAATAATAAAATTGTAGTGAAAAAAAATGTAAACCGACAATCAAAAACTATTTATTTCTCATATAAGAGGCTCCTGGCAGTACATAAACCCCCTTCCATGCAATGTCATCGACAATATTAAAATAATATAAGACTATATATGCTAAAATTATATAAAACATGCTAAAATTAAAGAATTTTTCCTCCATTTATAGATTATAGATCATCAAATATAGATTTAAAGCAGTAGTTTTTTGTTTTAATAAACCATCGAGTTTTTTCTTTAATAACGACTCCAATGTGGTCAAAAGTTACTCCACTTTTCCCTGCGTTAATGTAGAAGTTCATTTTTGAATGTATGTATTTAAGTTTGTTAAGCATAGGCTTAGGTTTTCATGTGTATGGGTTTTAATGGCCTTGATATTTAAGTGCAAATGATTTGAGAGTCCAGATTAGTTAACAAAACCAGTGAACAAATTCCGAATGGATGATTTAGCAGATAAAGATGTAATGCGGGTTGTATTGTATTAGATAATATAATATAATATAAGCTAAAGGGAGGTGTCGATCGAGCCTATCACGATTCATATAAAGTGCTTCACAATAGACCGAATATGAACAAATAAAAGACAAAGCCGTTTCTCATAGTGGAGCACCCTTTTCCACCTGCTTTACTATTACCACTACCTGTATATAGTATTATACATCATATCCACTAGTCATCCTCTCTTCTACTCGAATACCGCTCCAAAATTAATTAAAATTATCTACTAACTCCTCTATTCACTATTTCAATTTCGATTTCATTCCTTCTCTTTTCACTCATCTCAATAATAACTACATATATGTATATTGTGTATCTTATTGATATACGCTGACTTTACAATAACACATATTTCACCACACTCGATAATTAATATTTATGTATCTCAACTTTACAGGAGTCAAATGTCTTACAGTACATATTTACAATTAGATTGTTATGAATTGACTGAGTTGACTGGGCGGAATAAGGGCGCATAGTCTAATATTTTCTCAATTAGATCTAACGCGGTTTAAACATATTTCATAATAATTTACTCATTTTTCCATTGAATTTTAAAGTGAACTTTACATTAAATTTTATCATTCTTCTAGGATAATTCAACTGGCAAGCAAACCAAGCCAAAGTGGATATAAAACCCTGTTTTCATTCATGTCAAAAACTGCACGGATAAGATAATATATTATATTTTATCGCAAAAATAGATAGTTGTTGTAAATTTTCTATTAATAATTTAATATAGAGAGCCTGTACAGTACTCCATCAAGGTGTGCTTGGTTTGATGATGAGAGACATTTTCAATATCTTGTATTAAAGAAATTGAATATATTATTGCAGAAACATCTTAAGTGCCAAAAATTTATAAAAACTTTCCCTAATTTATTATGATTAGATAGTGCAAAAATAATTGTTTTATTGAAGAAAGACATTTTCTCATACATGTATCAGTTACTCAGTCAATATTTTTTAATTAATTATATTACTTCGAATAAAATGTGTTTTTAAACGAAACAAAATGTGATGAAAATGTTTTTCTATTCATATAGTGTAAATATTTTTTATCGTGCATAGTGAAATAAGATACACTCCAAATATGACCTTTACTCATATAGCACTTCCCTTTCTCTGTCTTATGATTAAAATTTCAAATGAAATCCAACTAATTGTAAAATGTATTAAACATACCCATTGAATAGAGCGTCTAATTGTATATATTTTTTAACAATGCGTAGTTTTTTTCATGATCGAAGTCAGCGTGACAGCCTTCCGTGAATTGGCTGAAGCTCCTAACAAATTTATCGCATTAGGCTTCCGTCCATCGGTTTCGGTTGAAAGTATCGATTTAATTGACCGTCGACGATGAGTTTTTTTTAATGGCACGCAGAAAGTAGGCCGAATCGGGGGTTAGTAATAGTAATGATGATAATACTAGAACATGGCGTGACTGAATCGAGTATTGTGCTTGGCTGACAAAGGTTTTTCCCTTCGATAATACGATATATTAATATATATGGGTCACAAGTCACCACAATCCACATTTACATAAAGCCGCATCATCGTGATCTTTCTCTACTTCTTTACACACACATATTGAAAACTACCCTCCTTTCATCAATATCAATAAAAGAACAAACACTTCTCTCGAATCTGATCTCCACTCCAATCAAAAGATCGCCTTATCGTACCCTACATTTATTTTCAGATCAACTTATATAGAATTCATCCAGACTGGCTGTAATCATTTATCATTTAGATTGGTTTTAGCATAAAAACGTATTTACAAATTGACATTGTAATATATTATTCAACGTTTGTTGATGAAAATTCAAAAGCTACTGAAAACAAATTGGTTGGACATAAAACATAAATAGTTTGGAAGTTTAGGTGAGTATCATATTTCAACAATTTGATGGGTTATGAACACAAAAACGTGCCTACAAAAATTTCCTCTACACAATTTTAATATATTATTTTATTAATATTGTGGTGCAAATATTTCATTTAATGTACACAATTATTATTATATATTATCGATAACTCCAGTAAATTAGGTGTTTCATTATTCTATAGATACAAAGATTTTTGTAAAACATGTTTTGACACACCGATGAAAATTCAATTTTTGAAAAATCTGGAGTTATCGCGTTATTAAGCTTTTGTTATAATTTGACCTTGACATTATTAAATAAATATACAACTTGTTGCAATTAAGTTTTCACACAATATCTTTATAAACAAGCTACTGATATAAATTTATGCAATTCAAGCAATGAAATTTTTGTAAATACGTTTTTGTGTTGATCATCCATCGATTTATAATAGAATAACCCCAAACAAACACAGTAAAGTGTTTTTAATGGAGGAGATACTATCGAATGTTATTAAATTATATAAATCGTGAGGAACGCTGATGGGACTAACTCATCTACACTTTTGATCTTTGTCTTAACATTTATTAAATTTAGTTTAAATCTTATGCAAATTTGTTTTTGATTCGTATTATTATCAAGCAGACGAAGGAAATTCGATATTTTCGATCGAATCGAATTGCCCTCGATACTCATTATTTGAAGTGTTTTCCGACTTAATTAATTTACTCTACGTTCGGGATGAAATTTTCTTTAGCTTAATTGCATTCGGTTGAAGTGTTTTACCAATCAAACTGTCCACAATAGAGTAAAATTGTCTGTTTTTTCGGTGTTGTGAAAGTGTATAGGATGAGTACAAAAAGCGTAGACGAGACCGAAGAGAAGCCGTCATTCAAAAGCTGATGTTGAAGAGTGGAAGAATTAATTCCAATCAATTGAAGAAGCCGGGCAATTAAAATTTAGCTCTTATCTCAGCTTCTTTTATGACTTCATCTTCACTACAATCCTCTCTCTCGTCATCTTGAACTTCGACCATTTTTCACATGCACATAAATGAGCGGCTCCATTGAACTCATAGAGCCATTGCCTTTTCATCAATGATATATTTTAATAAAGATGCTAATAATCCTGTCGGCTGTATGTTAAAAAATATTCGAACAATTCTCCTATTCACAGCACAAAATATAAAATGAGCATACAATTGTATTAGGTTGGGTCGAACTTGAGCCTCCAATTACTATTACCTTCACCTCACGTTGGTTAGAACAATTTTCACTCGGTGAATAGAAAAACGTTTTTGGCTATGTCATCATCTCCCTACTGCAATTTGTGCTCATTCAATACTAGCCTCACTATTATAATATTATATCTCTCTACCAATCTTAAATGTTTTCTGACTAAATCAAAAAACAATCATATTTGAACTTACAAAGGCTTACATATTAATAATAATATAAATACTTATTTTCTTATGCCGACTACAGACACTCGCGAATGTTATATTACTGAATGTAGACGAATAGCGAGTAAGTTGATACATTCGTCCACATTTTCTTTGATTCGTCGAGTGTGTGGTGAATTTTTATTAAATTTAATCAAATATTTCGAACGCAGATAACAGGATTCATGTAATGCGTAATATTGATATTTAACAATAATAATAAATTGGATTCTCACATACATTTGCACGAGTGTGTGGAAGCGCCTTTATATTTTTAGAGCAAATTTTAAACTTACACACGTAAAGGTGAACCTAACCTAACCGAAATTGTAATTGTGATTGGTAATATCGCTAATAGCTAATCACAACCATTATTTTGTTTAATATTGTTTAATATAATTCGTTTTTGAATTCGTATGATTTTATTAAAAATAAATATTAATTATTTATAATATTTTAATCCTTATTCGTGATATTGTACACAAACTTAACCTCATGTGTCTATGGTTTTTAATAAAAGTGGTGGGGGGACTGAATGACGTCATGCGCATCAAAAATAGACACACAACATTCAGATTCTCGTTTATAAAAATTCACTGTTTTTCATCTACAAAACATTGATCTGTTAATGAAGTCTGTAATGATTAGAACGCTTATAAAAGTAATGATGTTAATTTACAGTTGCGTTGTTCAGAAGAAAAGCTCCCCTAGTGAGGTTATTGATGTGTTTAGTAGTGATGATGCTGATGATGATGATGGCTGAGGCTAGATGTTGTGGTGTAGTAATTGGTGAATAGTACGTGACCATGGTTCAATGTGTCCTAATGAACTCTGCTATGACCAACTACCCTTACTATTCTATACGAGTACTCTTCTTCACCATTTCATTCAACAACATCAACAATCATTTATGAAAATTGACAATATCATGCAAACAAACACCAAATTCAACTATTGAATATTGCGTAAGGATTAATAACTAATAAATCAACATGTTCCTGGATCCAAGAACAAATAGATCTGACCAGCCAAGATCTCATCATAAATATTTTATTTACCTCAAAATAATGCAATTGGAATTAGCCCAAGAATCAAAATATTAATTAAATTAAAAATATTAAATATACAATATAACTTAATATTTAAATAGACTTGATTATTGATTATATGATTATTGGAAAATAGTTAATGTCGATCTGATTACGAATTGTTGAAGTTGCGATGAGAAAAATATGTATTCTAATTAAATTAAATAATTGAATAACACCACTATTTCGTTATTTTCTTATTTTAAATTTAATTATGTATTTAAATTTAATTATGTAATTATGTGTATGTTTAATTATGTACGATAATTGTAGATGTATATCATAATATTATAATTTTTTGTGTAAATATCAGAGTTGAAATAAAATAATACAAAAATCAAAAAATGATACAATATTATTTTTTAAAGGGAAATCGTTGCAGTGCTCTTATACGTCAAATCACTTCATCACACCCATTTGGACTAGGTCTGGTTATCTTTGATACATATTTTAAATATAATATTATAAATAAATGAAGCTTTAAATTCTTAGAAGTTCAAACTTGTTTCACTAATTTATTTATTCCCTAATAAATGTCAAGTCAATTAATATATTACTTGAGTATTCTGTCTTTAAAGGAAATTCTTCCAAAGTGTAATAATAGCATTATAGCTCATGAGATAAGGTGCGTGACTGCGAATACTGTGGGTTCAAATACAAAAAAAACTGTTTTTATCCGTTATTACGACTGGGAGATCGGGAATAATATTAATAAAATCTCGATCGATCGCTTTGATTCAGGTTTACTATAATTTCCTGGATTATTTTGATTCTTATTCATCAATTTATATTATATTAATAATTATTTCATCCGTGAAAATAGATGACTATCGTAGTTGCAACGATAGAAATATGGATTGAATTCTCTTCTAGAGCAGCTAGTCCATTTCAAAGCAAAGATGCATGGAGTATTTTTTATGTAATGTGGGATTGGTTTCACGTTTGCATAAACACACGAAATCAATCTGAAATGAAAGAGCCTAAGGGAATATTGTCTATGAAAGTATCATGTTGCAAACCCTGGGCTCAAAACACAACAAGCACCCAGCAATACACCAAAAGCGAGACTAAATAGGGATTCAAATGTATACACAATGGAATGCACCGACAAGGCCGACATGTTGAATTTCACAATTACACACTCGATCTACATTGTTAAGGATAAACGTAATTTTAGTGTGGGATCGTCATTTGTATCCGCCGTCAATTTTACATCCACTTTGTTCAAGTCTTTGTGTCCAAAATTAGCCGTGACACGAGCCTTGTCTATCTTTCCTTCACTATGAGTTTTTTTTTTCTTCCACAAACACCTGAGTCCCCCAACTATGCACGCGTCATTTCAAAATAGATTCCAATTATATTTAATGTCGTTACATTTTGTCTCGGCAACGGACAGTTGTCTGAGGTAGGCTGGATCGGGTGATTTTGCATGATATTTTAATAATAAATAATGTTGTAACATGAGCAATTGAACCCCTGTGATCTGTGAATAAATTATTTATATCACAGCTTCAAAATGCATGCACATGCTCAGGGGATTAGGATGCATGGGTCAGAAATTGTGATTGGACGATCAGAAAAAAATAATAAATCCCCATCGATCGATGAACCCTCATTTATAAAAAATAATAATATTTTTGCTTGAAAATAATTCATGTATAACAATTTTGAATTCGATGAATTGATAGCATAAACATGTATCTATAATTTTACGTACCATTTTTCACATTAGATTAACTATTTGTAGTTATACCGAAAAACTAATGTTTATTTATTTATTTCCCTATTAACGCTTGTTTTAAAGACTAAACAATAGAAACAAAAATGAAAAGTACATATATAAAAATATTATTAAAAATTAAAAAAAAATTAATAATTATAAAAAAAAAAGTTTAAAAGTGCAGAATTTGTGGAAAATAGTTCACCCAGGTGAGCAAATTCGTTATAGGCTATTCAGAGATGGATAAAAGAGGAAGTTGGATGAGGAATACTGTGGATAAAATGGAAAATTTTGGCGGAAATTATGTTTGGGAACATAACATTTTGAAAATAAAATTGCGCTAAATATACAACATGTCTTTAATTGTACTTCAAATATTCAAAAGTCGTAAATTTTATGCGAACACGACCTCAAAACTTTTTTTTCTTGATTGATAATAATATAATTTATATCAAGTCAACGAATTACGCATATTAAATGTACAGTGTTGCCATACGATACTTATATGTATAAATAATAACCAAATATTCTCACACTTATCATTATTTATTTTGTGGTCGTGTTGGCATTAATATGAAAAAAAACTGCTTATTAAATTCAAACAATTATTATTTTTTTGTATTATTAACCGATTGTATTTATGGCATCGTTTATAAAATTAACCGCGAACAAAATATGTAAAATAATTTATTCACATCGCATCGGTACGAGTTGAAGACTAAGTAGTATTTAAAATATGCGTGATAATTTTTATGGTGGCATTAATTTATATAGCGTAAAATAATATGGAAAAAGTTATGGTGGTATAATTAATTCAATTTCGGGGCGGAGATCCGGTGTTGTTAGGTTGCTTCACACCAATTAATTAGTCGAAGAGAGATTTTTATTTAGCATCGTAAAAACGTAAACGTTCCCCGAACACCTATCTATCATGTGCTTGGATCTCCATTCGGACACTTTCAGACTGGAACCTTCACTTTACGACTCTGCAAATGTCCTATAGATTGATTCATATATTGCACTTGAATGGATGTCTATAGACTGTTTGTTTGGCTTCGAGATTATCATACATACCCAGAGATGTGCCAAAGTCAAACGAATATCATACATTATGTATACCAATGTATGAAAAAGCTTCACACAATTACATGTTGATCACGTGACCTCAATAAAATGGCGCCAAATTGATAACCCATAGTAAAATTTCTTTAATTAGATGATTTTACTATATAATATCGATAGTTTTCCTTAAGTAGATTATTATATTCTCTAAAATAAAAATAGATTTTTATAAATTAAATTGATTCAAATAATATCGACAAGAGTTGACACATCGTTGGTCGCGGATCAATAATGTATGAACTGTCAAAATGAACAACAAAATAATTGCTGATTAAACCAACCAATAAAACTGAGATTATTGACCTAATATATAACACTGAGATTATTTAATGTATTTTAAAATACATTTTTTAGTAGTAAAATATTCTATCCAATATATTTGTTGGTGTGGAATTCTTGGAGGAATTTTGAATTAAAATTAAAAAAGATTGTATTGAATGTAAATGAAAAATTTGTATTTTAATTCAACACAATGTTTTTTTTAAATAAAAATAGATATTTTTGCTCACATATATGGCCGTATTCAATCCGTGTGTGCGTGTGGTGCGTATACGAATAGAGCAGGTGTAGACCAATATTACCTACCAAGCTTAAGTCGGCCAGCTCTATTCGTATGCGCACCAATACTATCAGTTCCAGCACGACTCACTAACATTGATATTCGCAGACCTAAAAATTCAACCTATTTATGTAGAAACGGGATGATTTGCTATTTTCTAGTTTCTCCCGGGGCGCCTAATAACCTATATACGCCTCTGATTATACTCGTAATCAACCAATGCATATGGTCAGCTTGTTAAATAATTAAACACTCTCTACTGAATGCCCTCATAATATGTATGAGTAAAGTTAACTTTTAATATTGTAACATCTGCTTCATGCACCCCGCTGTTCAGCCATCAACCTATAGGGTTCTCCTTATTATATTATCTTTGTTCCTAATGTTATTGTTAACGAAGATGTTCTCCCCTTTTTCATTAATATTGAATCCGATTTAATCACTATCTTTTACAATACACCTACCCTTAATTTACTCCCCGTCCTGATATAAACGTAAATAAATCATCCCCCGTGTCACTTTTCACGCTCCTCAACGAATTTTTTGCCACTTCGAACTCCAACTGTGAAATATATAATTGTTTCCGTGACTAAACGGAAATATTTTGAAAAACACTTTGAAAAAAGGGACAATAGGCATCTGGTTGGATTTATTAATAATTTGATTGATTCGCTATTTTATGCATAAAAATATTTAATTGCATTACTTTCACATTGAATGTGTTTCAGTTGCATGTAAAAAAATAATATGATAAATTAATTAGCCATGTAATAATTAAGAATAGTGGGAATATTGTTGAAAAATTGATACCCAATAATAAATGTGTTATATTTGATCCTATTAATAGAAGACGTCCTAAAGGGCACTCGATATATAATAATTATATGAACATATGGAACTTTTTTCTTATTCCAACATATCTCAAATTCATAAAGTCTTCAAAGCACACACAATTTTTATACTTGTACCCCAACACATTAAGTCAACTGTCTGCACACGTTGGGCTTTTTAATATTATATAAACGGCTTAATCTGCGAACTTGATAACTCCACTTTATCAATGACTACTACAGAGCATTAAGCCGTTGATATATAATAGTTTTTTTTAACAAAATACAATATAATAATATGAAAGTGGGGGAGTTAGTTGTAAGGAGTTCAGCTGTCGAGTTAAGAGTAACCGCAATTACGGCAGCGGTTGGTGTTGACTCATCACTGATACCAATCCTATCATATCGGTATCAAAAAATTAGATCGGGTACTTTGCCCTCTATCGGGGGTGCTGTGCCCCTGTCAGGGGTGCTCTGCCCTCGGGCTCTCAGATAACACCACCCTACATCTCATGCACAAGCCGATAAATCAGAGATCGACAAACTTGAAACTCTGATTGAAACTGCCTCACTGACATTCGACATTTCCCTCCAAACTAAAACTAAAATCCCTTTTTTTATTGTTTTTTTTCCAATATTATCTTAACTAATAGTAACCCAAGATTTATAAATATATTACATATTATGTGCAATGTTATAATAATGTCATAGTCTAAACTTAATAGGGCACATTGATAATTAATGTGTACCTACATACATACTAAACTCAAGCCTGAATATTTGCACCAAAATATTTAGTCATTTAATAATTTATCGTCGGGTTTCTTTGGAGACTGTATAAGCCCATTTTAACTAATTTTTGAAAACTTATCTAAGTAACTCAAATCTATCCATATATTAAAAATAGTTATAAATTAACAACTGAATATCAATCTTTACAATCAATTCGTACTTACATAATGGTCAGGATAAACAAATAATAATATTTCAAACAACATGAAACAATAGAATGCATCGCTTTGAGAAAATCTTTAAATGCTTAAATTATCGATTCTTGTGTCAATAATCCATAGATTTTTTTTTTCAATGATAAATACACTTGGCAACCGCTGTAATATTAAAGGTTTTATGTATATGTGTATCCCCATACATATAATAAATAAATATATTGTATAGGGTATAAAACTTCTTTTATTGGTTGGCTTATCAGCGGGGTTAGACATATAGCAATACAATAAATACAACACCCACCCAAATACAGTTATATTATTTAATATTATCATATTCCATAAAGTTGTCAAAGCAAAGTGTTTCTGTTATTTGATTTTAATATTCAATAGTTGTGTAAATTGTTCACTGAAACTGGTTCGGTTGTTGCAACTGGAACAGAGTAACATTGCCGGTCAATATAACTGACCACAAACTACATTAACTTTACTACCTCATATATTATCAAAGGAAACCGCTTTTATCCTTTTTGCATTTCCTACAATAGATTATGTATATTCTACAAATTAATTATTTAAATATCCGCAGACAAAGATTGAAACTAGGTTAATCTTTATGAGCGTCAGTTTCCTTTCCGCATTACTTTGATGGAGGAAGAAACGGTTTAATTTTTTTACGACACCAAAATTACTATTATATGAAATCGATACCATGTTTCTGATCTTTTTTGTGATATGAATAAACAAAAATAACAATAAATTAAAATAAGAAGAAAACAAAAAACATATAAACAGACAATTGTGAGCAATTGAAAACCTGTTTTTTTCAGAAACGGAACGGATTCTAATTATAAAGAGGCATGTTATCACTTACAAGCATTGTGATTTTTATATTTTTTCGATATAGTTTTCAAATATCTCATTAAAAACGTCTATAGAGGTACAAGCGTAATTGATTTAATGAAAATAAATATACGTGAGAAATGAAAACACATGGCAACATGCACCGTTTTAGTTGACTTTTGATACGCAGAGACAATTAATGAAAGTTTTAATAAGCCGGTGGAAGTAATGCTCGTTGTTGTGTATGAGTGGTGGCGATGGGGGCGTAAGGGGGCGTCGAGAGGTGGTCGTATGGAATGTCCCGTGACCGAAGCTCGTAAAGCCTCCGTGTCGTTTATAACCTCAAAATATTATTTTAAATCGCCCGCTGATCAATCAGTCCATTTACGCACGCCAATAAATCACACATATGTACACACGGGGTTTATATTTAATACGATCAGGGGTGGTCACGAGGGGGTGGCGTGGCGTGTCAGGTAAAAGGTGGTCGCCTCACAATTAATGCGATGAAAAAATATAAAGTGTCAACACGTCACAGCGGAAAATCGTAACTCAGTTTATCGCCATTAAAGAACACTATACAACCTGTCATTGGTAGAACTTCAAATAAATTAAAGGCGAATATGTAATTCCAATACGATCATTAAAAAATATACTAAATAGGGTAAAAAATAATAATTTAATAATAATAAAATATTTTTATAAGACAGTTGGTGAATATTCGGTTATTATAATGAGCGAATATATGATGTCATCATAGAATGACAAAATCAAAATTCATTTTCAAGGTCAAGTTCAAATGAAAAAACAATAACAACTATGTTGTCATAGCGCCTAAAGTCACTGACCATATTTGCATCAACAACAACTAATTGTAAACACTATGTTGTCATAATGTCTCAGGTTGCTGTGTGTGTCGTTTGAGGTTATGTTCTTGTTTACGTACTATTGTTGTTTCATGAATTCTATGACGTATGCTTATAACAATACAAATTCAAATCAGGCGGTCAATCACCTAATAAGTAAATACGCAAGATTCTCAAACTTTTAAAAATAATAATTAAAAATTGAAAAGTTTAACTAGCCGACTTGGACTATTAATGAAGGTGTGGTTGTGTTACATTTAATGTCCTTGGATTTAATTATTTTAAGTTTAATAAAAGACATGTTGTATATAAGACGTTGTAATAGTGGAACAATTTAGCAATGTTATGTAATGTTTATTTATTTATATGATGGGGGCGGCGAGGGGCGGTGCCTCTGGCTGGCATCCGGCCTGTCTCCACCAATACTGGACTCTTCAACTACTCATATTAGCATACTGGTCGGAGCTTCCTTGCTGCTATTCCAATTTATACTTATTTATTATTACATTATATACATACATATTGGTGGGGACTTCGGACCAAATGACCACTTAATGTCCACCATAATATTACGATTGTTCTACCATGACGTCTTTTTAACTCAATAATAAAACGACACGCATAACATTTACATATTTTTCAACGGCCATCCTTATTTTTTAACTTTATAACAAGCGACAGGTGATGTTCATATTCTGTCATAAATTTCACTACCAACAACCATTTAATTAATGCAGAGATATTATTCAATTAACAGCATTCTTTGCGTATTTCAAAGTTCTATGGAAAAACATCAATTTCAATATAAAAATTATATTTAATAATTGACTTAAAGATTTTTTTTTGGTGTAATTTTCATAATATTTTATTGAGATTGAGTCAGTCTCTGGTGAACATATCAACACAATATTGTGAAATCACACCAAACAAATTTCTTTAAATTATGGAATATTCACCCAGAAGTCAACACTATCAATAATTTATAATAAATTTTATTGATAATTTAAATATTTAAAGATTTTCAGCATAGTGTATGCACGTAACCTTATATTTCTAACAATGCAAATATTTGGACCAAATAACGTGGAATATTTTCTTTTGTGAAAATTTTTGTATGGCCGCCTATAGGCGTAATCAGCACTCCGTATTAATTAGTAACAACAATTTTTTATGTGTAAAATTTATAGTGGAATGAGATGAAAGCCTCATATTAACCCCTTTTGTACCTATTCACCCCAATCGATTAATGAGAGAATGCAATATTAATTAATTCATCATTATTGTATCAATTTATTGAAGAGACGCAATTAATAAATATTATATAAATAAGATTTTTTCGGTTTATATGGATATACTCGTTTGTTATACCAAATATGAAATTTTAGATCACATTATGCTACTATTTCACCAACCACAGAGGTTTGCGGTATGTTAATTCACTTCTGCGTGAATCTAAAGTTTGATATTTGTTCTACAGACATATTATAATACAAAGAGTGTATATGTTACAGTGAATCTGTGTATGTATTTTATTTTTATATGCTCTGAACTATATTTAGCTAATACAGATTAATTGTGACATATTTATACCAACTGAATTATCAAAGTGACCCTATTCACCCCATGCACTGTTAAAAATAAAAGGTTCGTTGACTTTGATTGAATATAAGGCAAGCGGAAGTTCAGTCAAAAGTCGAGCATAATTAGACGTCATCTCTTATCTATGCCTATATTAATAAGACGATCAAAGAGATAACTATAAAGGATTATCAATATAAGATTGGAAGGTGTTACTTATATCATTGACTAAATGTGTATTGACAGGCGGACCAATCAGGATGGACACCTGTTTCACCTGTCCATCGTCTAATCGATCTTCTTCCTTATTAAATCAACAGTCGTATTAAAGAAACTCTCATTTTATTTTACAGTCGAAAATTTGCTTAATCAAGAATGCTACGCCACGAAATGCGAAAAAATGGTCCAATAGTGCCATTGTTTCTGTGAATTGGCGCCCAGTGGCTCGTTTGGTTAGAGCTCTTGTCCATAATAGAAAGTATTAGAGTCTATTCCTCGGGGAATGAATGCCTATTCTAGATTACAGCTGAATCTATTTTTCTCCAGACACGTTAAATCTCGAATAATCTTAAATACTGACCGCAGCTGTTTTCATTTCAACAAAAAAATATCGTAATAACTCGAGCAGAATCTTACAATGAATTTGATGTGAAATATTCCCGTATATTTCAGAATAAAACTAGACACTGAAATGCCTAGTTTTGAGGTGTTAATTATTTGATAATTTTTATTTTATTTCTTTTAACTAAGTAGCAAACTGATATGAATTAAAGTAAAACCATATGCATTTGGTTTTTGTGTCTTGGATCATAATAAATTGTATTTTGGAAGAAGTTTAACACTTAAAAGTATTTTTTTATTAAAAAATATTCAAACTTTTTTAATATTAGGTATATTTATTAGTAAAAATATATACTTTTGAGTAGTTAACTCCCTCCACTATATAATTTATATCATATAATAAATTATAATAAAATTTACACATTATAAAATCTTGGCAAATATGGTTAAAAATAGACACTGCAACGGTTATATTTTTTATTATTTGGTAAATTTTATTATTTAATTTGAATTATCAGTTAATAACAGAACAATTTAATATTTTTATATTTACATTCTAATTTCTGCCATATAATATTATAAAGGTATTCCGTACGGTGCTCTAATTATATTAGTGCACCCATTTTGACGAATTGAACATGTGGTTTTTCACTAGATTAATGCTGCTGCCTAATCAAAATGTAGGTTTTGTAAAAAAGACACTCCTAAATGTAAATCTATAAGAGCGATCGACCTTTTTTACGGTTGGTATGAAATCAGATATGGTGGAAGTTCTCACATAAAAATTCACGTAATGTTTTTTTTCGTTGTCCTCTCGGGTGTCGCTCGTTTAATTTCATAAATATTAATAATACAGGAGTGTAATATATGGGTGCTTGACAAAAATGTGTCGGCGAGTGAGTCTAATTTATTTAAATAGTGTTTGCTGCAGCCTCCCACTGTTTTGTGTCATTGTATAATACATAATACCAACACACTTCTACAGATACCCACATCATACTAAATTAATTACTCAATTCACTCAACCCTTACACTACTGGAAATATTTGAATCCTTTAGCGTGGTATTTTTACATAATTACTCAATAATTCAAATCATATTGAATTAAGCGCCCAGTGTGCCCACGGAGACTGTACAATTATATGACATGTACGAGCGGCTAAAGGTCACTTGTGTTTCAAAAGAATTTATTTTACAGATGAACAAACATCAAATCAGAATTGGAAAGCTAATACAGCCATAGTTATAACTTCTAAGGTGTATTTAATATCCAATAGATAAAATATAATCTAACAATAATAAAAATATATTATGACGAGATTCGAACCCACGTCTTCTGAATTTTTCGTAAATTAAATACATTGTAGTCTTATGAGAGTCTGCCTTATGAGAACTTCAATTTTCAGATTAGCGAATATATCCGACGCATCCGCATAATCAAATTCCAAAATATTTTTTTTTTCGATTTTATGCTCTTTTTGGTTTATGCACTGCCAGGCGCCTCTGATATCGAGACAAGATTTTTTTTAGACTATCGAAGCTATGCTGTAGTGTATTATTTTTTTGGTCTGTTTTTTCAGACATCGAGCTATGTAACTCTAAATTCCAATTGAAGCTCTAAACTCTTACGTTATACAGCTCACTCTTTGAAGAAACCATCACTGTGTTTTCAACAAAAATAAGTTAAGGATGTAAATGAGATAAAATTTATCTATTTTCCGACTTGTGGAGCGTTTGGTCATAATCTAAAAGATGCAGCTTCTAATTGCTATTAGTTTTTTCAATATCAAATATAGGGCGATTAGTCAACAGATTTACAAATTTGAATATAAAGTTACTATTATTTTATTTTGCTTTGCTCATATAGATGATAATGATATTTTCACTATTAAATTCATTAGAAAAGTGTTTTTTTTCGTGATTCTTGCACCAACCTCATATTACCTTCGAATCACCCTTTGTCCGTAAAAAGACTTAAAATTCTCTATCGATTTGTGTAAAAAAATTGGATATCATCGTTAGGTATCCTGTTACCCAAGACAATATAAAAAATAGACTGTTTCTCTCGATTATATCGAAACTGACAATTTCAGTATACCTATGAAAACTATATGTATTTTAGCAAAATATAATTCATAATATTGTATGTAAGTAATAAATATTCAAGTATCGAAAATCGTTATGAAATGAGACAACAATGACCATATCAATAATTCATGGTGGGTTTAATTCGATTCCCCATCACACGTGCAAATCCCATAGTACACAGTCCCCATATTGATCCCTACACTAATCTAATTTGTTCACAAATTCCGAAATTATTAAAGGCTTGTCGTGTAAAATCAACGCTGAGCCTCGAAACTATGTATAATACAATATACTTAAATATGTATTTTTCCATGGACTATTTATGGCTGGAACATTGTATCCGAAGTGAGAATATTATAGTTCCCCCCTGGAATGGCCACCCTTTCTTGTGGCGCCCCGGGGGAGCGCTCTTCTGCCCCGCGACATGTTTTCGTCCCATCGAGTAAATACCAAATAGGGAATATGAACACCTACTATTTGAATATTTTGCCCCCTCGCGCCTCAAATTACTCGCCATTGTGTCCGACGATTCTATGCTTTTTTATATCCTTTATTTATTTATATTGCTAATATTGCAGTAACATGTGTGCTACTAAATCGCTCTGTCAAATTCAATTATCAATGACATTGTGATGAATATTTGAAATATTTGTGTTCGGCTCTTTCAACCAATCTGTACAGGTTCAGTATAGAAAAAAATGGCACGTATTCAAAATCATACATTTGCATTTATATTTACTAATAATTGAGTAAATGCGAAAATAGTTGTTAATATACGTTACTCGTTAATTGTAAATTAGTATATTTGTGTAAAATGTATAAAAAGTTTTTGGACCGGCAATTAATTTAGATGAAATCAATTAATATTAAAAATTTCATGTATTTGTCAATGGAGCTAATTTAATCGCAATTTTTTTAATTTTATTTATAAAATTAAAAAGCGTCGACACCTGAAAATCGGTGTTGCCAAATGAAAAATATTAATTTATTTATTTATTTAATTTAATAATGCATAATAAATTATAGTTCTCGAAAAACAGTGTTTATTGGGAAACTCGCTTTTTAAATATTATAATAAGTTTTGTCATCCTTCAAAAAATATTTTTAAACAAATTTTATAATAAAAAATTCTTCTGAATGAAAAAGAAAACAACAAAATCAAAGCTCAAAATATAACCTTCCTTTAAAAAACTGAGCAAAACTTTAACAATTGAAAATTCCAATTAATAATACCCCAGCATTTTTATAAATAAGTGATATGGTAATCACTCCTTTTATTATCAATATTTGTTATGTACTTGTTTTTGTGATAATCATCCATCCAATCTTAAAACGTTTTCACACAAGATTGAATCAAATAAAGTCGCTCATAATACAAAAGTGATAAACTTAGCGAGCAGTGAATCGACAATGGGGGATGGATCGAGGGGAGGGTAAATTTTTCGCTCAACTAACTCGTCCGGGTTAATTTGGCCGCGTCGTAATTCGTCACCATTTAAAGTTGGGCTCGTAAAATTTAATAAGGAGTGGCGAAGAAGTTTTTAGGGGCTCGCTCATAGTGGCGTGTGTGTGATGGGGGTGGTTTGATGGGGTGGGTACAGCAATTCCGCAGGAGCATTACTCCCCATTGTAAACAGCAAGCTTTATTATATTATTCACACGACCGACCACCCGCCGCCGCCCCAATTCAATACTTCCCGCTGTTATTATGTGCTGAAATTAAATTTGGCAACATCTCTCGTTGCTTTATCGCCCATGTCGTTTCATTACTCACTTATTTACCATAGGCGCTAATCACCACCAGTCACCGCCCCCACAACCACCCTCACCCTTCTCACTCCTTGCCGAGATTTGTTCCGTCGTCGCACTTGTCCGATTGTAGCTCGTTATGCGTTTATCGAGTTTGCTTAGTTTATTTGATATTAGCCCCTTTGACAGCTGTCGACAGGCAAAGTAGACTCTAGTAGGGAAACTCCAGTTAGAATGGTCTTATAGGACTTCTAACTTCTTACTTTTTCGCAACAGATGTCGACGAGTAATTGAAAATTCAATCCGACAATCGCCACTGCAAAATAATACTTTGTGTGTTAAATTAAAAAAGTCAACGGCCACTACGAAAGTCAATTCTTAAACCCGTAACCGGCTGTTAAACATTTTAACATTTTAACAAAATACAATAATTATTTCCCCGAACAGCACAAAAACATATCTGCAAACTCTCAGTTTCTTTATTGAAATATGTAATTTGAAATTTTGGTGCAAACGTATACCTTTTACCTGGCTTTTATTCAATCCACACATTTATTATGTATTATTTGACTTAATTATTATGATTAAAAATCTTCCGATATAAATAAATTTGACTGATCAATAAAAAAATCCTTTCTAAATTAAATTAATATATACGTTGTCCAAGTGAAAATGAGGTTAATCTAGTTGTTATGATTTGACAATGTCAATAAATGCGAAATAATATTAATTACATATTATAACAAATAGAAAGGTTTTAAGCAAACATTATAAATATACGTATTTCCATTGAAAAACTGGGTAGAATACGGGCGGATAACCGGATACGTTATTTTTCCGTAAATTAAATTAACCTGTATAAAAATCTGATATCCAGTTATAATAAAGATACAATTTCTTACTCAATTACGTATATAATATACGTTATTATCCTGCCTAATTATCAATTATCAAAAGTAAAGATTGAAAAGCCTCTTAGTATAATCATCACGTTCTTGTTTTTATATGTATAGCATGATTGTGGAAAAATTATAACAATTCCTCGTTTGATATTGAGAAAGGTGACATATAAAAAATATTGAGATGGTGGTTATTTGAGTCGCTGTTGGTAAAAATATTGCACATCCTGGGAGATAAAAAGTGTTTAATACACGTAGTGATATATTATAAAGACATAGAGGTGTTAGTATTAATAATAAGGATGACAGGTGTCAAGCAGAACAACTCCTCTCCCACGGTATAACACACTACTTCTTACCTTCTCTCATTTACCACCATTCTTATACACAATATTTTTCATAATACCGCATATTATTATCATTTAATCAAATTATATCGATCCCGAATAATACAAATCGAACGATTTGATGGGTTATATACACAACTAGGGAGCGGAAGTGCACACAGGTACAGGTACAACCATTAGTTAATTAATTGAATCATTTATTTAATATAACTGCCGCTTATTAAGAACGAGGCTTAAATTATTTTAATTAATTAATTTGGTTATACGTGTAATACCGCGTTAATATTAGTTAAAAATTAAAACCAGTTTTTGCACTTCCGCCTCTTTATTATTTAAAATTATAGATTATAAAACAATACACAAACACTTAATTAAGGATTTGAATAAAAAAATATACATAGTAAATGCAATTCTTTAAGCACTGCAATGACTACCTTTTTATAATTTATTAATATATGTACAATTATCATATATATTTTTATGCATGGGACAAATTACATATAAAGTCATAAAATCCAGTGTATTTATATGGTAATAGATTTTTCTGTAAATATCCTAATAATAAAATAAAATTATACAATAATTATATAGCAATATAATAAAAATATAAGTGTTATTCTTGAACTGACTATGATTATAAATAATATAATAAATGAGAGTAAATAATTTTTATAGCATTAGATTCCACTAATGAAATGAGTTATTTACAATTCAATTCTATGTTTTATTTTATTATGTAAAATACAAAAATATATATGTTATGTTATAATATGTGTAAGGTTTCAATATTCAAAATAGAATCCAGTTGGTTGATTTTATCAGTAAGATATAAATATTTGAAAGATCATAATAATTGTTAAAGTAAAATAATAATAGTAATTGTGGGAGAAAGTGTTCAAAAGCCAGTCTCGTAATAGCAATTACAATTAGAGAAAGCTCACAATGATGGGAATTAAAATCAAATTTGTTTGGAGTGGTATAACGACAATTGCTTTTAGCCGATTAGATTGTTTTTAATTAGCAGTAGTATAATAAATCTACAGGTAATTGTTATGATTATGAATGTGTAAGCGGAACAGAAGATATTAGGTGGCTTCTACTAAGAAGAGTTGTCCGGTCAGTCATCTTCGTGCGAATGATAACTTACAAGGTTTTACACCCTTACACTATTACTTTTTACAACCCTACGCATGTTTACGACATCATGAAGACTTTTCAATACTGATACTCGTACCTGGTCTCACCTTTCCCCTTAATAGTACACTTTCAACTAACTAAACTCTACTCATTCGTGATGCCACTTTAATTAACTTCATAAGCAAGCTTAGCCCAAATGGATTATCTGCTTTGTTATTTGAATTTTCGAATACTAAAAGAACAATCTTATAGCCAGACCTAGTCCTAGTGTGGGTAATGAAGTGCTTTGACGTATTCGAGCTCTGCAAAGATTTCCTTTATAATTTAATTATTTTATTTCAACTCTCTCTTATTATGTTCACACATCTATGAATATCTAATATTATATTAACGGAACAAACTATAAAGTTAAATGCAATTTGTTATTATTATTATTCTGGTAATACATATAAATTACAACCATCGTAACCTTACAGATAATCTAATGCTTTGATGGTTTACAAAATAAAAAAGAAGAAGAATTATCTTTTCATAAGCGGGTGTGATTAGTGATATTGCTTTCGACATTTGGACTTTATATAGAAAAATAAATCAATATAATAAAAATGTGAGTCTCGCAGTGCTCTACGATTGTGAGCAATTGAAATTCTTTTTGCTTATAACATATTAAAATTATTAAAATAAAATAATACAATTATAAAGGTAATCATTGCAGAGCTCAAATACGCCAAAGAATTTCATGGTATCCACTAAAAACTAAATCAGGCTAAATTTAATTGAAAATATCATCGACACCTCAACTAGTTGTTTAATTAAATATGGCAAACACTTTATTTTATTTCACGGTGTAAATGCTACAGTTTCTAAAATCCTCAGCAAGGTGTAAAATACGTATTTATTGATTCAGTATAAGGACAAAGGGCGAGAAATCGTCTGCTTTGGAGTAATTTTGCACGCCAGTCAAGACAACGACTCTTCGATCGAATAACTTTCGTTTCCTTTCAACAGAAAGAGACAAACACTTGACAAGTCCAACAATGACTTGACGAATGACGACGATTCCTTTGTAAATTATCGTGTCTTTCAGCCCAATGACTTACTTCTGGAAATCCTCCACTACTGACCCATTTTTTTCTCTCATAACTGTCGTTGTCTACAGCTTCCATTTAGCTAAGACTATTGTATCACTTTAAAAATAATGGTACAAGCTCACACAATAGAATCTCTAAACAATCTCACAGCACTTGAATCATTATGCTACATTTTTTTTGTTCTCCTGTGCAACGCCACTGTTGCAGTCGAACAAATGAATAGTATGCTATTATTGAAAATCTAAAATAAAAAATTACTAGCCATAATTAAAATACGTGATGTAAATAACTTGAAGGTTTTATTACAAAAAGGACCGTGGGTTTTATCACGTCTCGGTCCTCCAAAACTTGTCATATTGAGGTTGTAAATTCACACACGAACAAGATATCGTTGTGAAAATAAAGAAGCGTTTGTGTGTATTAAGTGTCTAAAAGTTCTGAGAAATTAATAAATGTGTAATGGGTTTATAGTGTGATGAGATTGTATGATGTGATAGAAGCAGCGGGAATGTCTGAGACGGTCGTTAAACTTAAATGCGAATAAAATATTACGATGATCTTTGGTAACAGATAAGCCTCTTTATTATGACAAAGAACGTGACATCACATTCAAACATAACATTATCAAAACAAACGTAATATCTCGTGTTATATCAGTTAACATTTCTTTTTAATAAACCACCGGGCTCGTTCTGGGAAAGGAAAGCTCTTTTTGTCACACTTCAAAAGTAAACTGTCGTATTATCTCTGTTTGGCCCATTGTCACTATTGTCTCGCAGAAACGTTTAATCTGCAACAATGGGCCTTTATTTGTGCTCTTCAGTTTCTAATCGCAGTATTGAAAGATCAACAAAAGGATTTCTTTTTTTCCCTTCAAAATACTTCGACCCTATTTTGCGTTAACTCGATGATAAAAACATCGCTTTGTTCGCGAGATTTACATACAAAGGGTTGGTTAATTTGTTAAAATTATATTTTTAGATAAATGCAGATTGAATATTTGAAATGTTCAATTTACATTAGACCGTTTGCGCAGCTTGAGGTGGAGTAATAGAATTTTAAAGACGCTTCCAATTTTAGGGTAGCTACCAAACGGGTTGTCGGTCCTAAAATAACATTCCCTTCCAGTAAGTAAAATAGCTGTGATGAGTATTCGCTGAAAAGTACGATGCGATGCCAACAATGGTATTATAAAAAAATGTTTGTGCAAGTACTTTACATAGAAGTTGGCGATCAAGGCTTCATCAGATTTTGCGTATACCTGCACCGATGACGCGCTTCAATGCTTTACTCCACAAGCTTCAAAGGTAAACATTGTAACTTGTGTATTTTTAAGCCATATATATTTTAACAGCAAAAGATACGGCTGGCTAAAATTACCGACATCCAAAATAATGATGGGAAAAATAAATGGTGCAAAACGCGCAATGTGTATTTTTGGAGATAATATTGTGAAATGCGTTCACGTTTAAAAACAAAACGTACGAGGGGCTTTTATACTTCGGTATGCGTAGCTGGCTCTTTTTACATTTAAAAATATATACATAATAAAATGTAGTTTATGGTTAGGGATGTAAGACAGGTCTATTTGTATGGTATGTAGTCATAAAAGTGTGGCAAAAAGGGATAGTATAGGTCGAGCGGGCGGTGAGGCGAATATGTTTTCACAAGCCAACAGAGTGTAAAATGTGTCTCCGGGACTCAAACCTGGACCTTCGTGTAGATTGGAATCTTGGAAGCGGTTGTTCACATCAGCCCACACGATTAACAATATTGATAACGCACCATTTAAGATGTGTACTTGCTCAAAATGGCCATCGCTCTCGATTCCATACGGAATGTCTGAAGTGAACCCCTGTACATTATATAATATTATGTATGGCAATATTGGCAAGTCAGGTCGGATTTCATCATGGCACAGCAAATAAATAATGTTTTATTACTGAGACATGGGGACGAATGCGGGCAACGAGTAGCATATAACCAGAGTACACTATGAGCCCCCATAACATACACCATCATTGCCTTTGTCTGTCTAATAATACATCTGCATATGCCATTTTATTGTTTTGCGTATATTACAAATATCTATACATCACTCTATTTATACCACCCACAATATACGATCAAACAATTTGATGCTAAGTCATTTGAGAAAAAAATCACAGTAAATCAGAATTTGCAGAATATCCATATTTGCTCTTCTCAGTATACACTCACAGAATTCTGAGTAGATTCATCTTAGCTAAGTATTAATATTATTCTGATTATTGCTCTATAACAGGAGCGGACAAGATTTTAAGACAAAGGACCACATCCAGGGATTTAAAATGAGCGAAATGAGATATATCGATAGCAATTTCTTTATAAAAATAATACCTTATAGTTACTATAAGGCACTTTATCTAAATTATTATCTCTGAATATATCTAAACTTTGACATTTTCCATCAATACAAACATAATAAAGAGGAGATATTTTACATCTTCAAATAAATCTAAAGCAGAATCAATAATAAAATAATGTTTCACTATCATTTAATATAAAATTTAAAAAAAATTGGTTGATCCACATATTATCTTTTAGAAGAAAATATCATCGTTTATGCAAATATACTTTCATTATTTTATAATTATTAATCAAACATATTTCTATGGATGCAAAAAAATACAAATATATTAGTAAAATTGATAAATGTGCACTAACGACTAATTTCTTGTAAACAATCGTAATTATGTACATTGGCGGAAAAATATCACAAATTTTCATCGACTAGTTTACGCAGAATGTGTTCTTTCTAAAATGATATTAATGTAACTGATCTGTGCAATACATTTTAGACATGTGCTGTTTTTCCGCAAATGTCTTCAATGGGTCAGATTGCAAAATTGGATTATTCTTGTTTTATCTACAATAATTACATCAAAAATATAGACTTATAAAACCTTTGTTGGAAGGAAATTCTAAAATGAAAAACCTGTATGTATTAATACATCATTTAGTTAGATTTAAATATGGCTAAGTATATTTATCGTGGAAATTATTCCGAATAAGTCACCCGCATCACTTGCTGCAGGGTTATAGTATAATTCAAATAACAAAATGGGATTCGCACATTGTATAATGTATTGATAGGTTTGAAGGGGTGCGGCTTTAATATATAATATTGGAGTAAATTATCTTCACAGGCAACAGTGTCAATTGGAAATGCAATAAATATTAAATGTAGCAAGCAGAGTGTAGGATCGTATTTTGGAACAGTTTATATGTATGAAATAATACAGCATGGCAGTTGTAGATCTGAAAATACACGATAATAATAGGGCATTTTTGTGCAAGTCCATTGTAGTGGTAGGCTGACAAAATACATTTAGGATCTAACAAAGAATACCCGCCCATAAGAATAAAGTACTGAAGCAAATATTTAGAGAAAAATCATTGTTGCCTCATCGTATTATGCACACGTCACTCGGTCGCTTCCATTATTTCTTTATATTTATATTATATGTACACACATCCATCGATCAAACACACATATTATACACTTTTTAACATTTCCCTTACTCACATTTATATTATATTCTCTTCCACTACTCTACACTGTCAAATCCCCAGGCTCCTGGTAATATCCTTTCTGCTGTTCAAGTCCGACTTCCACGCTGTCTTCGTTTTCCCCTTGGGTTTCCATTGAAAAACTCTCTATTCTTAAATTTAAAACGTTTCAACGACTAGAAAATCTGAACCCATGTCTAACTGAAAACTAATTATATCGATATCGAGGAGGATTTCGCTACAAACATATGTAATTATTAATATGCTTTTATTCCATATTATTATTGTAATAATATTTTCAATATAAATTCTGGGCATTCAGATCAAAATTGACCTTCGAATAAATGAATTTAACGGCCATATTAAATGTAATAGTGTAATGTGAGTGTATGCGTGTGGTGCATATACGAATAGTGCTGGTGTAAAACAATTCTACCAAGCTCTAGTCGGCCAGCTCTATTCGTATACGCACCAATACTATCATCTCTAACACACTCTCGATACACTATTATATTGGATACGACCGACATTTTCTTATATTATCAATATTTATGTTTTTTATATTAAAGTGTAATTTTTAAAAAAACATAATATTAAGTTCATGGTTAAGGAATTAAACTCCTCACTTGTATTAATATCTAATCGAATTTCAGTTTAATTATGTGAATAAATTATGACTTTAAAACAATCTCCATATATAATATCCCTGCATTTTGTAGATATCCTTTATATAACTCAACCTAATGATATTTTTAGTCTCTCAATTAAATTGCATAAATTTAATAAATACATTAGCACGATTCATATAAATATATAGGGTTAAACATATAATCTGATAAATCTCCCTCAATATCACGTTACTTTGTGGCTTGACGACATAAATAAGAGGATGTCAATTGTATCGTAATATTACAGAATAGGTTTTATTTGAGTTTTGTGAAGTATTGAATAAACAAAATGTGTATTGAAAGAGGATGGAATGGTAGCAGTGTGTAACAAAATATGTGTTTGCTGTACTACAAAATGTGAAAAAAATATGGTGCGCTTATGAAAAAATGTCCCCTGCAGATTGCAACATACAAAATACAGTCAGCCGCAATATTACCCATTCATATCGAAGAACAGTTAGATTAACGGTAATCTTGCAGATGATCCAGTTATGGAGCTTGTATTATCGCGCAACATAACAACTAAGATATTATATTAAATATAGTTTAGTCGCAAATATGCGCAGACAGTCTTGTTTATTTATTTCTTTGTAATAATATTGCAAAGCCCGTTCATCGCTAGTTTGGTTCATTGTCAAATCTTCACAACCACAATAACTATGGCTTTATACCCAAGCTTTATTCACACTAAATATCCACAATACACACCACATGTCCCATTCATACTCTATTATATTTATTCCTCATCATTTCATTTTAAATAGGTATAACTTACTTACTTAGAAGGTTGACCATTAAATCAAACCTCATTAACAAATACTTTTGACAACTAACGATTTAGTAATATTTTAACAAACGAGACATAAAAACCCGATCGATCATCTCAATTAATTGGTTGGTGACCTCTGTAACTGTACTAGTTAAATAGATTGCCAAACAAGTAAATTCAATAAAATTGTCTTAACCTAACCTAACTTAATTTTGATGTAAATTTGAAACATCTTCTTAAATAAGAATGGAGCGTATTTATAAATAAATATGTTTCCATTCATATTTTATTGTTATTGTCAACATTGCTTGATTTTGAACCGGAACAAATAAGTGTTTGAAACATTTTCATTACAATGTACCGCTTATTAAATTAAATAATTTTCAAGCCATCGTTTTTATTACATTTATTTATAAATACATATTATTATTATACCATACTGCAGTACCACTAGAGCATTACGGGAGATCCCAAGTCATTTGATGATAATGCAGTACTCGTCAGTTGAAAAGAAATATATATATATATAATTATTAAAAAAACATATAAAATATGATACAATGTGAAAGATAAAAAGATATGAATGTAATTTAAATATAAACATGTGCATCATATCACAGTCATTACAATAAGTAGTCTTAAGTGGGTGTATAGACCTATTTTTTTGTAATATGGAGCACTGCAACGACAATATTAAATATGCAATATGGAAACAGGTGGTTATGATTATTTGAAGTATACATTTTGAATGCAATCACATTATTTATTTATTTTGATTTATATGATGGAAAATGGCGTCCGAAACATGGCGAATGATGATTATACGTATGTTATAATTTTGCCGTATGAAGAATAAGGGCAATTTTAACACTTACTCAACAACTGCTGTTTGAAAAATTGATACATGTTTTAAAATGATATCAAACACATCGCGTGTCGATGTTATCTCCAGTAATGTGATGTGTCGGAATGAGGTGGTAAATAAGTAATGTACGTAAAACATTTGGCCAAATAATAATACATATAATACTATTGAATTTAATATATTGAAGGGAATATTTATCGAAATTCGATATGTCTTTATCGTGTTTAGAAGCAACCAAACTGGCTGTAATATGCGTGGGCACATATTTGATCAGATCGAGTTTCCTTAATCAAGTAAACTTCCCCGAAACAACGTGTTTTATTGCGGATTAATAATACACAATGGAGGATCGTCGACTAATCCTTTGCATTGTAATCTTCCCACAATCCAACAAGTTAATATTTGTTTTGTATGTGTGAAAAAAAATTGTTAAAAATAATCCTTGAGTAAAAGCAAAATGATAAAATATTACAACTTAGGTTTAAGAGATTCTGTTATAAACAATATTTTCAAAAAAATTACAAGCTGTGAAGTTTTGTGTAGTCGCTTCCATAATTAAATAATAGTTCTTATTCCGGTTTCAGAGGAAATTGTGTTGTTCAACTTGAATAATTATGAAAAAATCGACAGTATTTTATGCAAAACTGTAATGGCTTATTATTAAACCCCGTTAACGAGAAATCAGCGAACATTCACTACTATAAATGAGGTTACTTACTATATTTATTATTTAATTTATTTAATATGATTTTTAACACGTAATCCTCAACGCACCTTTATTTCCTTAAATTTGTCTCACCAAAATATAGGATATTTGTAAAACGATTGTATACAAAAATATATTTTTGAGTTAAATATGCAGTTTTACTGTTGTACTTATATCAGAAAATTATTGCTATATTATTAAAATAATAGATAAAAAGGCATATTATTAATGAATGTATACATTAAATGAAACCCAAACCTAATATATAATATATGTTTGCACCAAAATATACCACAATAAAGAAAACTAGAACCAATTAATTATTAAATGATGACCCACTGTAATGACAAAACTTATAATCATTCAGTTAACCCAGCCTGTCGGAAGATTTAGTATAATATATTATGAGATGTAGATTGTATTGTGGGCAAATATGTTAAACTATGATTATGTAAATTGTAGTGTGATAGGAGTATATTTGATATAACGAGACGAGACCAATTTTGTCGCTGCGATTTGCAAATGGAATAGGATGTTGAGTTGGCTGGTAATTTAACGGTTGAAATGTAATCTGCTAGAATATGTAATGTGTATGTTTGTTGAACTACATTCCTTAGTAGAATATATATTCTTTATATGTGTATAGTATAATGAGATAAGACCGGTAGTAATCTGTAGTGAATAGCAACGGTAAGTTCAGTCTGATCTCCGGCTCACGAATAAACATCATTAAACACACAACAATTACAAGATGGATATGGACACATTATCTGACTTTGACAAATCGCCCATTTAACCACCTAACCTATCGCTCTAAATATCGACTACTAAGACTACATTTGTTATTAAATATAGTACATAATATACTAGCAATGACAGATTCGTGTCGATCCCTCATATGCATATTATCTTCACCTTACTTCATGTCCGGTTAAATGTGTCTGTATAGAGATGTTTCAAAAATACTTTAAAATACGTCAAAAACATGGGAGACAAAGATGAAGATTTGTCGCCAAAGTTTCGTATACTTTCACCGTATGATATATTCAATGACAAATAATACATGTATAACCTATAACTTAACTACCTTTTATGCGCTGAAAACAAATACCACTATATAATTTAATCGATAATTATCCTTCGGTGTGATTCACTGTCAGTGCCCTAATAACCTGAACTATCTTCTTTTTCTAAAAACCGCGGTGATTAGATCTTGATACACCTGGGGAAGTCATAAGGTAAAAATCAGTAACTCGAAGATGATGATAATTCAGACTTGACAAGACCCAATCCTCTTCTTACAATTTCAATATCTAAAATCAGACCACCTGTAGTATTAATGAACTGTTATTTTTATTTATTAAAATTAAAAACGAATCACCTCTATAGTCTCGTCTAAATTTATTGGTGTATCAAGGTGATTCATATTTTCAGTATTATATTCCCTGCAATGAGTAAAAAATGTTAAAAACAATAAATTTGTCATAAAATATTAAGCATTGCACTCGTACTGTTTATGTGTCACTTGTCGTTCTTTCTAATAATATTACATCGTCTTTCACTTAATAGGAATGCTGGATTTTAGGGGCTAGAGTATTGCAAGTGATCAGAGCTCGCGTATGTGTGAATTATGTACATGTATAATATGCGCATCTAGTAGCGAGACAACTACGTTCCAATGTATCAAAACAGTATGCATGCCATTTGTATAGATATAAGTTCATTGTGTATATAATTTAACACAAGCAGAGCAAATTTAGATCAAAGAGCCGGCGGATCTGAGTTAAACGTGATATCAAATATGATTTGCATGTTTGTAGGTTCACCTTCAGGCAGTAGTCATAAAGTGAGGTGGTCAGGAGTGTTGCTTAGGTTAGTTCCCCTTTATGACATACATATATATTTCCAATGGAACACCATAAAAGTGGTAACGTGAATGACGAACCTGAACACCTTATGTAATTTATTTAAATGATCACCGGCACCTGATACGATACGCTTTTACACAATATTTACAGCCCTAATATACGACCTCACATTCCGATAACTTTATATCCACCTCGCCTGATATCTCAACCAAATTATATCTCTGGAAAGTGTATACATGTATAGATAACATATTCTATGAATATACAAGTCGAGATTGTTAAGAAACTCGAAACGTACAAATATGTTTCTGCCAACTACACAAAACTTACATTATGTACAAAGCACAATCGTAAAGTATTGCACACTTTATAAACTCAAACAAACATAAAAAATATATACCAGCGTAATAGCTCACATACAAATACTGTGGCCATGGGTTCAAATCTCGCTCAAGTAAAAAAAAATTAAACTGATTTGATGGGTTATTATGACTGGAAGATCGGGAATAATATTTATAAAATCCGGATCGATCGTCTTGATCCAGGTTTACTCTGATCTTCTGTATTGTAAGGTAAATACTGATTATTAAGTCGGTGACCTGTGTACCAAGTAATAGTTAAGATCACCGACAGACAATTGTGCCTAAAAAACCATCTCAAAAAAATCATTAAATAATTGACGAGGATTGTGGAATCACAAACTTAAGCATTAAAGGCTGATTTACACAGGCGAGTTAAGTTTTAAGTAGCAACTCTACTCGTAGTAACCCAAATAATTGAATAATAGAATTGAATAAGAAGTGGAGATTATGATAATTACCGATACTGGTAGACTTATATAATTCGTAATCGGTGGATTTTTAAAAATAATTTTAATAAAGAATGCTAATCGGTTATTTGATTTTAGGTAAATTTCATTTATAGTAATAATTTATTTAATTTTCGATATTCTTTCTAGTGATATTCTACACTTTCCATGTAAATCAGCATTTAGGTATCACAATTCCCAACCAATAGTTAAACTGCTATGAGATGAGAGTGTAATATTTAGATAATAAAAAATATAACTGCTTTTTGTAGGGTCTTTTGGGTGGGTATAAATATTAAATTTACGAAAGCCGGGTTTTTCCATGCTTAGTAAATTTGTAATAGCTTCGTGACGTCATTTGCTAAGCTAGTGAATATTTACAAAGCAGGGAAAACTTGAACCATGTCTATTTGAATATTTATTATATTGTATAGCAAACTTATATAATATTTAGGTCTGTTACAAGTACTACAAGATAATATTACAGTACTGTACACGTTCTCTATTTTTATAAATGGCCACTACCTGACCTATAACCGAGCATATTCGATGATTTTCTCCTACGTGATTTAATATTAGGTACACAATATCGTATATCAGCAAACAAAGCACTCGACAATACGACATTTATAAATATGAGCATCGAGCTCTAGTTTCAAAGGACTAATTGGTGAAAACAATCCATCTGTAAATCGGATTTAATTTACTTGTTCTAGGAATATTTATAAATAGCACATTCTCAATATACAATATTGTATTATTTTGACCTAATCCTAGATTGTGTGTGTGTTGGATCTTTCTAATTCCTCTTTGGGCATGTGGGTCTAAAGCTAAGCCCGGCTAAGACTCCACCCACTATTGTAAAAAATGCAAGGCGTACCCGAACCTTATACAATTGATAAGTAAGACCACCATCACACCATCATCTGAAATACAATATTATTGCACACGCAATACAAACATTTACAATCAAAATAAAATCCCTTATAAACACAATACCATTGTCGAATAAAAAAATATTTAACAATTATTATTATACCTTGTAACATTCAACAAACATTTGCTTTGAGTTTATATTATTAAAGATTTTTGTATCAACATCCCGAAATTCAAACAAAATAATACAATGTACCGAATAATAAAGCATTGTAAAAAATGTAACTCATGTAGTGTCCAATATTGAAATCAGGTTCTTCATTAAGATTAACAACGATTTCTTAATCTTACAATATTGTCTTTTTAACCTATTTTACGAATTGCTGAATTTGTGCATACCGCAAAACTATATTTATTTATCTACACACATATACATTGATTACAACCATTGTAACCTTACAGATAATCTAATGCGTTAAGATGGTGTAGCATCACACTCACATGCACTCACATACACACTCACTTACACTCACATACACACACGTATGCACTCGGCGGCACGACAAGCAATCGCTCTGTTCCATTCGACACTTCAAACAGTACACACGTCTCTTGTGTCCATTCCCTCAACAACTTTTATTTAATATAACATTAAATCTCGTTATATCTTTTATTTAATATAACAGCCCATCAAATCACGTTATATCTGGTGACCCCGACATTGGATTTCGCAATCTTCATCTGATCTGGACACGAATCACCGACGAGGAACAGCAGGAAGTAAGGGTATATGGTTCTCTTCAATTCATCATCAAATAACAAGTAAGACCATTCCTCATCTTTCACATCAAAATAAAAAAATAATTGTCAAAAAGAAAAAAATTGTGTCGACACATTCCGCAAGTGAAGAATATTAATAATTAATTCTGAAAATATTACAACCGTCATCGAATATTATCATATAATAATTCCGAGAATATTACCACCAACAGTGCAATCGCTGAGTCAACACCTATTAAATAAACATTACTGCATTAATCATATTACGGCCACAGGCATATCAGCATACAACATTATAATCATAATTAATACATCAAATATAATAAATTAATACAACAAAAATGAATCATAACATTGAATGGGACATTAATGGGAGTCCGTGCAACTTCATCGCAGAAATCACACCAAACAACAGCGATACAGCCATGGCACGGATGAGACAAGATATGGAGGACCTAAAACAACTGGTCCGGCAGTTGTCCATATCGGGGGTCGATAGAACACGAAGACCTTATGAGCCAAATTTCAGAGATCGCAGCCGACAACGCGGAAACCGTAGCCGACAACGTAGCCGGCAACGCAGCAACTCGCGGCCGACACATGACAACTGTTGGTATCATTTCAAATTCGGCGCCAAGGCAAACAAGTGCCAACAGCCGTGTAAATTCAATGCGGAAAACTAGACGCTGCAGCGACCGCAGAGGTGGACAGCGCTGCAGCCCTTCCAATATCATACCGCCTCACAATGCACGACATTCGCACCAGGAAGGCCTACCTTGTCGACTCCGGAGCAGACATTTCAGTACTGAAAGTAACAGACAGCAAACAACCTGCTACAACAATTACAGCAAGAGCAGCTAACGGAACGCCCATCAAGACTTACGGACCAAGAGGATAACACTGCACCTCGCTCCCAACGCAATCTATACATGGACGTTCATCATTGCTGATGTCGAGCGCAACATCATCGGGGCCGACCTTCTGAAACATCACCAACTGTTAATAGACCTCAGTGGAAAATGTCTCTTCGACAAACAATTTAGAGTGAAAATACAAGGACAGGTAGACCAAGAACAAATCGAATCCATCAAATTATTGACACCAACGAAGGAATACTTATCGGTCATCAAAAAATTTCCGGAATTGTTTGACGCCGATAGGATAAAAAAACCTTCAAAACATTCGGTCCGACATCACATCACCACAACAGGTACACCGGTATACGAGAAAGCGAGATCTCTCAATAAAGTGAAGTATGACAAAGCGAAGCAGGAGATCATCAAATTACAACAATTAGGGATTATACGACCATCATCCTCACCCTGGGCATCCCCTATTCACATCGTGGAGAAGAAAGACGGGGGAATACGCATCTGTGGCGACTACAGGCGACTTAACGCTCAAACCGCTCCAGATAGATACCCCATACCACGCCCTTCCGAGGCTCAAAATCATCTCGAAGGAAAAAACATTTTCTCCAAAATCGATCTCCAACGGGCTTATCATCAAATACCAATAGCCGAAGAAGATATTCCGAAGACAGCCATCTCAACACCTTTCGGATCTTTCGAATATGTGAAAACGCCATTCGGACTTCGAAACGCAGGACAATCTTTCCAACGCTTCATAAACACCATACTTGGAGATATGGAAGACGTATTTGTCTACTTAGACGACATCTTAATCGCATCAAAGAACGAAGAACAACACCTTAAGTGCATCACAGAACTTTTCTCGAGATTGGACAAATTCGGTTTATCAGTCGCACTCGAAAAATGTCAATTTGGCCTTACTGAAATAGAATTCTTAGGATTTAAAATAACAACAGCAGGTATACAACCAATTTCTGAGAAGATCCGCATCATAGAGGATTTTCCAAAACCACAGACAGTCCTAGAATTAAGAAGATTTTTAGGGATAATTAATTTTTACAGAAAACTTATTCCTAAAGCAGCTCAATTTCAAAAACCACTGAACAAATACCTTACTTCGTCGAAGAAAAAGGACAAAACACCAATAGTGTGGGACGATGAAGCCAACGCAGCTTTTCAATTATGCAAAGAAGCGATAGCGAAGGCAACCACACTAGCACACCCATCAGCCGAAGCTACCATGGTCCTGCTTACTGACGCTTCAGGATCCTGTGCGGGAGGAGCACTTCACCAACAAATCGGAAACGTGCTCCAACCAATCGGATTCTACTCCAAAGCTCTATCAGTAACGCAACAGAACTACTCGACCTACGACCGAGAGCTTTTAGCAATATTCTTGTCCATACGCTACTTCAGGGACAGCGTAGAAGGGAGAGAATTGATTGTTAAAACTGACCACAAACCTCTGACTTTCGCACTCAATAAACCACAATCTCCTGCAGATAATCCACGCCGACTCAGACAATTAGACTACATATCGCAATTCACCAACCGAATAGTCTACATTGAAGGCGAAGAGAACACCGTTGCAGACGCACTCAGTCGGATCTCTACAATCAATCTCCCAACTAACTTCGACTTGAAGGACATCGCAAAAACTCAAACAAATGACCCAGAGCTGGAAAATCTCAAACAGCACCCAGCACTACAATTCAAGAAAATAACATCAGCAAACGCTCCAGCATTATGGTACGAAACTTCAACGCAGAAGGCGCGACTTTTCGTACCAGCATCCTGGCGCAGACAAGCTTTTCACCAAGTTCACGACATAGCTCACACTGGCAGCAGATCTACAATTAAAGCCATCAAGGAACGATTTTTCTGGAAAGGTATCAACCAAGACGTAACGAAGTGGGTTAAAAACTGCATCACCTGTCAACGTTCAAAAATCCATCGCCACACTCGCAGTCCTTATGGAAGTTTCATCGAAACCGATCGTTTCGAACACCTCCATATTGACATAGTTGGACCATTACCTATCTGCCAAGACATGTCCTATCTAATAACAATGATTGACAGAGCAACATCCTGGTTCGAAGCCATCCCAGCACAAAACATCACAGCTGACACGGTAATCAAAACACTGCTGAATCACTGGATCGCTAGGTACGGTTCACCTATCACCATCACTAGCGATCAAGGAAGACAATTCGAATCAGAGGTATTCAACAAGTACTGTCAACTTCTTGGCATTGATCACAACCGAACTGTTGCTTATAACCCAAAAGCTAACGGTAAGGTTGAAAGACTGCATAGAACTATCAAAACTAGTCTAATGGCCCAACTCAAAGGCAGTACCAACTGGATAGATGCACTACCAATCGCACTCCTGGGCATCCGGAACGCGGTTAAGGACGGCGATGAATATTCCGCCGCACAAAGAGCATTCGGCATCTCACTTCGATTACCAGGTGACGTAATTTCACCTCAAACATCCAAAAAAACATCAAACGAATCAACCAAAGATCTCATCAGGGCAATGTCAACTTTAAGACCCAAGTTGTCCAGAAATAACACCAGGGAAAAACTCTACAAGCCGGATGAGTTAGACAACTGTGAGCACGTCTTTCTCAGAAGAGCAGTTAAGAAACCACTGGTCCAGCCTTATACAGGACCCCACAAAGTCATTGAAAGAAAAAATAACAACCTCAAAATTGAAGTAAGTGGGACACAAATAATTGTGAACACAGACAGACTGAAACCAGCATTCTTCTTAACTGACGAGTCAGCAGACAGCCCAACTAGGTCAGGCAAAGGCAGCAACAATCTTAAACACTCATCAGCACCTGACTCATCCGACGACTACGTAACTAGATCTGGGAGAGTCAGCAAAAAAGTGCGATTCGCTGACGCAGAATGACGAAGCTCATACATATTATTGTATAGAATCAACTGGACACTTGAGACATCACACATATCATTGTATAGAGTCGTAAAAGTTTCACGGGTTCTTCAAACCCTTGCTCCACTTTTGGGGGACGCATGTAACATCACACTCACTTACACTCACATACACACACGTATGCACTCGGCGGCACGCACCAACAGTCGCCCTGTTCCATTCGACGCTTCACACAGTACACACGTCTCTCGTGTCCATTCCCTCAACAACTTTTATTTAATATAACGTTAAATCTCGTTATATCTTTTATTTAATATAACAGCCCATAATACCACGTTATACCTCAAACAAAATAATACTAACATTATTATACATATGAAAATTTTTTCGAATCATAAAAAATACACATGAGTATTTTCATATTAAAAATAGTCTTTAACATTATCTTGATTCTTTGTCAAACGCTCTTGGAGATTTTTACGTGTGACAAAGTTAAAGTATGAGACTGATGATGATATCCTATGTTGAGTAAAAATATACATATATATATATATATATATATATATATATATATATATATATATATAAATTTTACACGACTTGGCTTGAATTCAGAATCGGGGAAGTTGAGAAGACATGAAAGGGAACAAACACGTGTGGATGGTTTGATAAACTCTAAAGCTGAAATCGGCCACCTTTGGGATTTCTACATGATTGTATGTAAGACTGAATACACTAAATCCCCGAAGATACTTTCCACTAGATACTATTTGTCTTAACAGACTTAAAGATTATCTCCCTTCAGTCAGCACAGCCTGAAACTTTGACTTCATTAACAATTGACAAGGTGAGCTCAAATCTAGGCGCGTAAAAGAAATAAATACATATACAATTAAACGTTACTTAATTATTCCATCAATTATAAAATATCACCCAACCAACCAAACTAAATGCACGTCAAATAACCCTTTAATTGATTATGACTTTCACTAAGTAGACGTGATGTGAAATTTCATATCATTAAAAATAACCTGGTATTTTTTTCAGTCGTCCGTTTCATTATTCATAATACTTTGACGTTTTGGTAAAAATTTAATTAATCATCTCACACGTCTCATGGTATTAAATTAATCGTCCTCGGTTGACATTTCTTTCAAAGGGTTTATAAATCACATTATTAAATAAGGTTTGATTACTAATAGGTTACTTAGTTTAGACAGATAGTGAATTATTTACTAAATGGGTAGCTTTATATTGAACATAATTAACAGGTAAAGTGTAATTTTGTTTATCCCGTGTATTGTTGCACTTATTTCTCATATTCGATAAAGGCATAAATGTGTCTTCCTCACTTAACACATTTCTAGTGACCCCTGAGAGTGGTTGTGACAATACTTTTCGCGATAATATTTTAAGCATCTTAAGGAAGTGAAAACCCCCTTAAAATATTCCGCATTGTATACATTCATAGATATAAACATTAGATATCGCATTCCATATAAATAATACCTGTCAATTTTGTGTAAACCCACATTGTTGCACTATTTTCACCTATTCAATAAAGGCATGAGTGTGTCTTCCTCACTCAACACATTTCTAGTGACCCCTGAGAGTGGTTGTGACAATACTAAATAATATTGTAAACATGTTAAAGAAGTAGTGTTTGGTAAAAAGTGAGCCTAGATGTATTTGAGTGTATGTTTGAGTCCATATGACATGTAGTAACAATGCATTTACCCATTTTACTGTGAAATATAACTGAAGATATGTTTACAGTATAATGTTTGCCAGGTAACTCATGTTTTTGGCCACTTGATCCACTTGAACCAACCACGCATTTAGCCACTCATGCGATATCTTATGTTTATATCTATGAGGTAAACGGAAGTAATATATTTATATTAATTGGTGGTCTTCTTCGTTTATATATATATATATATATATATATATATATATATATATATATATATATATATATATATATATATATATATAAATAATAATAATATAAATAATGTGAGTGTAGTAGTGTATTAGGAGCAGGTAATTTGGCAAGCAAATCATCATAGAGGACAGCCACCTGCCGGCGCCTCTCGACCCACACCGTTGACCACCATCCCATACTGTATTCATCACGACGGGAATAATTCAATTAATATTAATCAGTACTTGATAAGGATTAATGCTTTTTGTTCACTCATTTCGACAATCGATAATTTAATGTGATACTACAGTAACATAATAAGTTCCTCGTCTGTTCGTATGAACACCGGAAAATAAATTTTTATAATCAATAAAAAAAATACAGATAATTTGAGCCATATTGTGGTGTAGTGATTAACGTTGAGGAATCTAGAGTTTTATTCCCCGTCGCCGTATAGCTGAATGACTAATCGCTGTGAGGTGACATGGAAAACCACCTCATCATGTAATTATGTATTTTTGTAACAGAATGCACTATAGGGTATGGATTTATTGATACTATATCAAATAATAATTGAATACTTTTTTTTCTCAGTTGGTTGACACACTATGTTTTGTAGGACGATAATCGTACAAACACTTTGTTATCGTTTCATTTTTGTGTAATCAATTGGTTTATAAATGATATTTGACTTTCGAGTTAATTATCTTACTAAAGAAAACAACCCTTGATTTTACCACAAGAAGTTCTGAGATTCGATTTTGAGTTTGATTACCTATGAAATATTATTTTAAAAAAAATGTATATATTTATTACAGTAGATTCTCGATAAGCCGACACAAACAACCATTGAAACCGTTTATTGCGAACTGTTTGTTTACATTATACGTACATTGTCAATATTTTTCCATATTAGTGATGGCGTGGTGTGGTAGGGGGTTTATGCACTAACAGGCGCCTCTGATATAGAGACAAGAAAAATTGTCGATTTTTTTATTGAGACAAAACAGTTCTCTGAAATGTGGAGGGTTTTTTAGACACAACAACGTGTTAATTAATTGTATTTTTGCGTTCTTAACTATTGCTAGTAACACAGGTCACCCTTAATAATCTGTATTTACCTTACAATCCACGAAAACAGAGTAAACTTGGATCAAGAATGGGATTTTATTAATATTATTCCCGATCTCCCAGTCGTAATAACCCATGACCATACCAGAGTATTCGTAGTCTTAAATGATGTTAATTGTTTAATGATTTTTTTTATCTTAGTACATGCCCAATCCAAATAATGCCATTTTATTTAGTACTTATATGTAAATATTTAATGATGATTGTTCTCGATATTAAGAAGCAAGTGTATATGATCGAAGAAGACAATATCGGAGATCGCTGTGCGTGAAGGTCTTAAGCGGTGTGTGAATGTGTTTTTTAGCCAATAACTATGGCGGCCATGAGTGACAGCTCCGGCCAATATCTTTTACCACTTCTTATTATATAACAACACTATGACGATTAGCTTTGCTTATTCTTGCCTCATATTCCACTGTTCCCCGGTAAACAAGGTCATTAAATCACATTAGATAGGACTAGCAATAGTTAGGGTGCCTTTTTATCCACAGATAATAAGTATATCCAAATAACTAAATGCCCTATGAAAAGTCCGAGTTACTGTATAATAATATTATAAACAAAGCTCGGCTAAGAGAGTGAAAAAACATTTTTGCAATTGCTCACAATAATTTATTTATTATGCAAGTAAGTTTTTACAATGATTGATAGAACAATACATCTTTGGAAATAGACTTAGTTGTACAGAGTATATATATATACATATATATATATATATATATATATATATATATATATATATATATATATATATATATATATATATATATATATATATATATATATATATATATATATATATATATATACCTATATATATATATTTACCTATAACTAACATAAGAATGTTTTATTTAAATTTGACATGAATAATACTATTAAATTATACATTGAGCTTACATTTTTATTATTTCTTACATTTAGCTTACATTTGGTAAAATGTATTATGCTATTTGAATTTTCTGATATTTTTGAACATTATAGTTTATCCCATGAATATAATAATTGATATGTGATAATTATGATAACTGTAGATGTATTATATATCATATAATGTTTTGTGGAAATAAAATAATATAATAATTAAAGAAAAAGCAATATTTTAAAGGAAAACCTTCACTTCACTACACACACTTGAACTAAGTTTCGATTTCAGTAATTTAATTATACCGAATACTAATCAAACTCTACTTATTTTATTAATATTACAAAGGACATCATGAATAGCTTGAATAAGTCAAAGCACTTCATTACACCCACTTGGACTAGGTTTGATTATATATTATAAATACAGATTTTAAACTATGCTACTTTCCAAATTAGTATAATTCCATACAGTGCTTATTGAAAAAGCTCACATCCTGTTATTCATATCAATTGACAAGCTTAAATATAAAATATGTTAGTTTTTAAGCCTTAACACACCACTTTATTAAATTACAATTTAATAATAGGGTTTCGGTATCTCTCTAAATTAAAAAAAAAAACTCTTCGGCGAGTGAAACACTCAAGCGAAATTGTTCTTCGGTTAAATTTTCCATACTCGACTGTATTTTTAGAATCTATGTATATTTGTGAGGAGAGGTCCGTTTAATTAAGGGTTAATTAATATAAATAGAAGCCTTAAAGTTTATTCAACGTTGGCGTACCTTAACCTAAACTAAGTCAACTGGCGCTCCTTTGTCTGCCACTCTGTTAAGTCCGTTCTCAATATATTTACAATGTTCAGTTGACCTTTTACCGCAAAATAAATAATGAGTTGGAGATGTTACTTCATATAAATATAATATTTTACCGCTTAGTCAGATTACACTGCATTTTTTTTAACATATCCTATAGCCAAACTAGGATGATGTTGCTGAATGGATTTCTTCGCCATGACAAATACTGGAATTTCCCGTCGTCTTGTACAGAACAATTCGTATTGTTAACCTCCTTCAATAATGTGAAGAGCATTGTCGACAATATAAATATTATATTTTCAATATTTGACACCCCTGTCTGGAAAATGTCCGTTAAGTCTGTCTAGTCAATTATTTGGAATTATGCTTTTAAATGTTTTTTTAAGCCGACAAAACATTTATTTACTCACATTTTACGCTCTCCATATGGAATTATTCACTTAAGCGCCACCCAATTATTTTTTCACAAATCCTGTAATTAAGTATGAACGGTGCTTGAAATATTTATTTACTATTCAATGAAATATATCGCGTTTTAATTTATTTTTTCATTTTTTTTTTAAATTATATATTGCGTTGATTTTACTGTAATAAATAAATTGGCCATGATATTTTTATTATTATTGACTAACATTTTCTACACCGAGTTTTTTTATAAATATAAATTTTAAGACTTTCGCTGTAATAACGGATGGGGCAAAATCTACCATTTTAATTGCGTGCCATCTTGGTTATGTGACGTTTAGATCAATTTCCCTTTAAGAATTGTAAAGTGTGGACGCCCCAATTTTATAATGGATAAATATACGCCATAAAAACGAGCATAAATAGTGACAAATATTTATTTACAACGTTATAGACAATTCAAACAGTTCACTGTCAGTAACTTGCCTTCTATTTTGATAACACGGAACTCCCAAATAATTAAACTCTTGTCTGTTTTCCTAGCATTGTAATAATAGTGGTATTGGAAGTGTTGTCGAACTTTATAACTGGTTTATAATATCACCTTTTTATGGTGATTTGACAATATATATTCCCATATATTTATTATTGATGAGTTCCCGTTTAATTCACAATCCCAAACAAACGCCGCGATGACGTCAAACTCTGATTATTATTAATGCTTTGCATCTTTCAACCTTTTGTCTGCGTCGAATTGAAAAAAAAATGACGCCCATTCATAATTTATCTATAAATACAAGTTAAACATTATTTAAAGGAAGATTTATGACTCTCTTTTGTATCGCGATGGCTACGTGGGAGATTTCCCTGCAAAGAGGATTCAAAATTCATTTTATATGATATGCTTTAAAATGTTAATCAATGAATAGTTGTATTGTTTGCAAATGCGACGATTTACATTAATATTATGTAGTCTTTGCACATTACACCTTGTTTATTTTATTTTTTGAATGATATTTTTTCAACGGAATCGGACTAATATTAGAATGAATTGATTTCGACCGAATCCGATTTGAATAAGGGTGACCGATTACTTATTGTGAGATATTTGCCTAAGGGAACATATTTCTCCATAGGCAAATCTCCGATCGTTGTATTATTTTATTCAATAAAATAATGGTTCTTCAAGTTTTTATGTGTGTGCGGGATAGAGATTGAATTGATTCCAAGAAAAACGAAAAAAATCAAACCGCTCTTTCCTTAACCCATAAAAGTTCAGACTTCCGTAGTCGAAATCGATTATTTTTTTTATGAAAAAAATATATACATATGTGTATTTTGTTCGGAAGTTTTTCCATCTGTAATACGCCGTTGGCAAAATCACAAATCTCGGTTTGGTTATTGAAACTGTCAACAAGTGGATGCCAATTTGCCGCGAATATTTGTTATTCTATAACATATTTTTAATATGATTGTATCATTTAATATTTATATAAATGAATAGCCGGAGGATCCTTTTATTATCGAGCACGCCAGACAATATTCTGAATATTTTATTGTCTATCGGTTTATTTATCCATATTTGCTTTCATACACATGATTGTAAAAGTTTTCCCCATTGAACCAGGGCTTCTTACGACAAATTTCATATATTATAAAAGCCTTTCGATGGAAATTATAATAGACGGCCTACACGTGCTGACATTGCGATGACTTTCGATGTTATTTATCAATGGCACACTTTCATTAAATGAAATTCATTCAGTTTTACATCGGATGACAATCATTCGTCCTATTGAATGATTAGTTTTAGGGAAAAACAAATATTAATAAGCCACATGAAATTACATTTTGATCATATGTTAAAAGAGTTTGATATGAGGCGGAATCTTCTTATAGAAAGCAATTAATTTAAACATTAAAATCAATTCGCGATGATCCAATGGTCACCGATGCAAATACTTGCCGCGTCAAACATGCTGCTTAACTCAAGTATGTTAAATTATAATGTTTCTCAAATCCAAACTTCTAATTATTTATACGTAGATTTAAAAGTATTTGACTTTGGAATTCAATGTGCATATGCAGTAAATCTATACCACCGATATATTAGCAAGCTGTACAACTGGGTGTTTAAATATCAAGCTGGCGGACCAAGCAGATGAGTTTGACAGAATAGTCTCAATCAGACTCGTCTACTTGATCCACCATCTTGATATTTATACATCTAGTTATTTGACCTGCTAATATATCGGATGCGATCGTATTGTAAAAAAAGTCTCACGTCGGAAATCGAACCCGGACCTTGCCAATTGAAGCACTTAACGCTGTCAGCTTGACCAACAGAGCGTTTCGTGAATATTATAAAACAATCAAGTGTGCGTAATATTTAGCAATTTAGAAAAATATAATTTGTCCTTTTATTACAGTAGATCGATGTATCAAGAAAAGTATTTTTCGTCCCATAGATATAAACATTCGATATCGCATTGCATATCGACGGGCTCCGCTAAGATGGCGATAAGTCGAAAAACACAACTTTACAGGACGGCCGAAAAACCGTTTTTTTAAGGTTTTTATTTAATATCTCTTTATTCAGATGTTATATCGTTTCACTTTTTTCGGAAAAACGTGCCCCATTGTGTTATCAACATACAAGTATTTTTTAAATATGTAATAATGCAATATTTAAAAGGGGGCAAGCTAAAAATTGTTCTTGTAGGGAAGATTTGCGGAGGGGAAGCGCACGGGAAGGCGATACACGGAGTTATCGCTGTCTTCAATGTCCTTCTTGAAATACTTGGAGATGATAAGTCACACACACACTACTATGCATCACACTCACACACTCTCATCCTAGCTCCCTCACACACACTACTACACCGACACGCACACACCCACAATATCTATTATACTACTATACCTACTACTACTACTAGCAGCTTCATTACCAGACACTCGCACCACTACCTTTACAATATTGCTTTATTATTACATTCTATTATATTATTTATATTACATATCAAATGGCAAAATAAATATACACAAATACAACCGGTAAGTATTTAAATATCTCAAGTGACTAGGTTTCCCAACTGATATTATTTTAAGCATTCATTCCTTGACCACTTCACTGAATATGACCATACTCTATAGTGTTTATAGGAATAGCAGTTTTGTTTGAATATAATACAGATAACAAAATATAATGTTTTTTCTCAAAAAGCAATTCAAATAAAGACAAATGGTAAAGATATTCATTCATTCTGTGGAGAAAAATGGTTTTATTAGTATATTTTTTCTCATGCATTAATATTGAATTGCATGTGACATAATTTTATTAGCTCTTCCTATCATTTTATCATTATTAGTGTCTATCCTCGCTATAGCCGATATGATACCTGTAATACTCACTCAATAATACCAAGTATACAGTTATAAAATCATTTACAATTAATAATTTGTATTTTTAATTAGTTCATACATTACATTTCTCATATACGTAATATACTAAGGATATTTTTAATTATAATTATAAATCTCCTTCATCGATTTGGTAAATGATTATATTATTTATGATTATAGTTACTGGTGGTCGATTCCAAATTTTTTTAATCCTATCGTTTCTCTACTATTTTTATGATATTGTCTTTAAATTCTAGATTACTTGCGTTACTGACCTTGTGTCGATAATTTTCCATTTTTTGTCACCGCTACTATTTTTACGAGGTGCACTGACTGATATTAATGGGAAAATTTCCGCTATTCATTTTATAGAAGTCTTTAAAGTTTTCAAACCACACACTTAATTAACAAAATCACTATTCAATGGTGACTTCTCACAAATAAAACAAAATCAGCTATTATATTTAAAATTGTATTACCGTCGCGTCGTCTGATCTTATAGAAATACACAAAAAAAAATGTTATGGCGTTGAAAGTCTAAAGAATACTGAAACTTTTTGAAAAATATCACACAATAATTATAAGAGTGAATAAGCCCTTGAAAAATATCAGGTACTGGAGGGTTTTTGGATTTTAAAAAATCCATGAAACAGAAATATCAGTTCAATTAAATATAAAAGTGTTTTTACCAAGCCACTTGAACGATGTCCGAGGTATTAAGTGGTAAAATGAATGAATGTATGAATTCTAAGAATGGTTATTTAATTGAAATAATCAGTAAATGAAATCAATATTGATAATTTAAAATGACGATAGTATTTATTGTCATCCGCTTGTTTAGTTGCAGCTAATAATAAACTTCGAAGCCTCTGTGTGATTTATTGAAAAAAAAATAACTGTTTCTAAAAATTTCAGCTTGTTATGTCAAAATACCCTATTTTAATAATAATACAGAATAATAGTTATTTAATGAAAAAAAAAATTTTTTAAACATCTCACATATGTGGGAACATATTTAGTGGCAAGTTTTGAAATAAAAATACAACCGGTAAATTAGGATATTATAAATATATTATGTTCACAATACAATAGCCATATGACTTGACCACTTCACTGAATAAGACCATAGGAACTCTTTTCTTATAATACTCACTACTTTATATTATCGTATTTATTGGAATTGCAGTTTTGTTTGAATATAATACAAATAACAGGGTATTTCATCATTCTGTTGATTTTGCTGATAAAAACACACCTGTTGGAAATGTTTGTAAAACCCAAGAACCACTTATAGTTTTTGGTTTCAAAAGTGTTGATAATCCACCAATATTATTACAAAGCAGGGAGTCTTTGTTTCGACCACTTTTAAAAAAAATATAACTTTTATTATTTAATATTATCACTGAAAATGTTTTTTTTGAAATAATAATATTAAATTATTTTTAAAAATGAAATTATTTTTAGTAAAGTAGAGTTTAAACAAGTGATCGTGAAGAAGAAGAAGTATTGTGCCATCCCTGAAATGTTTGAATCTTTTTTTGAAATGTGTAATTGTTGGTGAGTATTGTATGAGTATTATAAGGCAGGAAGAAAGGGACTGATAGTGATGGTGGTGGGGAGTCATAGCCGTGTCTTATTGGTTACTAATACACACATGATTGTTCACACGTATATGGTGTCGGTGTGTGCAATGAAGACTAAGCTACCTGAAGATATCGCCTACAGTGTTTAGCAAATGAACGACTAAGAAGGCGATGTCTCCGTTCGTATTACTCGAGCGTCGAATTTTTTCTCCCGTGGGCGATAACTCGAAACGTACCCCATAAGAAAAAACCTATCTTTCTCAATTTAAGCACTAGAATCGTGATTTTTTGTCAGAATATGCGCAATAATTTATTAAATATTAAAATGAGAAAAAGTTAAAAAGGTAATATCCCGAGTCATATTACTCTTAGTCGAGCCCGTCGATATAATGAAGTCGTGAAGCCCATGTATTGTTGCACTCTTCTCTCCTATTCGATAAAGGCATAAGTGTGTCTCCCTCACTCAACACATTTCTAGTGATCACTGAGAGTGGTTGTGACAATACTTTGATTAAACATGTTAAAGAAGTAGTGTTTGGTAAAAAGTGAGGCTAGATGTATTTGAGTGTATGTTTGAGTCCATATGACATGTAGTAACAATGCATTTACCCATTTTACTGTGAAATATAACTGAAGATATGAAGAGACATGTTTACAGTATAATGTTTGCCAGGTAACTCATGTTTTTGGCCACTTGAACTAACCACGCATTTAGCCACTCATGCGATATCTTATGTTTAGAATACATTTATGATTTAATTGAATATTATTTAATCACAAGTTTATTAAAATAAATTGTATTTCTCTATTTTCAGTGTGGTCTGGTGGAGGAGGTATCGAGAATCCGTACTTCACTGACGGACAATGGAGGGCCGTTCCTCGAGATACTCCATTAATACTGAACTGCGGAGCTCCAGATCCTCGAAGTATTTCCGGCCGCCAAAAACATTCCAATCCTCTAGAAATATCAACAAGTTACCACTATCAGCAACAACCAGCTCGCAAGAGATCGCAGTTTGGCATGATGCTAAAGGAGGATGACGAATATGTCGATAATGATAGCGACTTTCCTAATTCCAATCACAACAACGAAGACATTGAGCTGTCACCAGATGACGGAGAAGACGAAGACTTGATTCCTCTACCCGAAAAACCAAAAGAACAATCACCGCACAAAAAGAGACAAGGCAACCGAGGCAACAAACGCCCTCAGAAAAAGCAACTCAGAAGAGGTAAAGGGCAAAAGGACGAGATCGTTAAGTATTTGTGGATTCACAATGAAACAGAAATTAGCTCCGATGATGGGCGGAGAAGAATTTTGGAAAATGGATCATTGTTTTTCAAGAAATTCAGTAGTCGGAAAAAGGACTCTGGAGAATATCGCTGTTTAGCCAGAGGGTCAAGTGGTACTATGCTTTCTACTGTGACTATCCTCACTTTTGCCAGTAAGTACAATTTTTAGCACTATCTACATTAATTAACAACATGCTAATTCAGTTAAATTATTTTGCCTATATATACCCATAAGTCAATACAATAATTTCATGATCAGTCAAACATTCTTGACAAATGTTAAAATCATGAATGACATATTACAGGGACTTTGAAATATTGGTCTAGACTCTAGACAATATTTATTTGTTTAACTATGATGAAATTGGGTCAGCAACTGTTGTCTGTCTCAACTGTATTGGTCGGGGTTTTGTTGTCATTTCATTGTTGAGATTTTGTCACTAACCGAGTAGTCGGCTTCATACATTTCTTTTCAAAACAAATAGACACAACTCCACGTTTCTATATACAATGATGTAAGAAGAATTTACACCTGTGAAAATAGTATGATTGACGCCTATTTATTAATTAATTAATTTAGAAAGTATCAATTTTATACAGGTTATTTGATTAATTATAATATTTGTTTCAAGGCATGGACGAAGTCTTTTCAACATATCCTGTAGATAAGTCGGCAGAAGAAGGAGATTCGGTGCAACTTTCATGCTCTATTAAATCCAATCCTCCAGCAAACATTACATGGGAGAAAAATTCTCAACTTTTAATTGATAATAGAAGGTATGTTATAAAATTTACATTTCTGCTCGGGCATGACTTTAAATATGTGCATTTTAATATACAGCAATTAGAGACATTCAAATGTGTCGAGTTGTTTCACACACATGCATACACAAATAGAAATCCCAAGACAAGTGTTTAAGGAATGTGTCTCCGATGAACGTTTGTCCATAAGTCTTTATCATGTTAAAACCCTGTCCGTATTATTTAGTATGCGAAACATGTATTGTTTTGTGTCTGTGCAAGAGGATGCTCGGCAAGCATTTCACTCATTTCAAGCAAGAGTATTGAAAGCTCCGACTTCTCATTAAAGATAAAACAATTAATTTTATACAAAAATTTATTACATTGAAATGTTTACTTTAATCTATTTTAAGTCATCCATATATATAATATATTACTAAAAAAAAAATATTTAATGTTTTTACAACTACCTAATCTAAAATGTGTTTTGAACTTTTAGAATCTACTTGTACTCATCTGGTTCCCTTTTAATAACCAATGTTCAAAAAGATGATGAAGGAGAATATAGGTATTTTATTTTATAACTAAACAACATTTATCAATACACTGAATCTCTTATTTAATACATGACTTTATTCAGATGCATTGCAAGAAATTCATTCATTAACAAGACATTGATTACTCCACCGGCTTCATTGACTACAACAAAGTCTTTGCGGTCAAACTCACCTCTCGAATTTGTCTTGGATGATATTGGCTTCGACAACTTTGACAATGGCAGCCAAATTTTGAGAACTAGAAATGTTACCGCAATGTACAATGAGAATGTTTTACTGAGTTGTGCTGTAAGTGGAAGACCGAAAGCAAAAGTCACCTGGAATTTTCAACCAGATTTATCTGATTTTGAAGAAAAAGAGATAAAATCTATGGAAATATTTATGATCTATAACGTTACTGAAGAAAACAGTGGATTATATACGTGCACAGCTAGTAATGGTGAACAATCTATTCAACAGGTAATTTTTATAGAAATTATCGAGTGCTTATCAATCATCGGGGTATTAAAAATAATAAAATTTCAGGTATATCGACTGACTGTGCTTCGTCCTCCGTATTTGAAACAAACACCAACATCTGAATACACTCCTGCAGCTAAAACAGTAAGATTTAATTGCTCGGCTGGAGGATATCCTCCACCGACCCTCACTTGGTATAAAGATGGTCGTCTTCTAAGCATAACAGGAAGGGTCAAGTTAAAAGCTACTGATAAACGCCCCCCTGAGTTGATAGTCAGTGATACTGTTAGTTCTGACAGAGGTAAATTCAATACCAACTTAATATTTTTTATAACATAGGTCAAAGAATTAAAAATGTTTGAATATATCATAGGTATTTATCAATGTGTGGCATCTAACAAAGTTGGTGAAATAGCAGCTTGGGGCGCACTCTCAGTCAAGTCTCAATCAGTCCCTGCCCCCAATATTGTGCATTGCGCCCCATTGTCACATTCATCCATCCAACTCTCTTGGATTCCGGCAGACACTCAGCTTAACATTTTAGCTTATACAATCCATTATGTGTTAATAGGTAAAATTTAATATTATTTAATTTGTCCCACATATATTGTTTTAAAATTTTATAAATTAACAGATGGCGGAGTTCATCCTGAATATTCAGAAATTATAAATAATTTGAATACCACAAAGTACACTTTTACAATGCTTAATCCCTTGAAGAAGTATGAATTTTACATTAAAACTTACACCAAAACACAAGGGGCCAGTGATCAATCACCACATGTAATGTGTCACGGACAAGGAGGTTTTTAATATTCTTAACTTGACTATTACCATACAGTTTCTTATACTAAATAATATTTTATCTTAGTTCCCTTTTCGCTTTACACGACCAACGATGGGAAAATATACATAACGTGGAAAAATGCTGCCGAATCTATCGAGGATGTCACTCAGTGGAAAGTGCAGTGGAGAAATGCAAATCGTCACGGTTATGGAATTAAAAGTGAAATTCTTTCATCCGATAACTACAGCTATGTTCCTAAAGGTAAATTTCGCAATAATGATATTATTATTTTATATATGCTTTTTTTTATTTATTGTGGTGATCTCGTAGATATTCTCAAACCCCAGGAATATGAATTTCGTGTTCTTGCATCAGCATCAACTGCATGGTTTGATCAAGACAACAGTTTACTTCCCTGGACCCGAGTAGATAGTGCAAAGCCACTGCCTAAATATCTTGTACCAGAGTTTGAAGAATATCATGAAAGAAAATTCTCACTCCCCGAAGATAGGTAGGAATTAATGTGATTAGTTATAATAGAATCCATTTATTTATCTTATTTTGTTACCTTAAACAGTGAAACAAATAAACCTGAAGTTGGAAAACAGTCAGATCCTCAACAAATCGATAAAAATGTTAGACCTACATCCCTCATTGCTGAAGCTACTGGTCCTCGATCAATCAACATATCTTGGATTTGTGAAGCAGCAGAAGTAAGTGCAGATGCATACTTCTTCAATCTCTGCTACGAGCCTCATGACATCTCTGGCGATGAAGTCTATAAAAATGAAGAAAAATGCTTTGACAGGTATTTAATTGATAATATAAATATTCATTCTATAATGATCATTATCAACATTCATATTTACTTGATAGCTTGAATAATTGGATGGAAGTGACGGGATTAAAACCAAATACTCCATATGAATTCAAAGTTAGAGCTGTGAAACAAAGTCAAGACAAACCCGGTTTATTTAGTGATGTGATTATTTGCAAAACGAAGCCTGAAGGTAATATTTTCATTTGCTAAATTGTTAATGTGTTAATTAATTTTCTTAAATTTATACAGCATCCACTGCAGTAAGCAGTATCCAATGGTCTATATTAGATGACGATATTGTCAAGCTTACATGGACTCCATCAGCGGCAACGTTGGGTAGTGGCAACACTTTCCCAACAGTAGCCGGAAAAGGCAATTCTGATATTAATAAACCAATCGTCTACACTGTGTACTATACTCAAGATCAGAATCTACCTCCCATTGAATGGAATTCTAAAAATGTCACAAACGCTACAGATGTTGAGGTGAGCTGGTAAAGTGCTGCGTTCAATCACAAACACACACACATACTTCAAATTTAAATTGTTTTATTTTAAATATAATAAATAATGTTGTTTTTCTTAACTTTACTTTAGCTTAATGATATTGATATTGAAATGAGGTGTTATGTGATGGTTACATTGGCTGGGGAAAACAGTGGACCTTTAATATTTATACCGCCACAAATTAAAGGTGAAAAATCCATCAATAATGGTATCTCAGATTCATCCTCAGATGAAACGGGAAAAGAATCACTCGATCAACACATTGGTAATATTTTATCCAGATATATATCTAAAGTTTGAATATGCATTATGAATATATATATATATTTTTAGGAATAATTTTGGGAGTTATATTATCAATACTATGCATTGTAGTATGTGGTAGTATTATTATTTGGCAGCATAGAAAAGTTCGACGTGAGCTACAAGGCGGTCAAGGGGCACAAATAAGATCAAATAGGTTATATATTTACTGGTAAAATGTGGCTTCTTGTTATCATGATTTATTAATTAATTGTTTTTTATATTTCCAGAGTTGCTCGTTCTGACTTCGAGTGTCAAGAATTAGTCGGCCAACCAGCTGATGATACAAAAGTAATAATTTTGTTTAATTTCCAATATTACTTTATACTAATAAAATGTTTTGTTTATAGTATTCCAAGAAACACATACCCAATGGCAACTGCCGACCTTTACTTCCTAAGAAAAATTATACACCGTCATTCGATGGCACATTGGACTTGTCCCGCTATGAAGAACTGCCAGATGTAACAATGGAGACTATCTTAGAAAGTACTCTAGTGCATCATGATTGCAGAGATGAAGATTCTGAGATTTCAACATCCAAAAATAATGAAAGTTTAGTTTGTAAGCCTGATTTTGGTAATTCTCTCAGTGTGGACAGAAACTCCAATTCTGAGGTGTCCGTCCGACCTAAGAAGGTCAAAGATACAACCATTAATGACAATGCTGAAATCAGCGAGTGCATTTCATTCGACTCTAACTCTAGAGTCGTGTTTGACAGGGATAAACCCAATCATGAGTCGACAGAGAAGTGTATTATAGTTAATAAGGGCGGAGTTAACAATAGATTAGATAACACTCAAAATCATGTTGCATTAGATACTATCACAACATTAGACTATCGAGAGAATTCAGCGAGACTAGCGCCAGTTCTCGGGCCTAACGGGTGACCATCATCCTTCAGTAGTGTCGGATTCGGAACTACATTTTCGGCAGGCGGCCGAATGAAAATAGTGCACAAGTTAAAACAAGACGATAGCACTTTGCAATATGTATTTTAATATATTTATTAGGCGACAGTGTTTAGATCTTAAGACACAAGTAAGTTAAGTTGGACACTTGACCGAAAAACTGAAAATAAAATCAATCAAGTGATATTCAAATTTTGAGAAGCAATCCAATTTCCATAAATGTTGTTTGTATATTTAATTATATTTGTAAATATGTATTTATATACACAAAATTGGACTATGTGCTGCTTATGTTATAAAATTATTTTTATACAAGAAATAGTAATATGGCAAAAGCCAGAGTAAATTTTTGTACTTGTGCATGCATATTAACATATTTTGTATGTGCATGCAATTTAAAATTAATTAAGGCTTAAGTCGGATAAGAAATTAACATTCGTATTTTTGCATTTTATAAGGAGGAAAGTAAAATTTTAATATTTTTCATATTACAGAAATTAAATTTCTGCCCATTAGATATCTAAATAGTATAATAAGACACATCGACCATTTATTCCATAGTTCATCTTTAAAAATCGTATAAATTCACTCATGTACATAAAAACTCTAATTACTCATTCTATATTTTTCATATAAGCAAAAGGTAGCTAATAAATTTATATCCCATAAATAAGGATCCCGTGCCGGAGAAGAATTATATAATGTTTAAACTTAAAAAATATCAATGTTTTTTATATTGATGTTGAAATGTGAGATTTTGTGTAGAATGAGTGTTGATTCGTAGTAACATTTCTTTCATTAAATGAAAATCAAAAATCATTACCCCAATTCACAAAGTTTACGAGTAGTTGATTATTTTCTAGTGTTAATAAATGTGATTAGCGTAGTAGTAACTTTTACCCACTCGCGGATATTATCTATAGACTTTATTATTTCCCCCTATTTATTTTAAATTAGTTATTTCCTTGCAGTTAACATCAGTGTGGTGTGTGAAAATGGGGGAAACTATTTCGAATGTCAGTACAATATCATATAGTATTAAATGAATGTCTCAATGTTTATAGTTATAAACATATAAAAATTATTATAAATTTTTTCCAAATCATTAAGTGTCATCTAAATGTTGTGTAATTTATACATATTATAGATGTTGTGTGATAAAGAATAATATTGTTACCGAAATGAATATGAATGTTGTGATTTAATCTATGGATGATCTTAGATCGTCCGCCGATTACAAGAATTGAGCATGGTGAAGATTTCTATAAACAAAGGCAATATGCAATTTAAAATAAGTTTTTTTACACAAAATTCGATTGGGTGTTTTAAGTACATAAGCGTTAGTGTAATTGTGGAAACCACATTAATATTTGAATCTAATCGATGTCTTTTGATAAATATCCGTGTAGAGGTGAAAGCATTTTTAGGCAATTTTCATTCTGAATGGAATTGTAATATTATTATTTTTTTTTTTTTACATATTCCAATGAATTTGTTTCCTCTTCCAATAGACAATTCGCATCCATCTGTTACGTTTCGTTCCGGTTTTATTTATATAAATAGTTATAAACATATACAGTATCCTCTATTTTCCATATATTATAGTAATGAATAATAAACTAAATTGAATTTACATACATTTGTGGACCATAATATGACAGAAGAGTAGATTTCATATCACCAAGACATAAATATATACATAAAGAGAGTATTTCAGTAATAAAAATATTTATAACAAACCAAATTTGTTTGACACCATAATTAAATGCTCTTATTTTTAACGTTAATTCTAAATCCGATTATTTATGGCTAGGTGATATGATAAGAGGTTGTTTCTTGCATGTAGAGTTATTCTCAGTGGAATGTTATGCACCATTGGTACAAATATAATCCGTTTAATACAAAACTAACACACGCTAATGGTAAGAATTATACATTAAATTAAATATTAAGCGATGCGGTTTTCCATTCCATTGAGCCTCAAATATTTCACAGTTATTATAAACCTTGTTAAAATCTTCTGAAATAATTTATGGGATGTAAGGCTTTATTATTTATAGCATTTATGATTGATTTCAATGTACATTTTATTTAGTATTAATGCTTTGTTTCCTTTTATGTATATATATATATATTTTGATTTATAAGTTATATTCGGACAATTGCGGGTATATTTGAAATTACGAGTATTGTGTTACTGTACCTCTTATTTAAATTATATATTTTAATATAATCTTTATTTGCAGATTTATTAGTTTACAATTTTTTCACCATAGATAAATCGAGACTTTATTCAGTACTGATTAGAATCACTCATTTTATTCAATTATTAAAAAAGGCAGCTAGTACTTATACTTTTATACATGTAATGCATCCAGTGTTTAATTCTTTATAACAATAATAATTAGTGCCTCCACAATAATAATACAACTTCAAATCCCCGTCTGTACCTGATAAATTTGTAAATTTAAAGTAAATCAATCCCATTGTTTCCCATCAATATATTTCTATAATAAATGATTTAGTTTGTATTGTTGTAGATTAAGAAACCTTCTTATAATTTGTAATGTCATTCTGTATCGATTGAAGCTTTATTAATTGTAGCTTTTATTTATCACAAATTTATTATTTGTACATACACTTCTCTGTTCGACGAGTAACACATTTTCCAGTTACCCCGTGATTAATCAATACAATATGTAACGAAGAGGATGCATACACCTTGAAAAATGTTTTATTTTTAAGTTTATCACACATCTGTTAAAAGGAAAAAAAATGAATTTGATGTACAAATAAATGTTGTAATTGTTATTGTCACTCGTACCGTTAATGAAAATAGTACAATGGCAGTGCTGAAACTATTTATATTGTATACCTGAATTGAGAATACCTTAGCAGAAGAGACAAAGCTTATTTTATCTGTAGGTCTACACTACATTCTCGTAGAGAATGGTCATCGATCAATATATTTGTTTAATTACACATACCCCCAAGTACACAAATACACATTTATATATATTATTATATATTAAGAAATAATATAAGTGATTGACATTTTTCAGTTTCACGGGGACTCGACACATCCCCGTGTTGCATAATACAAACTCAGGTAGCATTTAAATTATTATTTATGACGAAACGAAATAAACAAAGATACCTCGATTTAAATAGTGTGTTCAAACTCGGTTATTGCATTTTCTTTTATTATTTTTTTTTCCCTTTTTTTTTTGCGTATACGAGAGAATAAGTTGATGACTATTTATTCTATTTTTGTTGATCCCGTTTTATATGGTCTTGCACAGTTTATAGTGATGGTTGTTTTTTTTTTTAATGTTTTTTTTCCCTCCCCACATATTCACATTCCAATATTTACACACCTCTTTTTATATATACACATTATAAATGAGACTGTGAGAATAAGAGCGTTTTATTATAAAATAATAATTAAAAATCTCTCTTATTCTCCAGACTTAAAATATAGCCACAGATTCCATTTCATTCCATTAAAAATGTTGTTTTCTTTAACTCTGTTCCGTTTTAACTATTGCAACTTAGTCATTATATATTTATATACTTTTCGTTTGTATCAAACCGATTCCACCGATATATGGTGGAGCAAGTAGACGAGTCCGAATGAGACAATTAGTGTTAAACTCATCTGCTTGGTCCGCCATTTCAATATTTATACATCCGGTTGTAATATATCGTTGGTATCGATCAAACCCACTTCTTTTTCAACGTTATGATTGTAAATAATGTTCCTACAAAATGCAAGTGGCCCCAGTTTAGACATAATATGTTGATGTTCTGATAAAGATAATATATTATAATACAAATAATGTTTTTGATGATAAACCCGTTTATTTTATAACCATTTTCATACTGGATAGTTCCCCAAATAGTGTTATATATATATATATATGATTCAAATATTCACCCCGTGGATATATTCATCTACCTCATAGGAATTTATTAATTACCTATCTTGTTGTGTCCTAGTATATTTATTTATTTACTTAGCTTATTGCCAGAATTTCCCAAAATCGAGTGCGTTCTCCGACGGATTGATGATGTTTTTTTTTTTTTGTTTTATCGTATCGATAAGTTGAGTCGAACTGCGCAACGTTTCAACGTGTGTGTGTTTTTTTTTGTCAAATATGAAAATGCTCAATTAAACTATATTATAAAAAAGTGACGAATCGGCAAAAAAAATAATATAGCATTTATGCACTAGATTTTTTTGTACCTTTTTTACATAATTGTACTAATATTAATAAACATACATAATGTAAGCGTACCCAGATTTTTGCGTATGCGTTGAATACACAAGTTCTTAGTATTTTAAGTGAACGAAACAATTTTTTATACATTTAAAAGTGAATGCTATTTTATCTGTATAATGTTTAGCAGCACAGGGTCGTCCGATAATGAGTTATTGTTTCACTAAAACATCCGCAGTCTATTTTGTCACTGTTAGTTCAATTTGCTCTCCATCATTATTACTGAACATAAATTTCATGTTATAACTGCCACTATGTACAGATTTTTTGTTTTTTAAACTATTTTAATTTTTTTATACTTAAGATTTAATAACATTGAAATGTACAAATCACAATGAGTTTTATTTTAAGAACGAGTGAATGAATGCTCGCTGTCCTATTTTATTCACAGTTAATTTTAATCAAACTAAAATTACCAGTGGATTTTAACAGCGGAAAAGAAATATAAGTAAGTGCCCCTATAATCTGGACCCCCATTAATCAAAATATATTCTAAAAACCCCTTAAATTATTTTTATATTAATTCCCTATTAAACAGAATGGACTTTATTATATTATTATATATTAGCAGGCCATACAACTGTATATTTAAATATCAATATGGCGGACCAAGCAGATGAGCTTGACAGAGCAACGCTAATTGTCTCACTCAGACTCGTCTACTTGGTCCACCATCTTGATATTTTATATAATAAATATTTAATAGATTTTTTCACCACTCCTTAAAACATTTTCAGTTAGTTTAAGTCCATCCTGTATATAAAAAAAATATATTATTCCTTCTAAAATGGAAATTTCTATATCAAATTCTATTATTTTTATTATAATTATATACAAAGTGGACTTTTATTCAATGAGAATATTAATTTAAGGAGTTTTTAGAGTTAGGGTGACACAAAAAATTTGAGTGAAAAAATATGTTAAATATTTTTTTATTAATAATTCAAAATACTAATATTGCTTTTGGAATTAATAGTTTGGGTCACCATATTGGAATCAGCTGTTTCTGTGAAATACTCACCAGTGACTGTTGCTTGTGTTTTGTGTATTTTACTTTAAAAAAAATCTCAATTATTAAAAGTCCACCATGTAAAGGTGATTAAATTTTTTGATTATTATGTTAACACCAGAGATCCATTTGTATTAATTTATTCAGTATGTAAAACTACAACGTGTTTGATTGTCAGATGTTCCAGGTTATTGGGTATCAAGATTTCAATCAATCAGCAATCTGCACCTGTCTGCCGTTTTCAAATGAAATCTATAAATAATCTTGTTGAAAAGCGTCGAATGTGTGAAAGGTCAGCAATGGTGGTAATGTACAATAATAATATCGAGCAAGGTCGTCACAATCACGATATAAAACACCTTTTATAAACACAAACAAAATAAACATGCCTTTTCCCTATTACAACTAATTAAATACACACGACTTTAAGCACTGACTACGCTTGCGTGATGCCAATTAAAATAAAAAGATCACATATATGTAGGTATTTCAAGTTTTTAATACAAAAAAAAACATTGATCATTGATGTTAACTTTTATTTTAATTCCTATGTTGTGCATGTGTATAAACCACGCTTATTGTTATTAGATAGTTTATTATAGGCTTATAGGGTGGCTTGCATCCCTCCCCCTGGATTTATTAATTGAAAAAATTGACAAAAACTGCAGTGGTACATTATTTTGCAACCCCACTAGAACATTTTCTGCGTAAAGAGCAAATGTCAAACTTTGGACATATCCAGAGGCAGATTATGGGCGCCCGAAGGGGATGGAATAAAGGGGGTTGATTGCCCCCTGGATTTATTAATTGAATAAAATTGATAAAAATACAATGGTACTTTATTTTCCATTATTTTTAGGGCGCCCGTGTTAATTATTGAGCAAATGTCAAACTTTAGACATACCCAAAGGCAGTTTATCGGCGGCCGCAGTGGGGGTTGCTTGCCCCCCCTGGATTTATTAATTTAAAAAAAATAGACAAAAATGCAGTGGTACATTATTTTGCAATATTTTCTGCTGACGCCAATATTAGGTATAGAGAAAATGTCACACTTTAGACATACCCAGAGGCAAGATCATGAGTGCCCAATAGGAAGGGGGGGTCAAAAGAGGTCGCTTGCCCCCCCTGGATTGAATAATATAAAAAAATGCCGTCGTACATTATTAGAACATTTTCTGCGGGCGGACATGTTAATTGTAGAGTAAATTTCAAGCTTTAAACATATCCAGAGGCAAAATCCAGGGGTAGCCCTGGATTGATTAATACCAAAAAAATTAGTTTCTCCATTAAAAAGATTTTTGCGGGCGCCGATGGGCAGGACTATAGATTGTTTCATGTATATGTAGACTAAATACAAATATATAAGGTATAAAGAATAGAGTATTTCAAATACCTTCTAATAAAAAAAAGTTTCGGTGTATTTTTTTTAATAAACTCTTCACATTTAATTAACAAACTAATCCCATTCGATAAAACAATTTTAAATATCGGTGTTTTTTCATTAGTTCGGTATTGAATTGATATTTAGCTGTTGAAAAATTCAAGGATGTAATACAAAAGGCAGTAATCGATCAACAGCAAGAACTTATTCACATACATACGTAGTTTTTAATTTAAATATTATATTCATTTATTCAATACTAGGTCAGAATATTTCCAATATTCCCACGATTTTTTTATATAATCATATAAACAAAGTGGCTGTAGATTATTAAAAATATATGTATATTATTTTGTTTTACTCGTTATACTCGACAGTTTGTGGTGATATTATATTATTCAAGTTTAAGCCGATTTAAAGTAATATTGCATTTGAATTGTATATAATGTTAAACGTTTGATTGCAATCTGTAAGTAAATGCATTTTTTTTTCAAATATATACTGCAATTTAACGCAATGAAGCCTGACAAAAGGTTTCATAATTCCTTCAGATTTCAGAGACCCATGGATATTTTATCAGATTAGATTTTTGTAGTTTTTCCTGGCAATATTTAAATTTGTTTCTTCATGACTTCTGTTTATTAAGGTAAGAATTATTTCATATACATATATTCTTCAGTATTTTACGTCTATGATTTATTTTTTCATTAAAAGATCCGATTGTGGTTTAATTATTATATTTTTTATAAAAATCAGACAATTATTAGAATTCAAAAACGTCTTCACGTAAGTATAACTAATTAATATGATAAATCTTAATAAATAAATTGCGAAAGAACCCATTTTCCAATACAAATGAAATACATTTTCTTCAAACTTTAGATACGCATATATACCACAAACGTCTGTGATTTTTAGTTAATATACACAGGTAATGTATGTTTTATTGAAATTGTTCTTACCTATGTTTTAATAATAATCCGATAAATATTACTTTTTGAGATTTGTTAATATTATGTAATGGTTTCAATATTAATTCAATATAATTACATCTCTTCATTTAAATATTAATTATATTTATTAATAGTTTTAAAAGCAGTGAAATCCTTAAACATTCCCATTTATTATGTACAAAATGGTCATTTTCCTTCAATTTAACTACACATAATACGTAGACTTTTATATAATAGTAAAGTCTTTCAGTTCAACCACTCACGGCCGTTAAAGAGAGAGACTTTAAGGCTTGACAGTTTCTCTACAATACGCCTTTCATAATAATATTAAAACACCACTTAGTTATTTAACTAAAGACACTTATACACATTTATAATGTCTTGTCTTGTAACAAACACTCACTCCTGTCTACAAAAGTTATATTTGCCATATGTAGAATCGTTTCACGTACATAATTCATTGATCAAAGTGATAAAGTAATATAAATATGGCGTTGAGAGTTGTCGCAATGATATTTTACAAGTGATTACTTTTCCCCATGAACGTGTCCGATATTAGAAATGTGTGATTTAATATAAATTGTCGGAGTATTATCGCCAAATATGGTTATTTCTCTTATCATCAATCACTCATTCGAACCCGTTTAAATTGCACTGTGTTACTTCCTTCCCTGTAAAAAAAAACATTGATATTATATACTAATTTCATATAAAACTGTCATTCAAAAGGCGACTTATAAAATTATAAAATATTACGGTTTTTTAATAAATTAAATATAAGCAAAATGTCTGTTTGGCATGTGAATTGTGGGACACATTGGTTTTAAATTGCACTCAATTGTAATAAAATAATAATATCTTTCATTTCTGGGCGGTAAATGGTAATCAATTTAAACAAAGTATAAATAAATACCTAAATTCTTTGCATATTTTTATACTGGCAACATTAATGCATAATATCAAAGTGTAATAATAAATATTGAATTTTAATAATATTAATATAAATTTTTATCAAAAATAATTCTATACGCGCACATGTAAAATATGTATATGTATCATTAAATAATTAAATAGCTAACCTAAAATCTTATGGTTGTAGATGTAAACTGATTTAACGCAAGTGGTTGTGATTAGTGGTATCGCAGCAGTAAGTTTTTTCGTCTTTAAGCATGTCTGAATTTAGATATTTGTTCTAAAAACATAAATATATGTAGTCAAATTCAACCTAATACGGGTCGAATATACATATTTGCTTGATTAAAATCTATAAAAGCCATTGTTAATTATATATATTTTAAATTTTCAGCAGTTTTTTTATTAAATATACACATTAATCGATCGATTTAAATATAACTTCAGTAAAAACAATTTAATAATATTACATAGTATCATGTCATTATCGATAATAATAATATGGATGTATAAATGTCAAGATGGCGGACCAAGTGGATGAGTCTGAGTAAGACAATTAGCGTTGCCTCTGTTTGTAGTGCAAATTTCAAATTTAACACATCTATCTCTAATTATCTAAAGTTTGACATTTTCTCTACAAACAAATAGTATAGTTTTGCATTATCATTGGGTTTAATACAAATCGAATTATGGCATCTATTGTGTCATTTAATTTATCGCCTATTTTCTCCGCACACAATCGCAACATTAGATTTTTAATGGAAATTTGTAAATACCACAGTGACAATGTCAAATTTAAAAAAAAACAATTTCACAAGATCCGAGAAAATCGATACCGAAATTGCGTTGTTCATAATATTAAATTAATTTATTATTCTTGATTGTGATTGAACGTTTTCCAGATAATGTTGCCAGTCACGAAATATGTTATTTCGAACATTAATATTTATTTATATACATGCACTTGGGTTGGAATCCTTGATTCATTGTTTGAAAACTACCTAAGCAACAATTGTGAGTAGGTATTTTACCTCGAGTTTTAAATGTCCTTCATTAAATTAAAGCCTTATTGGTTAAAATGCGTGACTTGTCGATTAATTGGTGTTTGTAAGGTTTCTAAACCTCATTTTATCGTAGATAACTCATACAATAGTTTATACACCCATTTCGAAAAGCTATGTGTACTTAAATGTAATTATTCTCTATGGCATTTATTATATTCAATTTAATTTTTTTCATATACCCTTCACTCTAATTATTCGTATTCATTTCGTGCCGCACTCATCTAAAAAAACCCGGATATGATTGTATTAAATAATAATAATGTACATTATAGTTAAAGTTCGCTCCATACAAGAATCTAACATTGTATTGTGTTTGAAATAATATCATCGAGTGACTTTCCATTTGAAATGTTTCTCAATCGATCGCTATTGTTTTTATGTCAGATTTTTCAGGATATTTCGATAATGCATCCCGTCACTGATAATTATAAACAAACATGCGTGTTTTGGGTGTGATCAATCGTTATTACGATATTTCCTGAACGTGTTAAAGAAATCAAGTTTATTTATTATTCAACATCGCATAATATGAATTACATATATTGTTCATCGGTTTAACAGCGCGCTGCATTACCGACCCGTTATTCAAAAGGAAAACTACAATAATTCCATTTTCAAAATAATATTGTCTTGTCAAATAAATTAATCACGCACAATATAATGAAACCTTCAAATGCAAAATAAATAAACAGTATTGAGAAATTCGACACAAGTAGTTCAATAAATATGTCTTATTTATATTTTGAAGCTATAATTCAAAGTCGAAGGTCGAGTCGTGTAGTGTCCTCTTGTTTTTTTTCTAAACACACGATTTTCTCCCATGTGATTTCAAGCTATAAATATGTTGAAATCAGTAATATCGAACAATTTATAGGTTTTTTATAGAGCTGATGTCCAAACCTAGTCCAAGTGGGTGTAATTAATATTGCTATATTATTAGATTATTTAATTTCAACTCTCTGATATTTACACAAAACATTATATGATATACATTTACACTTATCATACATTAATTATTTTTTATATTTATGGGAGAAACTATAAAGTTGAATGCGAATTTTATTTTATCAATATTATTATGTTTTAAGATTGTTCTGTTAATATCCAAAAGTTCAAATAAAAATAATACATGATAAAAATGTAAGCATTGCTCAACGATTGTTACCTGGTTTTTCAACCTCTTGGTAGAGGTTTATTTATTTACACACATAATGATTTTTATTATCATACATAAAATTCATTGGAAGAAATTAGAATGTTAAATGTGGCCGAATCCTGGGTGGATTAGCAAATTTAATATTAAGTAATATTAGGTTTTCCTCTCAATATCGGGGATTTTTATCGGAATAATAGAGTTTAGCAATTTAAAAAAATGTTACCCGCGCAGTGTCCAATGTTCAAGTCACTTAACTGCACCCACTAATATTAGTTCTATTATTGTCACACTGTAGATAATTACAAACATTGGTAAGTTATCTCAACTTTACGAGCAACTCTACAAACATAAGAAATAAAGAGAATATCCATTTATTTATTTGTATCAAGGTATTGTCATTTCCATGATTTCCTTTGGAATTCCAATCATAGGTGTCACTAACATCGCGGATTCTTTTGGGGGCTTATGAAGCTTGTAATTTATAATAATTAATTTAAATATAAGTATGCACACAACAATTACAGTATTTAATTTACAATATGTACAGGGCATTGATAAAATTGTTGCATACAAGTATTTTCTAAATTTTCGAAGAGAAATGACTGACCTCGCGTGTTCTGACCTGTGTCCGGCTACACGCGCTCGTTTATATATAAAATTCTTTCGCTTTATAATTAGAGACCATTAATAATTTATATATATAACGCGTCAACTATTAATTACATCCAAGATTGTTCGCCATTAGTATTTATTAAGATCGACCTTCGTTTAAAATAAAATTGATACTGAAATTACATAATGTATTTTTTTATCACTAACTATATGAATAATTCATCTCGTATAAACTAACGAGACTATCAAGTGACAAAGTTATCTTAACCGACCTGAAGTCATTCTGGTTCTTCTCTTAAGTAATCGACGGGTTTTGATTGTTGATTTTGAAAATGTGACTTCTAGGAATACTCAGGAAATTAACTTCAATTATTTTATAATTGTCGGCACGCACGAATAAGTATGATTCTGTAATCGATAATACAATTACATATGATTTTATTGAATAGCCTTAAATCAAAATAATAATAATAAAACCCGTTCTATGTTAATAAATCTTTCATCGGCAATTAAAGAGTTTAATTATTAGATTGAAATAATTATGTATTGATCTGGTTTTTCAGTTATAAAAAATATTAGCAGTAGGCGGCCTCATTATTTAAATTATTGACCTCGTCTATCACATATTATATTATTGTTAAAATACATATGAAAGAAATCATTCATGGACAGGTGATTTCATCCAGTCATTCCTTAGAATTTTATATTTATATATATTCAAGAGTCTTCAAACAAGGTTATAAATAATCGTAATTGAAGTACCTAACGAATGCCCATTAATAAGTGTATAAAAATTCGAGAAAAATGCTATTTAATTCAAGTTAAAGACATGTTTATGTTCATGAGAAATAATTGCATATAGTCAATATTAAAATTGTCGTAAAATTTGTATAGATAATGTCAAATTTTATACTTATACAATATCATCTACGTTACCTACGCTTTGCCAATCATAGCTGTTTGCGTTACTACACAATAAAAAACAAAAAGAAATCTGATAAATGAATCTCAATATAGCAAACATTAAGCCCCATTCATAATAAATTATAATACTACACTCTAGAATTTATTTTATTGTCTCTGTTTAAAGCTCGATATTTTTTATTTAAATTATAGAGTGTGCAGTTTTAAAGGTTTAAAATAATAAATGTAAACATTAATAGCTTTTTTTTAAATAAAAAATGGTGTGATTATTGAAAATAAAATTCCTCTGAACAGACATGAAGAATGTTGAATATTAGACACGCCAAATAACAAACGGTGATAAAATAATTTGCCATTTCATAATAATTCATATACAGACCAATTATTTACTCGATTATAAAACACAAAAGAGTCATAAAATCAATTCCCACAAATAACCCTCCGTTAGTAAATTTTAAAGGTGGTTTGTTTCATCACTTATTTATTTGAATAACGTAGGGAATATAATGTAAAAATACACACATTACGGAAAAAATAACACGGAAGCTTCCGAATTTAATATTACAAAATTTTAATTAAATAGGAAACAACATCGCAACACAAAGCAGAATCAAAAATTCCCTGAAATATGGCAACACTGATTTAATAAATTCTACGTTGGCATTTAATCGTATTAACATATTATTTAAAAATCTCCTCCAAACGGATGTATATATATATATTTTTTTTAATTTGCTTCTGAATACAAGATATTTAATCAAATAAATGCGATATTATTATATTTCCCAATATGAAACGTGATAATGGATACGGCAACACGATTTGGAAATAAAACGCGTAAAACTTGGGAAATTATATTACGAAAAAATACACACAAACAAAAGGGCATATTTTTATAACAATATTTCGAGCGATATTCTACTATTGAACTTAAATCACACACTGTTTATTCATATTTGTGTAATTTTACTGTTTAAATATGTACGTTACATTTTGTATACGCTCCGATTAATTCGTGGCGGAATTTCTTTTGGTCGAGTCCGCATTTTATATCGTAATAGTTTAATTAATTAAAATTGTGGATTTTTCAGTATCATCATTACTAATGCTTTAAACCGTTATTTTCATTTCGTTTTCAATTGATGAAAATGTAGCATAACTGAACTGAAACAGTGAATTAATGCATTTGATTGGATTAATAATTTTTCTAAACTATTAGAAATCAAGAATCCATCACAAAATTTATAAAAACATATCCCTCTGAATATTTTTAGTCAAAAATCATTAAAAATAACGTTTAATTTGACTATAACTAGGATTTACGGTTAGTGAGTCGTCCTAGAGTTGAAACTATTTGTGGGTATACGAATAGAGCTAGTTGTATTGGTGTACACGCATACGCACCGCACGCACACATTATCATTACACTGTTATATTGAATACGGCCGATAATTTCAATAATTTATAATTGGTTTATTTTGAATTAGCTCATGTTTATTATCATAAATCTATTTAACTCGTTAATAACTGAATTTTCATCATTTTGGCATTAAATTCAAATCCTAATATAATTTTACGTAATGTTTAATTATTTTTTTGCAAGTGTAAGCGTAACTCAAGGTTTACTCTGATTCCTAGGATTAACTTAAAATATACCAAATAATAACACGTAACGTAATTAAAGAAATCCCTTGAATATAATTGATACAATATGAAATAAAATGCGCTTTTTAATCTGTATATAGCTTTTTTTTAAAACTTACAGATGTTTAGATATTGTTTAATTCATTAAATACCTGTAGACAATGTCAAGTTAAAAAAAATCTTTCAATTATCTTTATTTTTGGATTATTAGTAGACCTACTCCAAGAAGGTTTAATGAAGTACTTTGACGTCTTCGAGCTCTGCAACGATTACCTTTATAAAATTGATTATTGTATTATTTTATTTAAACTCTGATATTTACACAAAACAATATATGATATAAATCTACACTTATCATACATCAAATACTGATTAATATAGCAATACAATAAAAATGTAATTCGCAGTGCTCTACAATTCTGAGCAATTTAAAAACTTGTTTATTCACTCTCTTGGCCGAGGTTTGATTACAAATATTAACAGAATATCCTTATATTTAAAATTGTTTTCTTTTGTCCCCTTTGCCGTATATATTTTTATCTATAACGAATAAACAAACGATTTTGTTGTATACCAAATTAATATACAACACTTATCAATTATCATATATCAAATATTATATTATTTATGGGATAACCTTTAAAATTGTATATATTATTATATTTTACTCTACAACTCTCAATAACCATGTAATAATTGAAAACTGATTTTTACACCCTCTTAGCCGAGCTTTGATTACTACTAAAAATATGAATTATTTAAGAGTTGGTAGTGTATCCTTAAAATATTATCACTACTTAATATTTTACTAGTACTTGTGAATATTTATTATATATTAATAATACTTGCTGGAGGGTAAGAATACCTTGAAGGTATTAATTAAAATTGTGTAAATGATTTAAAATAAAGCTTCACACATATGAGAGAGACAAAGATCAGACATGCGATGTATTTATTGTCCATTGTTAGTTCACACAGCCCTGTTTCCATAATTTTATTATTAACACCACAACAAACATTATTTCTCAATATTTATTAAGCAATATTCCATCAACGCTGCTATTCTATTCGTATTTTTTAATGTTCACGCATCTCTCACATCTTTTATTCTCACGAATTCATTCTGCAATTCATCGTGATTATGCGACTATTCGGATCGATCCTCTATTAATACAATACCAGTACTAATTATTTAAAAAATTGAGATCTCGACCCAGATAATCGGTGGCCAATTTTTCATCATATATATCGCCTGCTCCAGCGTATAATATCGTAAGTGTAAAAAAAATATGTGTGCTCTTAAGTCTTTATGGAACTGAGCGGTTTTCATATGATGACAACACTATTCGGATCGATCCTCTATTAATACAATACCAGTACTAATTATTATATATTATTTTTAAAATTGAGATCTCGACCTAGATAATCGGTGGCCAATCATATATATCGCCTGCTCCAGCGTATAATATCGTAAGTGTAAAAAAAAATATGTGTGCTCTTAAGTCTTTATGGAACTGAGCGGTTTTCATATGATGACAACACTCATCACAATATTATTTAAAAACCGAATCTCCCAATAAATACTGTTTTTTTATATTTCTCATTTATTATGCATTAAAATATTTATTAATTGTAATAAAATATTATTCTTCCATCTGGTAACACTGCCTGTCACTTGTCACTCGGCTTAATTATTATTTATAAAATATAACAATTTACGATTAAATACCTTCTATTGACAGAGACATGAAATGTGTAATCGATAATAGATGAATCTACATTAGTTGCCGGTCAAATACGACTATTTTACTATTTCGAAAAAGTCCCACTTTAACATACACAGGTTAAATAATGATTGAAAAGCAATATTTTTTGACGTTTCATACATACAATATGTGGCTCAGTTCCATAAAGACTTAAGAGCACACAGATTTTTTTTGCACTTACGATATTATACACAGGAGCAGGCGATATGTGAACACCTTGTTTAAATGATGTAATATTTTGGATTCCGATCAACCGATAATTTATTCTGAACGGCCTAGAATAGTTTATTTGTCAAAATAACCACCAAGGCTGCATAGAAACTATATTAACACTTAAATTATACCAGTGTTACATTTCAAATCTTTATTAGGCGTGCGATAAAAATAGTAGTTATAAATGGGCCGACAGATATTTAAAAAAAAACTTTTTGCATCAAGGTTGTCTGTTTAATATATCAAATACTCAAAGACAGTCTCCTTTATATCATGCGTATTGTTTTTTACTGTGTGCGCATATAATATACAAGGTGGACTTGAAATAACTGAGAATATTTTAGGGGCTGGTAGACTATCGTAAGAATAATTTAAAAAAATATATTAAATATTTTTTTATTAAATAAGTCACTACTGAGTACTTCAGAGATACAATTGATTCCAAGATGGTGGCCCAAACTCAATTCCAAAAGCATTATTAATATTATTAATTATTTTCTAATTTTTAATTAGTTTTTTTTTAAATATTTATGTATTTTTTTCAATTATTCTTACGATATCCGACCATCTTCTAAAATATTCTCAGTTATTTCAAGTCCACCCTGTATGTACGTGGGTTGTGGCTACTTGCAACATTGTAGTCCCTAAAATCCGACACCTTGGATAATCCTACAAAATGTTTGTTTAAAAACATCAATTTTGATTATTTGAATTATTATAGAAGTGTCATGTGTGTTGTTTTCATACATTCGAACGTGGTCGTCACTACTAAATGCGCATATCATACATATGCGGGCTGTGGCCACCTGCAATACTGTAGTCCACAAAATCCGATACCTTCGATAATCCAACAAAATTGTGCTTCAATTCCAATTGAATTATTTGAATAATTTATATAGAATTGTCATGCGTGTGGATTTCATACATTGGATCGTGGTCTTCACTACTACATGCGCATATTATACATATACTTATACATATTATGGGCACTTGCAACACTTTAGTTCTTAAAATCCGACACTGAGCAACAACATGTTTCTTTCAAAAATATCCGATTTGGAATATTATTTGTCGTTGAATATACAGTGTAATTTTATTACAAAGATCGACAAGTGACAAATAAACAATACGAGCGGTAAAAACAGCGCCTCGAGCGGCTGTTATACGAAACATTTGGTAACAAATCATTTTTATATCCCATTTTTTTGACATACTTTAAAGTATTATAGGCAATTAATTATTTACATTCTTAAAACGTTGCAATTTTTAATAAATATTTAATTAAATAAATAGAAACAGAAGTGCAGACGTTTTAAATTTTATAATTATTTATTTTTGTGCTTATTATCAAAAGCTTATTGGTATTAATTTAAAGCAAATTATAATTTAAAGCAGTATGATTTTAAAATATATGATTATAATAATCCTTCGTAATACTAGTGATTTAATTACACGTATTTATTTCTTTGAAAAGTGTCAATTTCCTAATATCTGTGTTTGCTAATTTTGCATAAGAAGTCGTCTTATTAAAAAACATTAATTAAAAATGTCCACAGCCAAGGTTTGCCACCAAGAAAACAACATTAAGCGCAATTCTTTTCATGTAAATTAATAATAATATATATTTTTCATATCCGGCTGCAAATATTTAGACTACGGGTCCTTGAATTTGTACTTTGACTTTGAAAATTTAGAAGTCATTGCACGCACAGCATTCGTTATTTTTTATTATTTTATATATTGCCACAGAATGTTTTTTTTAAAGCTTTCAGAATTTCCGGCAATTGGCCGCAATTGGCCTTGATTAGCAAACAAACAAAAAAAAATTATCATGTTATTATTTCACCAAAGGTAACTTTGCGGCAAATAACCAATACATTAAACATACCTGTTCTTATTTTTATGAGGTCGTAAAAATGCTTTGAATGCAATAAATTAAATGAATTTATTTTAAAATCTAAAGTACACGATCATGCCTTATAAAGTATAGTTTAAAATGTGTTTATTTACATGTAAATTGTTTATTAAAATATATCACTATATGCAAATAATAAAAAAAAAACATAGCAGTAACTCAATTACATGAAATAGAATCCTTTTTTGTAGTACAGAATAATACGTTAATGTAAATGTTCCGAAAAAAATTAAACACACATAATATAAGTATTTAAAAAAATTACTTCCCTATAATCAAAAGAACTACTTTAAGTATTATATATACTTCCTTATGAGTAAGTTATCACGTTTTTATTGATATCACCCTATATTTTTTAAATATTGTTTGCGTTTATGTATTTTTTAATACATACTTTAATATAGAGAAAAATAAAAATATTTGAATAGGAATTTAATTAAAATATTTCATACTTACCTATCCTTGAAAAACTTTAGCGAATAATTTTATACATGTACAAGATTTAAACAATTAAATAGTAAAACAAAAATATAATAAATAAAAAGATTTTCATTGTTATTTTGAGTTTTTTTTGTATTTGACACGAGCATAGTCCAACTAAATTACCGCAAACGGCCATGATTGGTGTTAAAATAATATGATATATAGTTATTGATGTAACCTTATAATTTTAAATTATTGTGTTTATGCATTTTTCTAATACACACATACTTTAATATTGAAAAGAATTCAAATAATTATAAAAATAGTTTAAGAGTTAGTTTATAGTTTAGAAAAGGAATTTAATTCAAATATTTTTAATACCTACCCTAGGAAAAAAAATAAAATTTTGAAATACCTGCACAAGATTTAAACAAATAAATATTTACACAAAAATAAATATATTTTCAAGACTTGTTGTGCGCATACTCCAACTAACTAACCGCAAAAGGCTGTGATTGGTGATAGGTAATATAATATATTATAGTTATGTAGTATGTTGCATATTTAAAGCTTGAAATTTGTTCTGCAAATAGTTACAAATTAATAAGTTTTATAAAATATAATTTATGCATGCATAAAAACCGGTACATATTTTTTTGTATATGATACTTTGATTTATATTTTTTATTGATAAATGTGCAATAAAAATATTTAGTGTGTGTCATAAATTAATGTTTCGTTGAACTGGCATATTTTTTATAGTTAAATGATAAATTACCAGCGTAATAGTTGAGGGGATAAGAAGCGTGCCTACAAATACTGTGGTCATGGATTCAAATCCCGCTCAAGTCAAGAATTTTTAAATTTATTTGATCGGGAATAATATTAATAAAATCCTGATCGTTCGTCTTGATCCAGGCTTACTCTGATTTCCTGTATTGTAATGTAAATACTGATTATTAAGTCGGTGACCTGTGTAATAGTTACATTATATATATATATATATATATATATATATATATATATATATATATATATATATATATATATATATATATATAGTATATATATATATATATATATATATATATATATATATATATATTGAGGAGGGTTGTTTTGAAAGAGTTTTTTTAGACACAACAACGTGTTATAATCAGTGTATACACAATGTCTGCAGCCTAGTTTTGGTTTTCTTCATGTCTCGTTTGTTTTCCTTTCATAATTCATAAATAATAAAATAATATAAACAGGGCCTGCAATATTGAGGATGTTCATTGTCTCGGTGGCACAATTGAAACACTTATTTCTTCATTTCGTAAATCATACGACACATCCGTCACATTTATTGTCACTTTAAACCTCAATATTCGTCTTTAAACTGTCATATTTTCCCCATAATAAAATATCGAGTTTCCACTGTCCACAATAATATAATTCGTGATACGGATATAACGAGTTGTGAAACTAAACGAACAAACAAACCTACGACCTTTGACTGCAGACTGACCCATATTTTGAAATCATTATTTATTTATACGTGTTCCGCCTTGTATGTAATTTAAACAAAATCATACTTTAGTATACGAATTGAGGGAATTTTAATTGAATTAGATCACAGCGGAAAGTTATTCACTTCCTCGAAAGCCGCAAACCTTACAACACAACCGTGTTTATCTTACATCACGTCAACCGCACATGTGAAAACAATGTAAAAATATTGAAATTACAAATTGTAACAGAGAACATGCGTTATTTGTAATCATTACACCTGTGTTTTTATAATGGCATAAATAAGACATAATTAGTAGACGTTTTTATAGTGCATTATATCTGCTCGTAAATATTTGATGCCTTGAGACTTCGATGCAAAAAATCTTGGTGCGGATTTCCAATACACTATTACTAGGGATTTTAATTAGTTATTGTTCTGCTTGGTTTTTAATAGGACTGTAATATGTTGTTTTTGTTTTCATTCAGAAGATGTTTGAATTTTCAAAATAAATTATAAATAAAATAATTTAATACGGTTTTCATATAATGACAACACTCATCACAATATTATTTAAAAAGCGAATCTCCCAATAAATACTGGTTTTTTATATTTCTCATTTATTTTGCATTAAAATACATGTTTCAAGATTTTAGATATGTATTAATTGTAATAAAATATTATTGTTCCATCTGGTAACATTGCCTGTCATGCGTCACTCCGTTTGAATATTATTTATAAAATATAACAGTTTCCGATTAAATACCTTCTATTGACAGAGACATGAAATGTGTAATAAATCTTCATTAGTTGCCGGTCAAATAGGACCATTTTACTTTTTCTAAAAAGGCTCATTTAATAGGTTAAATGATGTTTTAAAATAAACCATATTTTTTGAACTTCATACACTTCGAATACAAACGAAATGTTGATTTATAGAGACAAATTTTCAATGTATTCTAAGTATTATATATATATATATATATATATATATATATATATATATATATATAACCATATATATATATATATATATATAATAGTGAGGCGATTATTCTACAAATAAAATAATAAATATCGATACTATTTTAACAAAAAGCTTAGGAAAAAACGTATATCATTTTTTAAGAACCAGCCAGTATGTGATTTTTGGACAATTCATTATGATATATATGATATACTTTATTACTAATATATTTATTTTTTCATGACGATAATTATGTATAATTTGATGCTACAGTGTGGTTAAAATGGTACTTTTATATATTTAATAAGTAGTTTAACACACTGTACACTTAGAGGAAATAAATATTTTTTAACAAGCCAAGGTTGAATATTTTGGTTTTATATTATGAATTTATTTAAGAAGATTTCTTCAATCAAGAATGCTTTGTTTCTTGTGTTAATTACAGTTTAAAATATTAAAGGCTAAGGCTATAATAATAATAAATGAATACACGGATGAACTTAAGTTGGATGCATTTAAACACATAGTTTAGATTATTGAGTTTAGTTATAACTTTACAAAGTTCACAGTTGAACGATTCGTCGTGATATGTCGCTTTGAATCTCTTCTCATTTTACAATTTAATAATCCGAGAAATATTTATCAATTAACATATGAATAATCGAACTTTAATTAGTGATTTTCACACCGATAAAATATTAAATCAATACAATATAAGGCAGAAATTATATAACTTTCGGTCATCGGTGCGATAAATAGCACACATAACATGCGAAAATTTCTAAATAAATAATCATTTTCACATAGACACACTTCAAATAATACACAAAATCGTCAAATTTCTTATGTAAAATGTAACAAAATGCGTAAATATGCAAACAAAGAGAGAGTCTTGACTTTATTTTATTGACATTAGATAATAAATGTGGTGAAAATCTAAAATGGCAATTAAATTTAGGTATGGGATTATGTGGATTTTTTTATAAATGAATATTTTTAAAATGATTTTATTTCAATATATTATTGGTTATATAAATATAATTATAAAAACATATGAAAAAGCACATATTTTTCATAAAACAGCCCATAAAAATACACTTTTCAATACATTTCTATATCAAAATATTTTTAATAATAATTTTTATAAAGTCAATATGGTTGGGTTTTTACAAATTTGGTTTTTTTAAAACTATTAATACATGATTACACATGTCACCGATTTAATAATCGCCTCAGTATTTACCTTACAATACAGGAAATCAGAGTAAACCTGGATCAAGACGATCGATCGGGATTTTATTATATATTATTCCCGATCTCCCAGTTGTAATAACCGATAATATTTTTTTTACTTGATCGGGATTTGAACCCATGACCACAATATCTGTAGCCACGTCTATTTAATTTTATTTTAAGTTTGTAATGAACTAGTTTATTAAATTTATGATATGAAAAATTGATATATTAACACATTTAAATTTTTTGTATGTGTGGTTTTTATATATTAACAATCTTATTATAAACATATTTATTTTATTGCGTATTCATATTATCTAACATACTGATTTTTTTTAAATAAAATAATGTATTTATTCCAAGTTTTTTGTTATATAAAATGAATATCTAAGGATAGAATAATATATTTTAACTTTTCATTCAATAAAATGTAGTTCAGTATCCTTGAATGAACCGGTACTCGAACAGATCCGTCTTAATCGAACAAATATATACTCATATCAGACTATTGATTATTAATATATACAAATATATAAATAATAAATAGTCTGATTCACAATATCCGTATTTGCCATTCATACAATTGTAACAAATGTAAAATCACCTACGCTTATATTTTGTACTTTGAAGTGGTCAAAGCGCGGGTTTGTTTTCTGCCCACTCGTTGAACTCGCCATACATTTCGTAGTCAAATTACAAAACTGCATTTTGTAAAAATATAGTTTTTTAAACACATTATAATACATTTCAATACGAACAAATATTATATAGTTTATTCAGCTCGGTAAATATTATTATATAAACACTGTGTCAGATAATATGAGTGAGGTAGCCGTAGAGAAATAGTATTTTTGTATATGTAACATTATGAAATTTATTTTGGAAAAGTGGTGTCACGTAAATTTGAGCAATTTTCGAGACTTATTCAACAATGGTTAACACATGTTGGCTATTTGCGATACTTGTTTTGCTAAAAAAAATAATTCGTACCTACACGTATTCTTTATAATGCACCACACTTTCTATGATGAAATATACATGATACAAATAATACAATGGTGTATTATAACGATGATATATCGATGGATGGATTACCAGACCTAGTCCAAGTGGGTGAAATCAAGTGATTTGACGTCTTGGATATCCTTTTTAATAATTGACAATTGATTTAATATATTTTATATTTAAGCTTGTCAATTGATATGAAAAACAGGATGCAAGCTTTTTCAATAACCACTGTATCGAATTATACTAATTTAGAGAGAAGCATAGTTTAAAAATCTGTATTTATAATTTATAATAAGACGTAGTCCAAGTGGGTGTAATGACATAAGCTCTGCAAAGATATCCTTTGTAATATGAATTAAATAAGTAGTTTGATTAGTATTCGCTATAATTAAATTAGTGAAATCTAAACCTAGTCCAAGTGTGTGTAGTAAAGTGAAGGTTTCTCTTTAAAATATTTCTTTATTATTTAATTATTTTTTTATTTTATTTCAACCCTCTGATATTTACACAAAACATTTGTACATCAATTATTATATTCATGGGACAAACTATAAATTCAAATGAACATTTCAAAAATAGTAATAGTATTATAAAATAAGATTGAGCTATTAATATCCGAAAATTCAAATAGTATAATATATTTTACCGAATATGTTTAATAAAAATATTCAGCAATTAAAAAACTCTTTTTTTCCTCCGCTTGGCCGAGATTTGCTCAAATATATTAATGAGGTCATCTTCCAATCTTATTTTGTTATAAAACATCTTCTGAATGAAAAAATAAACAACCTATAACCGTCCTATTTAAAAACCAAGCAGAACAATAACCAATTGAAAATTTCAATTAAAGTCATTATCCGCCCTACTGGCATTCCATTCATTCAAAAGAACAATAGATCTGTTTAATAGTTAGTGTGGGTCCTAGGGGTTGTAAACAAGGAGTGAGAGCGACAGGGCGTATAATTCTCGGGAACAGACAAACTGTTGCGACTAATTATATCTGGGATATATTTAAAAAAAAATATATATTAACACCTTCAATAATTTTTAAAATTATTCTCAGTTTATTGATGGATTAAATTTCAAATTGATGCAATTATTAATAAATTTTGTGTGACCCACTAACCGAGTTAATTAACTACTCTTGTGTTTTAAAAGCAATTGTTGAATACAAGGCGTAATGATTGTGTATTGAGATGCGTAAATGGCAAATGGAGATTGCTAAACATTCAAAGTCACGAATCTTTTCAAACAGCATTATTTTTATCTTAGCAAAATATGTTTTCCTTTCATAAAAGAAACGTGATGATATCGTTACACTGAAAGGTCTTCCATTTATTGATCGATTGGTGTCGTTAAAGGGAGAAAATTGGCAATTTGTAATTGTCATTATTTATTGTGATGTTATAGAAAAAATATGAGAGTGTGTTTGTGGATTTGTATATTTTTTTAAAAAATAAATTGATAGTTTTATTTCAATCTTTATCTTCGTTTTCCATGGATCCAAGATTAACAACATTTAATATTATTATTTATTTAATGAAATTAATTTATTTCTTTGACTGATTTTAAATCATCCCCATTTCTGAATCTATATTCTATACAAAAATTAAACGTCAAATATATGAACTTTTATTATATTTTTACTACATTCTTGCATTACTAACATCTTGAAAAAAACCATCCCCCTTCGCATCCTTTTATTAAATCATAATTAATACTTTTCCATATTATTTATTCAATAATAACATTTAGGTACACTTATTTTTTATTTTCAATATTTTATTACATCAGAATAATAAATATTTATTCTTGTTCGACCTCGTTATTAAGTTTTTTATACAAAATTTGTGGTCTAATAATAGACAACACGTGTTGTTGTTAAATTATACTTATATAATTTTATAACGAGTTATTTTAAAACGACATTATACAAATAAATATTTGAAATCTATTAATAGTAACTTTCCCACATTCGATGAGCGAAATTAATTAAAAATGTCGATTTAATTTGGAATAATAAACCAGTAAAACTAGTAAGAAAGTTGTAAGCTTCTAAATATCTCTATAAATATTTATATTATTTATTGTAGATTTTTTTCAATTCAATTATTTGCGTTATAAACAATTTCGTCTATTTCATTTCTCCACTGAATTGCTAATTTAAGATATAAAATAACTTTTACAGCCAATTAATGTTATTTTGAGGATGCATACATTTTCGCAAAAAAAAAATGGAGAAAGTACGAAACCATTTCGGTTAATTTACTTTGAATAAATTACGGAAAGACATAAAAAAACTTTCATTGACAAATTAATTAGAATCATTTCGTGTCGTTAAATTAATATTATATTTCAATTGAATATTTTATCCAGTTAATTGATAATATTATAATTATTTACTAGTCTATGTTTGTAGACCATATAACATATATGGTAAAACTACCAATCAGAGCCATTTGCGGTAAGTTAAGTCACGTGTTTTCTCTACAAATACGAAGAGACAAAGAGTAGGTACTATAAAAGATCACATAGTGTTACAAATATAGAATATTTTCACACATTATTTTGACTTCAATTAAAATATTGTGGTTGTTTTTAATTACTATATTTCTTCGTCGAGGGTTTATTATCTAGAATTATTATTTGTGTGAGAAAAATTTGGTTATCTCTGATCTATATTATGTACTGATGATGATGATTATTATTATTATGTATTATAATTCTAGTCTATTCTGGATAAAGGTACTCCAGATTCAATATTCATTTTAAATTAAATAATATGATGAACAAGTCAATGTATTCGATCAATCTTAAAATATGTTCACAATACTTTCGCTTTTATTGAGTTAATAATTTACATATTTTATTATGACAGATACAAATATTTATAATACTTTATTTAATATCATTAATGGACGTACATACAACAAGTGTCTGGTAAAGTAATGGATTCCCAGGCATACGTCACCGTAAATACGATAGTAGAGTTACTTAGCTACACTTATGATCGGTTTTTTGTTAGTCAATGCCTCGTCTGAGCCTCGGGCGAGGCACTAATTAACAAAAAACCGATCAAAAGTACAGCAAAGGAACTCTATTACCGTATTTACGGATATGTCATCTTGTAAGCTATCTCGTCCACCAATATAATCTAAATAATACATAGTGTATCGCTCAATAAAGCATGACAAATTATTGATTAGATAACTTCCTGTGTTAAGAAAGCTAGTTGTGTTGCTAATAATGCATCTAACTTGGCATCAGAAATGCATCCAAATGCCATCTGAACTGTTGAATAAATCATTGATGTGAAGGAAGTGGATGCATTTCTTGTAGAACCTGTTTTATACGCTACTTTAGCAAAACAACCGGTGTCAATGTCGCTATTTGTGAATTAAGTCCTCTTTCCATGCATAGGGTGCATCTTAATTTCGATTAAAATATTTAGGCCCGGTTTCTTATAGTGTCACTCGGTGATTTACGCGCCAAATGCGTTTTTTTTTCAAGATGTAACTCGTGCTACCAGCTGTCAAAATGCAGCTCGCCGATATCCAGTTATATTTAAATCTCATGATATTCCCTTTATTCCTGTTTCGAGCTGAACCGGAACCACCGATATAAATGCCTCACAACTTGATGTATAAATATCAAGATGGCGGACATTGGCGTAGATCTGAGTGAGACGATTGGTCGAGGAGGGAAACTAACCGCGTCTGATTGGTGTAGCCTCTGTCAAACTCACTGTTCCGTACTCCATTCACTAGTCAGGCCTACTAATATCTAGGTGGTTCTGGCTGAACGCGTCGCTTCGGCTCGAGTTGTATGCAAGTTCTCTTGAATGCTTCCGATACACACGTCAGAACCCCTCGGTTATAGCTTTGATACACCTTCAAGAAATGGAATATTTGTATATGACATGAGATTCGTACAATCTCCTGCCACGTAGCATGCGATTTAAGAAACTGGCTCTTAGTGACGGTTTCTTCAACGCTAGTTAAATCTCAAGCGCAAAATGCGTTTCTTCAATTATTTAGCTACAAACTTTCAAATCTTGAGTCGCCAATATCATATAGTTAAAGCTAAATCAAAACTTGTGCTATATTTCCCTCACCATTCAAGTGACATGTCGGGTACACCTGAATGTCTTAAGTCTAAACATCGGCTATGATAGGCTTTTTAACTTTGACACAGCTTGAAGAAACGGAATGTACAAATATGACTCGAAATTCTAAATTCTCGGCCCGTAGTTCAATTTATGGAATAAAATAAAATGCCAGACATGATAAATGTACAAATATCAATATGGGGAACCAAATAGACGAGTCTGGGTGATGTTTTCCCGGATAAATTACTTCTTATTCAGACATTTACATTTTTATGTATGAATAATATGTTTTTATAGTGTTTGCTTAGTGAGGAAACTTCACTAGATTATTTTATTTTAGAAGAAGAATTAATCGCGATTTTTTTAAGGGGTGGACGTATTTAATAGACACGTGGCAATTCGACAGCCACTATTGCGTATTTGACAGAAACAGCTGATTCCAAGATGGCGGCCCAAATTCAATTCCAAAACCACAAAAGATTTTTTTAAATTAATTATAAAATAATATATTTTGCGCTACCTTACCACCTCCTAAAATATTCTCAATTATTTCAAGTCCACCTCAATATGGCGGACCAAGTAGACGAGTCTGGGTGATGTTTTCTCGGATTAATTCTCGGTTATTAAGAAATTTACATTTTTATGCTAGCGGTTATTATATACAATTAATTAATTTATTAATTTAATTGTGCGTGTGTCGACAGGTAAATATCAATTGAAATCAGTATTAATAAATTAAGATTATTAACATTCTTTAATGCTTTAAGTTTTATAAATGAAATGTTATATTATTAACTATTTAATAAACCCCCTTTACTAATAAGAATGCCACTTATTTATACATATATAATACTAACTTGATGAAAGTGAAATCATTTCACTTTCAATCACTCGTTGCTGGAAACTAGTTAGTATGGTGTTTAAACGTATTAAATGTATTATATAGTAATCATAACATGTAAATTTATAAATCTATACTATGTAATTTTACATTATGAAATTGAAAAACTATATGACGACACACTTTATATATTTTTAATTAATTTAATACATACATATTTACGCGGCGCGGCGTTACAATGGATTAAATATTAATATTATTCAATTACCGACTCATAACAAATTGGAATTCATTATCATTGTGTCGAAATTATTGAGAGAAATTCCCGTATTTCTGGTTTATCCCAATTGCATATGATTCATCTTTAACGAGGGCAAAACGGGTTTTTTTATTGTAAAAATAAAAATACATTGGGTATCTCCGAATACAATAAAAGTACATAATATTGTAATTTCCAAATACATTTTAATTTATTCATAAGCTTATTTTTTTCATATTTCATCAATGAATATTCTTGTAGAACAATTTAGTTTAAAATAATGTTTAATCATTTTTACTGCGAATTTTGTATTTATTATTTTAAATTAACGAATCAATTCCCTCGGGATGTTTTTTATCGATTATATCGTTTTAGAAAAATCTATATAATTTTTATAAATTTCCACAATCAATATCATTGAACTCTTTTATCAATCAATAATATTTTTTAGTTACTAAGACGAATTAGGAGATTTTTTTAAAGCAAACCCAAATGCTTTACACAAACTTTGAACAAACTCTCTCAATTAAATAATCATCAACTGTTAATTGATGATTAAATCCTAGTTATGCCAGTAATCCAACAAATTGTTGTAGACATCCTCATTTTTAAATATAACCAATCGGTAGTCTAATTCCAGTTAACCTTGAGATTCCTAGGCGTGCGTCGCCGTAAACGTACACCGTAAAGACGGTAATAGAGTTCCTTTACTGTACTTTCCATCGGTTTTTTGTTAATTAGTGCCTCGCCCGAGGCTCAGACGAGGCATTGACTAACAAAAAACCGATAATAAGTGTAGCTAAGTAACTCTACTATCGTATTTACGGTGACGTATGCCTGGGAATCCATTACTTTACCAGACACTTGTTGTATGTACGTCCATTAATTATATTAAATAAAGTATTATAAATATGTTAATTATAAACTCAATAAAAGCGAAAGTATTTTGTGAACATATTTTAAGATTGATCGAATACATTGACTTGTTCATCATATTATTTAATTTAAAATGAATATTGAATCTGGAGTACCTTTTTCCAGAATAGAGTAGAATTATAATATATAATAATCATCATCATTATCAGTAGATAATATAGATCAGAGATAAGCAAATTTCTCTCACACAAATAATAATTCTAGATAATAAACCCTCCACTAAAAAATATAGTAATTAAAAACAACCACAATATTTTAATTGAAGTCAAAATAATGTGTGAAAATATTCTATATTTGTAACACTATGTGATCTTTTTTAGTACCTACTCTTTGTCTCTTCGTATTTGTAGAGAAAACACGTGACTTAACTTACCGCAAATGGCTCTGATTGGTAGTTTTGCCATATATGTTATATGGTCTACAAACATAGACCAGTAATTATTTATAATATTATCAATTAACTGGATAAAATATTCAATTAAATTCGCATGTGAAATATAATATTAGTTTAACGACACAATTGATCGAATATACTGACTTGTTCATCATATTATTTAATTTAAAATGAATATTGAATCTGGAGTACCTTTATCCAGGGTAGAGTAGAATTTTAATATATCATAATCAACATCATCATCAGTAGATAATATAGATCAGAGATAAGCAAATTTCTCTCACACAAATAATAATTCTAGATAATAAACCCTCACAGGTAACAAACAGGAGACAATTAAGACAATCGAGTGGGACCTTAACCCTAAATTATTGTACTTATTGGTAGAAAAATTGTTCTTTGAATCGAGTTTTCAGGGTAATTCTTGCGTAAAATATATCAATTTTATTATAATTTTGTGAGAGCTACGGAATGGTAAATTTTGTTATAGTTTGCCAGTCGTTTAGGCTCGTAAATAATGTATTTTTGGTGTGTAATTGTGATTTAATTACGACACGTTGATCCGTTTTGTTGATGATTTATCGGAAGTATAGCGTGAGTGTTTTGCAGAGGCGGGGACTTGATAAAAGCACTTTTACTTACCGACCAAGGCACAGTCCACCACTGAGCGTCCATTCGCTCACAACTAGTTTACAATCACACTAAACAGACTTTAAGTGATATTTTATATTATTGTGATATTGTGCTACACTTACTGAGGTTCCATTCTGTACAAAAAAACAGCAGGTAAATTCAACCATTTTAAGTAATTAAGTGTCCGAAACAGAGCGTGTGTGTTTTTTCAGTAATATTTTATTGAAAAATGTATACTGTACATTTCAATAGAATACTCGTTCAAAGCATATTGTGAATTTTCTTTACTTCATACAATACTGCATATTATTTAAGTTCAAGTCTTCATTCATGCATCGCTTTTATTTGAAATTCAACATATATTTTATTCTATGGGTACACATTTTATTTATAGGACTTGGTCCAATTCATATGAAAAGCTTTAATTTTTTTACTTGTACAAAAGTTACACAAGCTAAAAAAACGTGAACGTCTCCGATTGGAACATTTTTTTTTTCTTTAAAACAATTTATTTCAAACAAAATTGTAAAATTAACCGACATTAAAAATCGTCAATTTTTTTACACAAAATAATCATAACTAATTGTGGAATTATCGATTGTAATTTTAGAATACATTACAAAATATTGGACAATTTTTTTTGAAATTTTAACTACAAACGATCTTTAGAATAATAATAATCCTAGGAATTCTCTTTAATTACTATGAAATTCCACTAAGACTTAAGACAAGAATTCAGTTTTTATAAAGGCCATTTAATGAAGATATAAAAAATATTATATGTATTTTCATTCGAAAAATCCTATTAACATATATTTTTTATAAATACTTTGGTGAAATTTTAGTGTATTATCACATTGAATGTTTAAAATTATACAAATTTTTTATTTACAATTTAAATGAATATTCGAGGCTTTCTTTGGAAAAACACCTTCTTCCATATAATATATAATGCATTTCACTTTCTTCTCGTTTTATTTTATGGTCGCAATTTTGTATACAATATACGAATAGATTTTCTTAAAATTTATTTAACTTTAGTTTATTTATATAGGCTTGTAAAAGAGCTTGTTAGCAGAATAGTAATTAACTGAAAGCAAAGGCGTGATTTTAATCATTTAGAATGGAAAGTGCAATGGTAATGTGATTATCAGTTGTTAAAATCTTAAACCTACTGTTATTTTGTTAAATACATGAAGGCATTCATATGGAAAAAAATCAATTAAATAAAAAAAGGTGAATTAATTCCGATGGTATATTTTGATAACTTTAAGAAAACACATAATATATTTATGTAAGTTTCATAACTTTCTTGTCGACAATTTTCTTCGATTTGCATAGTGGTACAATTATTCTATATTATTATTACGTACTCTTCCTTTTACTATTTTCACTCCAATTTAAAATATGTATACTCGGAATTCGTATTATACACTTGGCAAGTCATGATGGATAAATTAGCATAGAAAATATTATTCTTTGCGTTCAATTTGTATGGAAATTTTGCAAAAAATATGTCAATATTTTGTACCAATTAAAATATTTCAATCAATACGCATACTATTCGTTTTTTTTTTAAATATTTTTAGAGCAAATGTCACATTAGTCACACCGAAATTCTCATAATCAAACCTCGGCCAAGAGGTTGAAAAAACAGGCTTTAAATTACTCTAATAATTGTAGAGCACTGCTCGGATTACATTTTTATTTAAATTCTTTTGAATTTTCGGATATTAACAGAACAATCTTAAAACATGCTTAGAACATAATAATATTAATAAAATAAAATTATTATTTTTTGTTTAATTTCTCCCATGAATATAATAATTGATAAGTATGATAAGTGTAGATGTATATCATATAATTTTTTGTGTAAATATCAGAGAGTTGAAATAAAATAATACAACAATCAAATAATAAAGGAAATCGTTGCAGAGTTCTAATACGTAAAAGCACTTCATCACACTCACTTGGACTAATTCTGCTTATAAATGATGTAGGTAATATTTATATTAGATTATGAACTGATATTATTTAGTGACAAGTTAATACATATGAGAATCTCGTTCAATATTCATCCGGTGAAAGTGACTTTAATAACAAAATGCGGTTTCCACAACTTGATCTTATTAAATATCACTAAAAATACGATTTTGATATCTGTAGAAAGTTCATCAATCATCAAAATCAGTAGATATTATAGAAGTGTGAAATTTATTGTTATAATTAATTTCCCAGACTCTGCAATTTCCGTGCGTGTAACGGAAGGAAATACTTGTTTATAAAACGTATAAAAAAGGTACATTGGTCTCGTGTAAATATGCATAAAAATTACTGTTTTAAATACAATGAAGTCTGTGGGGAAATAACTTAGTGGAGTTGATTATTTCCCGATATATTTATTTTTTTATATTATGAAGACGCGTTGCAAATAAACGACATTTAGATATTTAGTCGAATCGTTGACATTTAAAAAAATTCCATTCCAATTAATATTTCAGGTATTATTTATAATTTATTTACATCATATGGGTAGGTTAAAATTAACTGGTGGTTTCTCCGGTAGTAACTCCAAAATATTTGATTTTTTTATATCAATGCCGTCTAGTGGGAATTTTTAATGCCGAAATTTCGGAAAGATTGTCCAGAATAAAATTGATTATAGTACAAAAATATCACAATTCATAAGAACTCTATTTTATAATAAGTTTCTTAAAATAAATGTTGAAAATTTTTAGACTTAGTATACAATTAGTTATGATTTTTAAAAAATGTGTAGTTTTAAGACATCGTTTTACAGTTTGATTGATGAATTTAATTTGAAAAAAAATCTTTATTCTCTACAAAGCTTTTCGACAAGTGTTATTGGAGACAAATTAGAGGAATTTCTATATGTAATTAAAAAATATCTTGTAAAATTATGCAAAATGGACTTACGCAGTTTGTAAAGTAAGCTTCTATTGGTAAACAAGATTTTTTTTAAAAAGTCTGCGGCTTTCAGATTGAATTAATTCAACATATTCAAATCAATTGTACAATTTTATATAATACATAGAAATTGCGTGGCACGTTTTAAACGATGATAATTAAAATAAATGTAGTAGTTATAGTTGCACAATTTAAATACTTACATTAGTCATTTCCACACCCAAACTTTGTATAAAATTATCGTAATTGCGCCTTTCAAAATAATTGTACTGATATATATTTTTTTATTATTAATATTTAGAAATAAAAGGCGTGGTCTTCATACAAATTTGTATCTAGAGGCGTTTGCACCATCACTAGGTAATAATTTTTTCGTAATATTATTTAATAAGCGATTGTAGTGTAATTTACAATTTTTTATGGTTGTCGAATTTTCAATCATTGACGAGTTTATTTTTTTTAAATAAAAAACTGTTCTAAAATCCTCCAATTATGAATAAATAAAACAGTTTTTAATGCGCTTTCAAATTATAATATTCACTTTTTTCATTGCATACGCACTCGTTATATTTCTTATGACATCTGCTTTTTTGTAATGACTTTCTAATGCTAAATTATTATTTGTTATTCCTTGTTTAAAGCTTTGTAATTGAGTAGCCCATTTCCTAAATTCATAAGTTATTAAATTACATATGTAGAAATATTTTTCAAAATCCGTCTTATGATGAGTTTAAAGAAAATACTCAATAATTAATGTTGACATGATGAGTTTTGGAAACAGACGACTCAATTTTCATATTGAAACTGTCGAAATTGTTTATTTTAAATAAGCAAAATACGAGTCTAACGTTAGCTAAAACTTTATTCAAATTAATAAAATGAATAAACTTATAAAATAAGTACCTTTTAAAGTACAGTAAATTTTTTCCAAGTTAAAAAAAAAACACATTCAATTTATTTTATTTATAGTGTGTAAAACCATCAATCTCCCCATGTGTCGCCAAGATTGACTATAAATTTAATCTATGGATACGTAACAATTCTCTGATCCAATATAAAATATTGTTTGACGATAAACTAGTTGGCTACCGATTAAATTATCCAGTTTCACCAGAAGAAGAATTATTTATGTACTTTGGTTCTTGTGAAGATGCGGAAGTGAAAATTTCACATTTTCAATATGTCCACTTTATCTTTATTGCCATCGCCAAATATGAAACAATGGAGTCTGTGAATATCAATAATGATATATTTGGGTAAAATTGGACATTGAAAAGTCCTATTGATGTAGATATATGGTATTATAATTACAGTATCATAAAAATCAATATTTTCTTTAAAACAAACACACATGAAAATTGTGTTAATAAAGTGTTGCCAGTATAAAAATAATAACGATCATATTACATATATTTAAATCCTGTTGAATATTTTTTTTAAATATCCATTCCAACCAATCAGAGACGTTTACGTTATTTAGTTGTTGTCAAACTATTATAACCCCACACTCTAGTGGAATTTTTAATAAATATTTTCGACTAGTTTAAGTACGCATATTAAATGTGCTCAGAATGAAAACCTCTCAAATCTAGTCGTATTTTTTAAATATTGGTTATAATGGATTTTCTCTAAAAATATTGTTATATTCATCTATTTTGAGAACCTCAAATTAATTTATGTCATTATGCATACATACATATATCGTATTTATTTATCAGTGAAAGCTAGTCTTTATTTCAAATAAAGTATTCCTCGAGGCGTATTATTTAATAAATTATAAGCAAAAACTTGTGGATTTACTATTAGAAAATAAACTTTCGCATTTTTTTAATTATCGATTATTCTAATTCAGGAGACTGGTGTTCCAAATCGATCTGCATTTTTTATTTTATTTATTTCAATGTTAATATGAAACAATGACTTTCTTTTGAATAATTATTATTTTTAACTAGTGTACCGGAACACTTTCTCATCAGTCAAATCCAAAATTTAATCTCGTTAACAGGAAATATATTGTAGGTATAAAGTATCCAATTTTAATGAGCCCCTTGTACATAGAAATTATCGTCCGCATTCTTATAATGAAGTATATTCCAAATAAAGAAACACATAATCTTGTCTGTCCACATTTTATCGATAAAATATTTAATAGCTATGGAAGAAAGCCGTTTAACTACTAATCAAAATAACACTTAATTGTGAGAATTTGTGCAACTAGTACGTGAAATAAGTAAACGATACGCGTGTGGAATTTATACTTGCACAATTTAATAACGTAAAAAACCTAAAATTATTATTTAATAATATGTATTTGTCATTTAAATGAAGGGGAATTTTTTTATTCTATGAAAATACTAGCTTACTTATTATTTATTATGTCTGAAGAGCCAATGTCAAACTTTAGACATGTCTAGAGGCCTGATTACTCACAATCAGCCAAGATTAGTCATACATTCATCTAAACTATAATATTACAATATTACCAATCACAGCCGTTTGCGGTAATTCGGTTTGGCTTTGAGCATGTCTAAGATTTATCAAACTAATTGTGGAATTTGAGTTAAATTTATCAGTTATACAAATACATGCATAAATACAGATTTATCGCGAGTGATTAAAAATGTATACATGCTTAAAATTATCGAGTCGAAACGATTATAAATTATTTAACATGTTTACTTATAATATCTACAATTTAATCCCTTTTTTAAGGAATTTAAAATTTTGCCATCTATTAAACGTAGATTATGAATATACTTGATGTATTGTGGGAAACGCATTAGATTTCATGTTCACTTTCATTAATGCAAATGAGTTAATACTACCTGTATTGTTGCCGGAATGATAAATGACTATAATTAAAGCTAAAAACTAAATTAATAATTGAACATATCATTTTCTTTTTTATCTTGATGTTTTTAAATAAATGACGCTTTGTTCTAATAAATCAGCATGAACGTGGTCGTTGTCGAATATTTGAAATATTTGTAATAACTGACGGTTCTATTTAATTTCTCAATTTCCCACGGCGTGGTTTTTATTAATTTGTATTATTTTAATTGCATAAAAATATGTACGCACGCTCTAGGAAACGAGAGTGCGTAATTCGCCCGTTCCATATTTGAAATACGCGTCCTAGAGTCGAAATCTAATAAATGACGTTTCACTCTTAAAAATACATTACAAATAAATAATGAAACCAGTTATCGATGAACCTTGATTCAATTTCGACGATTCGATTCCAAGTATAATTTCTCGCTTATTCAATCGAGGACATTTCGAATAGGCATATTTTTTTTTACTACCAGACGATATAATTACTAATAAAGTCACTTATCAATGACCCAAAAATATAATCAATTCGTCTCGTATGGCGATTGTCGTAAATTAGTAGTGCACAATTTTTCTTCGAATCTCTCTTAATTAAGTGTTTCAATTACTTATTTAATAAATGTGGCCGTACTTGACACGAAAACTATTCGAAGTATCCATTTAATATTTGTCCAAGCGGTCGAATTGGTATTGCCATTGCAAATATACATCATATTTAAAATGCACCTTCACATTTAAGTATGTTTTTTTACGATAAATCAAAAGATGTTGAATCACGATTATTTCTCAATTGAGCGTTGATTTATTATCATCTCTAATTGATAAATAAAATATGTTCGTAAGAGACACGGCCGTGTAAATATTTGAAAGTTTGTTGTGGTTTATTTTCACTTTTATTGCGATCATATAAACGTTTCCGTTACGAGATACCGAAATATAAGTAAGTACAATTATTTCACAATGACAATTTGTTATTATTGTCTGTCTCTATTTCGATACATTACACAATTACATTTCTGCATAATATCCGTTTAAAAACTAATTACAATAGTTGTACTAAAGTGTGTGTGTGTGGTTAATGGAACGTGATAAACGTGCAAACGGTTAAAGTGAAATCTTCATTTTACTTAAATTATATACTGATCATTTTATTATATAATTTAATAGAAAAATAGTAGTTTGTAACTCCAAAAAAAATATAATTAACCATGATTTTTACGGCTATGAATTCTTTGTACACAATGGATTGGATAAAATATACCTAAATATATTTTTAATTTAATCAAACCTTTCCTTTATTAACCAGAAAACTACAATTCAAATAATACAGTCAATTCGTTGATAATCGATTTTTTGACTTGTTGAAAAGGCCTCTTTTTCTTTATCTAAGTTTACTCTGATTGCCTACACTGTGAGATGAATAGTGTGACAGATACCCAAATAAATACAGATAAATAACAGAAACTAGTAACAGTAGTAGGCCCTCGGAAAGTTTAAGTATCTATTTTTTTTAAATTGACAGCTTAATCTGTAAATGTAATAACTCCCTTTTTTCAAAAACTCATCGTTATAATGGCTTTTTTACTACATCAATATATCATTGTAAGAAATACAAATTCAAAATATTAAAAAAAAACATATAGTTATTATATTTATAAAATTTTATTTTAACTGACGAGTGCTGCAATATCATCACTTGGGATCTCCCGTAATGCTCTAGTGGTACTGTAGTATGATATAATAATATATAAATAAAAATATTGCTCCTGCACAATTACTTTACAGGTGAGATTGGGGATTAAGCCGTCAATATCATAAATAAATATTGTGCTTTAATGAATTCCTCGTTATATTATTATTGGCTCGTTAATGCAAATATTGAGATATTCAAAAGCGTCATTAGATGTGAACTAAAGATACATTAAATCAATACAAAGTTATCTTATAAATGTGTACTGACTGCAGAATACAAATATTATGAAATATATAAAACCTTTTCGTATACAAATCGCAAGGTTGTTTAAGTTCAGACACTTTCAAATCGTGACTGTATGGGCTTCCGATAAAAATAGGGATGTTTATATTATGCAATTATATTTATAGAGTATTAAGTTTCGATATTATATTGAAATAAAATATCATGATCATCAATCTAAAATTTCATTTGTCATTGTATCGCAATAGTTGATTTGATCGTTGTATAGATTTTAAATAAATTTATGTTGAAATCATTTATGATTCGAATTTTTTTTGTCTTTGTATGATTTATAATTATTAAGGAATAATATGACCCCCTTTTTAGCGTACTAGATTGTTTATTTTATTTGTAGAAGACGACGAAAAATGACTTTGTTTATATACAGAATGGACTCGAACTAATTGATAATATTTAAGGGTGGTTGGGGAATAATATATTCATAAAGTATTTGATAGAAACAGCTGATTCCAAGATGGCAGCCAATAATCGATTCAAAAATAAAAAAACATTTTTTGTGATCCATCCTGTATATATTATATTATGGCTTTGCAGTGTGACCAATCAAGGCTATTGTGGTATACAAGTGTATATCCATTACCGCCCATAATATACATATAACTGGATGTATAAATATCAAGATGGCGTACCAAGCGGACGAGCCTGATTGAGACAAATAATGTTGCCTCTGTCAAATTAATCTGCTCGGACCGACATCTTCATATTTATCATCCAAATGTCTGACCTTCTAATATCGGAGTTGTCGGTATATCTCAATTCTGACAGTTATATTATTTCTCATACAAACTGTTAAACTGTTGAATATTTATAAATATTTCTCATCTTTTATAATATAAAACACTTGTTACTCTCGTAATGATATCTCAATATATATTTATAGCAGTCAAAATGGCACCTCACAGAATACATTCTTCGTATTGTATAACATTTGTATGTGGCGCAGTTTTACTATATGTTACAAAACCGTTAAAATATGTGCTCCACTTCCTTCGGGAGCTTTCACCTGCATTTTATTACCTATTCAATGATAAACATTCGATATGTTTACTGTGCAAATATAAATAAATAAATATATACCGACTGGCAACACTGATCACCAGGAAACGTCGAAATATAGTTAGCAATCATTCACACATTGAATTGTATTTTTTAAACGAGTCATTAGTGCAACGATTTCCATTCGCGTTGTTTAATATAGAATGGGTTGTAAGATGTTATTAAAAAGTGCCCGAGGCTTTATTATAATTATTTAGTCCGAACAAGGTTCAAATCCGTTCTCTAGTACATAATATTCTAATTGAATTGAAGAAGTATGCAAATGTTTAAGCTCTGTTTGCTGGGAGCTTTTGCACGATACACCGCTCTAGTTTGCAAATTGTATAAGCTCGTTTATAATATATTTCATTTATGTGTATAGTAGATAAGTGTAAAACTCGACCGTGTTCCCAGGTTAATGTAAAAATGTACGTTCCACTTTCAGTCTCGTTCCTAACGAGCAACAATCTTACGTAACGTTACAAAATAATATTTGATCCTGCGACAAATATATGTACATATTCATTGAAATTTTCAATTTGTTAATGTTTTTTGATGTTCTGCTTGGGTTTTTAATAGGACAGTAATAAGTTGTTTACTTTTTCATTCAGAAGGTGTTTGAATTTTCAATGTAAATTATAAATAAAATAAATTAATACCGTTTTCATATGATGACAACACTCATCACAATATTTAAAAAGCGAGTTTCCCGATAAATAATGTTTTTATTGTAATGAAATAATTATATAAAATAATATTCTTCCATCTGATAACACTGATGTTTGAGGGAACTGTATATATTACATACACACACGTTAGACAATTGTATATATAATAAATATCAATTACAGCTATATAAAAAAAAAGTTTTATACGTGTGTGGCTTTTATAAATATGATATTACAGTTTTAGGTAGTGATTAATCACGGTTGTTAGTACCTAATTAAAATTTCCTCTAAAATTTAATACCGATTATTAAGTCGGTTACCTGTGTAACTAGTTATAGTTAAGATTACAGACCAAATAAATTAATTAAGCAATAATGTAAAGGAAATCGTTGCACTTGTCAAAGCACTTCATTACACCCACCTGTAAAATCATCAATATTCGTGTAATTGTTTATTTTTCATGAATTATTATTATTTATTATATATTAGTCATAATATTAGAATGCGGTAATGGCGAAACGTCCTTCACATAGTAAGCAATCCGGTCACCCAGAAAAGGCTATTAAATCAATATTTCAAACAAATTAAATACACAAATATTGCAATCAAACTGACTGAAGAGTGCAATTTGATACGGTTTAAGTAAAATGCCAAACCGACCTCAAAATCCAATGTCGGCCTCGACTTGCACAATTATTTGGAGACAAAATCCATTACGTACATTGCGATTTCCCTTTGAAAAATTAATTAAAGTTATGTTGGTTCATAGAAGAGAGGAGGTTGATTTCATGTCCAATGTGATTTTTTAAATAATTTCCAAATAAAACACACACAATATCATCATCACTATTATATGCGATGGATGGCCTTGCAAGCTGCCTATTATATTGTAAATAAAATTGAGCAATTCGTTTATCGTGGGCGTGACAAAGGAGTATGGAAACAATGAGTCGTGTCTACTGTATGAAGTTATTACTAGGGGCAAAGGGTCAGTTTAGCAATAGTAATTGTTATGTTGACCAATGATCTCGTTGTGATATTATCAATCTATCAACGTTGTGAGAACCGAAGGCCGATAATATGAAATATTATGCATCTGCTTTCCCAACAGTACCTACACGACCTGGACTTGTAAAGTAATTAATTATACTCTAATTTATTCGTGTATTGAACGGCACGGATCTATGGGAATTTAGAATGCATTCGTGTTTCAGTCGTAAAATAAATATTTAAATTGCGTCGGGTTTTAGTGGGCAACACTGGTGCAGTTAGGTTTGGTTCAGGTTAGAACAAAATACATACCTTTGATTCGAATGGTGAATTTCGTTAAGTTCTTTTAGATGCACAAACACATTTTCAGTACCACAGATATACATATTAACAGGCCATATAACTGCATGTATAAATATCAAGATGCGGGACAAAATAGATGAATCTGACTGTGGCAAAACTGTAATCAAAACTGTGATGTACACTCTTATCTAGAATTAACACGAACTGACATTTAGCGCACTCATTCAGACTCGTCTGCTATGTCCACCATCTTGATATTGACACATCCAGTTGTATGGCTTGCTAATATATCGGTGGTATTTGTATAACTTGGCTAAACGTCCGTTCATATCAATTCTTGATGGTGTACATCACTTGTTAATCATTATCTTGATTATGATTAGACTCATCTACTTGGTACGTCATCTTGATACTTATACATCCAGTTGTCTGGCATTCTAATGGTACCGGCCCTTTACATATTTTGTGAGAATTTAATAATATTTATTATACAGTTCTAGCATTTGTAAAATTAAATTCTCAATAACCTGATCGTGAATCATACATAATAACCATTCACATTTATAACCACGCTGCTTTATTTTATATTTAGATATTAGCTACCAGTTTTGAGTAATATTCACATTTTATGAACTAAAGATATCAAAGGATACCTCAGTCACTTGAGAAGATTAATGGGTAGTTATTTATTTCCCATACATAATATTTAATAGTAGTTATTATATTTTAGCCACATAGTCTGGTCTGAATAATTGGTTTTTGTCTTTATTTTTTATAAACTACTAAAGATTGAAATAATTCTGTTTGTTAAAGATAATAATATAACTCTTTTATTAACATTTATGGACAAACATTTAAGATGGATGATTTTTTTTATAAATATAAATGTCACAGTGAATCTATATTATTTTCAATAATCAAAGTCTATTTTCGTATCAACAGGAGCATTTTAATTATAGATATTTAATAAAAACTAGCTAAGAAGCTCAAGGGATAAAGCGTGTGGCTACAAATACTGTGATCATGGGTTCAAATCCCGCTCAAGTAAAAAATGATAATTTGATCGGTTATTGGGACAACTGGGAGATCGGGAATAATATTAATAAAATCCCGATCGATCTTTTTGATCCATATTTACTCTGATTTCCTATTTTGTAAGGTAAATAATGATTATTAAGTCGGTGAATGTGTAACTAGTAACATTGTTAAAATCACCGACTAACAATTAATATTAAAAAAATGATTTGATGGGTTATTACAACTGGGAGATCTGGAATAATATTAATATAATCTTGATCCAGGTTTACTCTGATTTCTTGGATAGTAAGGTAAATAAGTTTTCATGTCTATAAAAATTATATTTGTGAAAATCTTCTATAAAGCATCTCGGCACGTATATAATCTATTTGATTTGGTTCATAAAATGTGAATATATATTTTAAAAAATCGGTGATTCTCACTGGAAACTGTATCATAAACAAATGACCGGTCATTTGTGCGACTTGTTACATTATTTATAATAAATTTGTTAGGCGTATTATTAGAATTTAGATGAAATTTGTGTGAATGCATGCGTGAGATTTCAATACAAGTACATGAGATTGTAGTATGTCTCTTTGTCTAGAAGTAGAACTAAGAACGCGGCCAACTACAACACTGTTTCTCAATATAAAACACATATTATGTACTCCTTTATTACATTTATATGCCATTCAAAGAAGAGCGACATTTGCATTGTTCAGATTTTTTAAAGTGGCTCGTCGTGACATTTTACAACACACGTCCGTTGTATAAATAACCGACCTGTTTAAGATTATAGATTTTAAATTCCCCTAAGACGTGTATAATTTTCCCACACGACATGCACAAACCACTATTTCAACTTTAGATTTAGACTAGAGATTTAATTTTATACCTACATACTAAACTCTAAAGAGGATAAATTAACTTGGATCTTATTTATAAATGTATTGATTGCTGAGATGAAATGGCGCAAGTATAGTAATCTCGTGTTACTAAATTGTGTATATCACGACTTCATTACTAAACAGTTTAGTCCTAAGGCTTCTATTCTCTATATATATTCGATTACTATCTTAGACCACTTACAGTTTTGTAATAATGTGAGCTTTCTTCCTCTATTTTGTAATCATAATCTTCACAAATCTAGACACTGCCACAATCATATAAATCATCGAAGTCAGATTAAAATATCATCGGCTTTCTTCATTCCATTTTGTGAAATTTTAGAGGAGAGACAAAACTGATTCAAGCTGAAAAAAGCAGACATAAAAGTACACATTTTTTTAAATCAAATTTATTATAATACATTATTTATACAAGTCAAGCAATTTACGAAGAAAGACGACGATATATTTTTTATTTGCCCTTAAACCTTAAAAACATACTGTGATCCTGATTGCATCTGAAACAAATTATTAAAATTTAATTATACATATAAAATAATATTTGTGTTGAAATTTAATGTATATAGAATTGTATAGAATATAAACAGCGACCATTAAAAATTAAATCTTTCGTTTTTGTAATGTAAATGTCACATATTATTAGATCAGCCTATAATTTAACTAAATCTTGCTTGTGTTTGTATATTTTTTACATAAATACTTTTACAAATCAATCAAATAATAATAAAAATAGTTGAATAGGAATGAAATATCTACCCTAGAAAATAATTAAAGCAATTTATATTCATATTAAATTGTATCAAATTTCGAAGACACAAAGATTTTTTATTTGTTGATAGTGTTCACTTCTGAGTGAATTTCCATAATTTAAATAAATTTTCTATTCATATAAATAATTCAACAATATATATTGTGGAATTATAAAATAATTGTATAAAATATTGTGCAAATTACACCAAACAAATTGCTTTAGATTTTTTTGTACTATTCGTTTCTTGGGTTTTACAATCGCTTACCCTGTGTGATTAATTATATTATAATTTTATATGATATATCTAACAGTTAAGATAATAATGATTATAAACAGCCAAGATGTCGGTTAAATATTGAGAAAATGTTAATCGATGCAATTGCGTGATAATATCCTTCAGTTTGACAAATCACTTGTAATTGGTAAATAAATACTCGAATGTGGGGTGAAAATTGTGTGAATAATTCGGGTCATGGATGCTTTGGATTGGAGTAGCCAATAAATGCTTAAAAATGTGTAAATTCCAGGTCATTGTCATTTCGAGATACAATTGTGTGTTGTCGTGTTTTAATGGAGTTGAGAAAAAACACGCGTTTGTGAAATTCCCACCATTCGGAAAAGTGTCACTTGTAGAAAAGCACACTTTGTGCATAGAAGCATGCAAAATACCACACAACAATCACTGTTTATTATTATCTCATGATCCTTGTTTTAAGAATTAAATAACAAAACATGCACATATTGCACTATGACCATAGACAATGATATGATCAATAATAATATTTAACATAGGTATTCAATCAATATCGTTTGTTCAAAGATATATAATGTTATTTATATTCTCATGGTTGACCCGGTTGTGTCTGGTTGTCCTATTAGGCTTTGTCACGTAAAATAATAATAAAGAATAGTCAGTTTCCCGTAGCAATCACGTTGTTGAAAGTGACATGTCAACTCTGCAATCTGTAACCGAATACGGAAAAAACACTGCTAAAAATATTACAAATGGGTTCATATTTTAAAATAATAATAAATCACACTACCCACTGTGGGATTTCAGTGTGAAAAATGTATCCAGTATTAATAAAATAACTAGTATTGTTAATTAATTGTCTGTCGGTGATCTTAACTAGTTACACAGGTCACCGACTTAATAATCAGTATTTACCTTACAATACATGAAATCAGACTAAAACTGGATCAAGACGATTGATCGCGATGTTATTAATATTATTACCGATCTCCCAGTCGTAATAACCGATCAAATTGACTTAAAAATGTGTGAATTGAGCGGGATTTGAACCCATGACACACAGTATTTGCATCCACACGTCTTATCTATTATTATATTATTTCAACTCTCTGTTATTTACACAATATATATCCAGTTATCATATTTATTTTATTAGTATTATTATGTTAATATCCGAAAATTCAAATAGAATAATATATTTTATCACATAATAAATATGTATGCTCTATGATTGAAACCTGTTTTTCATCAATGAAATTGTATCTATAGAAGCCCCATGCAATATCCCGTCATACATTCGAACATGACCGATCACAAATACATATATGCAATATAATTTGAATTAGCGAGGCGACGAGGCGGTAGAAGCAGCGCCCCAAGCGGTTAACACACGAAACTCTTTGGTGAAAATTTTATTTCAACTCTCTGATATTTACACAATACATACTTATTTTATTAATATTGTTCTGTTAATATCCGAAAATAGAATAATAATACATTTTACCACATAATAGAGCACTTTATTTGAGCGGGATTTAAACAAGCCACGTCCACAGTATTTGCATTGTTATAGGCCTTTGAGATAATGTTATTTCAATGAAAATACTTATTTTTTTCTTATTAATTGTTACAGAATAATGGCTATTCGTTTGGGCGTGGCCATTTTGGCTTTATCAGCTGTGATCTCTGTGAATGCTGTGGCTCCAGCAACTTCGTACTCCGTATTCCTCAACCATGCTGCTCCTCCTTCAAGCATCAAGCAGCTTCATCCAGCTACTCCAAGTTATTCAAGCTCAGGCTTTGGCGCAAGTCCCTTCTCTTCAAGCGGGCCTGGATTCTTCGGGTAAGTTGTATTTTAGATCATTTAAAAATCAATCATTTATTGATATTCATTGCGCAGTTTCGGAAGATACCAACCTCAACAGCAGCCAGAAGATCCTTCAACATTAACATGCGGAACTGCACCTGCAGCTTGTGTCAAGTCCCCATACAGAACCCTCGATGGGTCTTGCAATAACCTCAGAAATCCAATCTGGGGAGTACCACAAACACCATACGGAAGACTTCTTCCCGCCAAGTATGGGGATGGTGAGTCAATCGCGGAATTAATATAATATTTATAAGTACTAATTAATATGTGATAATAGGAATCAGTTCACCACCAAAGTCAACTACAGGACGTGATTTGCCTCTTCCTCGTATTGTCAGCTTATTGCTCTTCCCTGATCAGCCCATTGAAGATCGAATCTGGAACTTGAACGCTATGCAATGGGGACAAATCATGACTCACGACATGTCTCTCTCAGCTGGAGGAACCCAATCTCGTAAGAAAACTCGATTTAAAACTAGTTACAAATGTGAATTAATTAATTATGAATATTTCAGACAAGGAATCCACACAGTGCTGCACCGAACAAGGACAATTCATGAACAGAGACTTGTTGAATGAACATTGCTTCCCTATTATCGTTCCCGAAGACGATCCCATCCATCAACTGACCAGAACCAGGTGCATGAACTTCGTCAGAACTATTACAGACAGAGACAGGGGATGCGTCGGGGGTTATCAACAAGCCGAACAAGTAAATATTATCATTAATTATGACTTTTTTATTGAAAACATACTGATTATACTTGATTATAGCTGTCTGTGGTCACAGCCTATTTGGACTTGTCTCTCGTTTATGGTAATAATGAGATTCAACACAGACCTTTGAGAGCAAATGTAGGAGGAAGGCTCATCGTTGAAAGAAGACGCGGTCGTGATTATCCACCAAGCGAAAATAACTCAACCCTTGTCTGCGAAAGCTCTCAAAACCCCAACGAAGCTTGTTATTTGACTGGTAATTAAACAGTCTTCATAATATTAAAACGGGATTTTAACATTTTTTTATTGATTTTAGGTGACGTCAGAACCAATCAGAATCCACAACTTGCCATCCTCCAAATCATTCTTCTTCGTGAACACAATCGTATTGCCGATGTCCTTGCTTCCCTCAATCCTCACTGGGATGACGAGACTATTTTCCAGGAAGCCCGTAAGATCGCCGTCGCTGAGTATCAACACATCAACTACTACGAATGGCTCCCAATCTTCTTGGGTGTTGAAAACTCCATAAAGAACGGTATCATCTATCCTAATTCAAAGGGTTACATCAATGATTATGATCCATCCGTGGATCCATCTGTCCTGAACGACCACGCCAACGCTGCTTTCAGATTTTTCCACTCTCTCATTGCTGGACAACTCCAGTGAGTATTAATGAGTGTTAAATTCTTTGCAGTTCATATTAAAACTATATTTTATCTATCACAGACTCATCAACGAGCACAGACAATCTGATGGAGCTGTGCGTCTCAGCGATTGGTTCAACAGGCCCTCAATCATCGAACAGGGTGAAAACTTTGACGATCTTACCAGAGGCTTGGGAACCCAACCAGAAAAGGCCAGCGACCAGTTCTTCGATAGTGAAATTACTCAATTCTTGTTCAAGAGAAACAACAGTTTCGGAGGTGACTTGAGGGCCATCGATATCCACAGAAACAGAGATCACGGTTTGGCTTCCTACAACGACCACAGGGCTTCTTGCGGATTACCGAGAGCACGCAGCTTTGAAGATCTCACAGACGTTATTTCAAGAGCTGTAAGTTACATAAATTAAACTATAATTGCTATAATTTTCTATAATTTAATCGCATGATTTTAGAATGTCCATATCTTGGCCAGTTTGTACGACACAGTCGATGATATTGATTTGACTGTGGGAGGTTCTTTGGAGTCTTTGGTTGAAGGAGCTTTGGCTGGACCAACATTCTTATGCATTTTAACAGAACAATTCTACAGAACCAGAAAGGGAGACAGATACTTCTACGAAAATGGCAAAACTGAAGGAGCATTCACTCCAGGTCAGTAATTTGAAAGATTCCACTATTTTTTTATAAACCAACAATAATCCATCATTATATGTTTCCAGAACAATTGAATGAAATCAGAAAAGCATCAGTCTCCAGACTCTTCTGTGATAACGGAGATAATATTTCATCAATGCAGCCCAGAGGCTTCGAAATAATCTCATCTAAGTAAGCTTGAATTATATTTAATATGTTCTAACAAATGAATATGTATTATAATTTATTTATTTGCATTGCAGAAACCGAGTGGTTCCTTGTGAAAGATTACCAGCCATCGACTTATCATTATGGCAAGATGCTGCTTCACCTAGCTTACATGAACATGCTGGTTTTGCATTCTTCAAGAAATAAAAACACTACTCTGTTCACATTTCATGTATCATGGCTTTAGCTATTTATTTACATTAAATCATCATTCATTCAGTAAATGCAAACGAGAGCACACATTGAATGTATTTCTGTAATACTCATTGTTTGATATTTTAAATAATAATAAGTTTCTACCATCTCGATGAACATAAGTCATTGTAAATAAGCATCAAATGTCCATGCACACATTTACCTGTTTGTTTATCTAGTTTAATATTATATAATTGCAAACCATTTATTACCATTGAAAAATAAGCCAAGCATCGAGCCTTTACGTGTATAAATGCCATTATAAAATAAGTGAAACTTTATTTAAGTTCAGTTTCCATTGTACCTACTTCAACCAAAAGCTTCATTTATAATATGCGAATAACAATTATAAATTATTCACGTTGTTGTTACCAATAAATATCACAATGTCTTCATTCAAATAAGTATTCTGTATAAACTGTTTTGTATGTAAGAATTATTAATCCTAAATAAAGAGTATTTCTTAATTACCACAATAAATGGTCTTTTCTTTTGATAAATCTACTATTCGTAATGATACCATCAAATATTATTTATTTATTTTATTATCAAATAAAAAAAAAACAATATAAATAACAAAAGAGAAGAAATATATTGTAAATGTAAAAATTCAGTGCATTTTAATATTTTTTTAAATATATCAAGCAATCATTTTACTTAACATTATTGAACTAAATTTATATTCAAAACAATTGAGATTAATAAACTGTACACCTACGATAATAGATAACAAAGGACCGCATTTCAGTGCCAATAGTTTATATTGAATTTCCACATCACAAAAATATCACAGACTCATTAGTTTTCTCTCACAAATTGAAAATTAATTGCTCTCTGTGGCGCTATTTGGTAAATATGACTGTTTGGATAATAATATCTAGGTTGCACATATGTTAGGACATGGTACTTGATATCTGCCGGTCTTCTTTTGCATCTCAAGTGGAATGTAATGTATCAGCGTCAAGTTCTTCCATTCATCGGAGCCATCGCAGCAATCACAGATGCCATCGTTGACTCTGCTGGACGGAATCTTCTTAATCTTGTCCTGTTGACACTGAAACATGGCTGCACTGCAAGCGCTGGTCCTAGGTTCATCACTGCCATCTTCACAGTCACAGTAGTCATCATTGATCCTGTCCACCTCCACGATGATACTTCCTCCGTCACACTTCAACGGTCCAACAATACTAACAATCACTTCGCTCTCCATGCGTTTTTCTAGTTGTTCTTCATCGCCGTTCTTGTTTTGTGAATTTGACAGTTGAGATACAAATAAGACTTGATATGAAAGATAGAAGAGAGCGAGGGCCAGGAAAACGAACAATATGGACCTTTTCTTGGTGGAAAATATGTTCAAACGCTTTCCACTGTCTTCTCTCTTTACAAGTGGTCGTTGCATTTTACTTCTTCTTGACTGACTTCTTCCAACTGCTGTTTACATTCTCCTCCAACACACCTGATAACTGACATTTGCGTGTGTTGTCATTATAAAAATGATTTATTTATTACATGAAATATTATTGTTATAAATATAATTAAAAAAAACGATAATTTACTATTTATTTTGATTTTAATCAATTTGAGTTATTATATAAATCAATATCAGAAATAAATGAAAATCCGTTAATTGTATGGCAACACGTATGTTTGGAATGACATTTCAGCGTGGCTTCTGATTGCCGGCTGTCAGTGGTGATTGTTATTCTGAACCAAGGACGAGTGTTGTTCTGATAAAGATGGACAAGTACAAGGACAGGGAGCGCGAGAGGGAGAAGGAGGAACAGGGCATCATGGACAAGTCCATGAGATCAGTCTTCGGTTTGTACTATATCAATAACAAAAACTGCACTCCTAAAATATGAAACTATGTCATTATTTATGTGTTCGATTAGTGGGTAATATTCCGTACGATGCTACTGAAGAAAAGCTGAAAGATATCTTCAGCGAGGTCGGGCCAGTACTCTCGTTCAAACTGGTGTTCGACAGTGAATCAGGCAAACCGAAAGGCTATGGCTTCTGCGAGTACAAGGATCAAGAAACTGCATTGAGTGCTATGAGGAATCTTAATGGCTACGAAATCGGCGGCCGCTCTCTCAGGGTGGACAACGCCTGTACAGAAAAGTCCAGAATGGAGATGCAGGCATTGATGCAAGGCCCAACAGTAAGATTAATATAACTATTTTTTATATTAAAAAATAACACACTATTAATAAAAAAAAATATTTTCAGATTGAAAATCCTTATGGAGAACCAGTTCCCGCTGAAAAAGCTCCCGAGGCCATCAGTAAAGCAGTCTCATCTTTGCCCCCCGAACAAATGTTTGAACTTATGAAACAAATGAAACTCTGCATCCAGGTTTGAAATGATCTAAAAATATTAATATCTAAAAAACAATCTTCAATTTTATAACATAATTTTAGAATAATCCAAATGAAGCCAGAAATATGTTGATACAAAATCCTCAACTTGCATATGCTCTACTTCAAGCTCAAGTTGTCATGAGAATCGTCGACCCAACCATTGCAGTTGTAAGTATAATAATTTATATATTAATGAATATTTTTATATTTCATTATAATTATTATGTCATCTTCAATACTTTCAGACAATGTTACATCCCAAAACCCCAGCACCTACACCGCTTCAGCCGATTGACAAATCAATCAATGTGATGCCGATCGCCAACAATATTCAAATGCCTAGTATTCCACAGAATATTCAGCCCTCCCAACCGGTATTCCCAGGTATGTTTATTTATTTTTAAATTGTAATTATTATTGATTATGGCTAACCAATCTTTTTAATTCAAGGGGTGGGCAATCAAGATATTGACTTACGATCTTTAGAACCAGCACGAGTCGATCCAAGATTAATGGTGCAGAGAAATATTCAACAACAACAACCGTCATTAGATCAAGACATGAGAAGTTTACCCCCACAAATGCCTCCAGCAGACAAGTTAGTAATTATTTTACATTTGTTAATTATTTATACTCATTAATAATTTTTAACAGCTTTAATCGTGATCCTCGAACGGCTACAAATGCGCAATTCCCTTCGGACCCACGTATTAGATCGAGCGATCCCAGACAAGCACCGAAACCTCAAGGTAGAACACAAAAATACATACTATTTTATAGTGAATTCAATGCTAATTGTTGTATCATTTTTAGTCATCAACAATCCTATGCAAGCAAATATTCGACAACCAGTATCTGCAATACCATCTGGTGCATCTGATCAAGAAAAAGTAACTGCATACGTTTAATTCTGAATTCATTCATTTCTTACACCATTTAACATTGTTTTTTTTTTAAATTTCAGGCTGCGTTGATCATGCAAGTGCTTCAGCTATCTGATGAACAAATTGCAATGTTACCGCCTGAACAGAGAACCAGTATTTTAGTGTTGAAGGAACAAATTGCGAAAAGCACGCAACGATAATAACAATCATTTTGTTCTATTTAAAATTGTGAAATCTAATGATTTAAATCTAAATGAATAATTTTGAAAAATGTGTTTTATTTTATTTACCTACAAGAAGTAATTTCAATTCAGATAATTTAATACAACATACCTAAGTAAACTTCAGATTCAAAACTTTTCCACAATAAAACAAAACTATTAAAAGTACTAACATGTTAACTTTAGTTTGTCTTTTGTTATTTTTAGCATACAAAATTGATTTCTCTGTTCTTAAATGTTCATAAGCCTGCTGATTGTTTTGATTTTTACTCGAATATCATAAAGAAATATGCAGGTAATAACAAAATTCGAGATTCTCTTGTGGCAACACCAATCGGTGTCAAGTGTCAGGTGAGAAGAATAAACACTGGTTTAATCAGTGGTAATTATCACTTTATAATAAATTATATAAAAACTCAGCGAAATATACAAAGCCAACGTTTAAGATATGTTCGTGCAATCTGGAATTATATTATTGTGTAACATATACTTGTCATTATTGTAGATTGTCCCATTTTTCATTTAAAAACAAATTAATATCATTGAATAATACTAAAAAATGTATGTTCAACATATTTTCCTACCTTACTAAAGATACATACATAAATATTTTAAATCTCAATGTCTTGTATCTATAAAAAAAATCCCTACATCTAAATTGAAAACCTCTGATAATGAAATAGTTACTTAATATTAACCATCAATTTTATGCATTACCATTACTTACTTATATTAACTCTAATAATATTAAACCATTAACTATGATATGTGTATAGTTTTTTTTTGTAATCCAAAAAATGAAATAGCTCCTCAATAGAATCAAAGAATTCCTTATCTCTGAATTTTAACTTATCTGATTTAGAGATAAAACTAGCGAAGTCAGGATTTTGTCCTTGAGGAGGGGAGAGAATCATAAACAAATAAATGCTGTGACCATTGGTAGTTAAAGATTATTATTTCTATAGTTTATGTAGTAATATTTCTTTTTATTTTTAAATAAAAAAAAACAAATTTTCGGTGGTCGCTATTGAAAGTGGCGTGGTTCTAATGGGCACGGGGCCTCGGAGGGCGATCAAGAGGCCCTTATGGAAATATAACTGCCTAGCTATATCTCTGTGGTAGAATTATTCACAATGGTGAATTGTTTATCTTGCAAAGTACACAATGAAAATGAGTATTCATCACAAATTATCTCATATATTAATTAATTCTTATCAATATGTGACAATATTCAAACTGTTCAAAGTCTACGTTTTATATTTTTACCCATTGTTTAAATCACAACTGTTTAAAAATTAATTTGCTGATAAGTCATGATTCATTTGTTGTGTTTACAAAAACTGTGGTATTGACATTGTATTATTTTTTTTTGGTGTATTTTATGATCGCCCTATATCTGCAAACATTGATATGGGAAGCATATCATTGATAACATATGTCGAGTGACAATAGACGTTCATAGATATTGAACTGTTTCAAATTTCAATGGTTCAGTATTGCTAAAACGATTGTGGTGTCAATACACATTCAACAAGGTTTCTGCTTTTGCGCTTAACAAAATAAACAAATGGTCAACGAAAGAATGGATAACCTTTCCGTTACAGAATCGTAAGTTAATTAACCTTATAAACGGCTATGTGTATATATCTTTTTAGTATTAATAGTCTTTGTTTAAAAACTGAAATTATCAAATAGTATTTCTGATAGTTTGTTCATTATTATTTCAAATTGATATCTTTACTTTGCTCGAAATAAATCAAGAATGATAAAAATGTATCTATATATAATAATTTCTTGAAGTTCATATATATTCTTATATAAAGAGCATGTTGATTATAAATTGTCAATGTAATTTCCATATTATATGTATATGCAATTGCGTCTTAGTTGATTTACAGTGTTAATAAACCATTGATTTAAAAATGACTCCTATTGATCCTTCAACATAATTCCATATCTTAGATTTCATCAGATTATTCTAACTAAGCATTTGTTTATTTAGAGAATAGAAAATATTTTAACTATTAAAACACATAAAGTTTTTGTGTCCTTAGGATTTTTTAGAATATTCATTTATAAAAAATTAAGTCATTTAAAAACATAATAGCTCAATATTTAAAAGAATGAATTTTCGCTATGGAACTCCATTTTATCAGTCATAAAATATCTTAAACCTGATCTGACTGAACCTTCGCTGAGATTTTACGTGATAAATATGTTTGGTTTAAGATATCAAAAAACTAAATGCTCTAACTGATAATGTTACATTTATTTTTACCTAAGCTATTAACTAAAAAGGTTGAAGATCTCTGTATTATACAATACATAAATAATGATCTTTGACCTCAATGTGAATTCTCAAAAGTGCATAATAAGATTCAATGAGACAGTTGTCGCAACTATATAAATATTTTTAATTACAGTTTCAACGAAGAAGATTTTATTTTTGAATTGATAGATGTTGACGTGGGTAGTGGCATATTTGCTACTACCTTAGATATGACTTCTCTAGCAGCATTTGTCTACTCCGATAGAGACGCAAGGTTTTATTTCAATAACTATGTTATCATAATCTCACCAAATTGTTTCCATGCTTTTATTTAATTTAAGAACAAATGTACTTTCCACCGGAAGCAGTTTTGCTGATAATGACGAGGATGATACTAGGCTGACTTTGGCATACGAACGATTGCATACTGTTCCCAAAACACTGATCGACAGATATGGACCCACTCTTGAAATATTAGATATAAGTCATAATAGGATAATGTAAGTAATAATTTTCAGAATATAATATTACCATCTATTAATTTTATATTTACTTTTAGTGACCTCAGTTTTCTATCCAACTTTAAAAAACTGACTTCTTTGATTGCTGACAATAATTTAATAGATGAATCTACAATCTTCCCGCCGATGCCACAACTTGAGCTCCTATGGTAATATATAATCATTTATTATATTGAAGAATATATTTTATATGAAGATTCAAATTGTCTCACACTTACTTTTTGGTATTAAATTGATTTATCGAAATACATTTTAATTCATAGTAGTAGAGTTTGTAGAATAAACTTAAAAGTAAACAAGCGAACATTTCTTTAATGGTCGAAATCAATGCACTATTCAAATTCATAAATGTACGATGGGTGATGCTTTTGACCAAATAAAAGCTATATTGCTTATAACGTTAGCTCTACAAATAAAAGAAACAATAATTTGTCTATTATGTATTTATTTAACCATTACATCATATCTTCCACTCCTGGTTTCATTATTAAAATCTTAATTTAAAATTATTTTTTTTATATTTTGTACAGGCTTAACCATTGTAAAATCAAAGTGTTATTTCCGTGGATTCGGAAACTGCAGCAGTCTTGTCCTAATTTGAAGCACATCTGTTTGATGGGAAACCCAGCGGCGCCCAGTTATTTAAATGGTGGAACATTTTACGAATATTTACAATACAGGTAAACTATATTTAATTCTTTTACATATGGATGCTTATAAAAATGTTTCGCATTTTTGAGTAGACTGTTTGTGATATCACTATTCACATCATTGGTACACTTGGACGATAGATCGGTAACTCAAGATCAAAGACAGGAAGCGAAAAGACTTTACAAAAGACCCTTACTTGAACGGTTAGCTAGTCTCGGTTTTGGCGACTATTCGGGAAATCTTCTCATCAATCAGAGTACCATGGAGAGATGGAGAACATTACATGGTAGAATGTCTAACATATTCGAAATGTCCGCTTCGTCTCCGTCCACATCAAACAATAGAAATGTATTTATTTGATTTTAACATTCAAACGTCTTATGATAAAAGAAATGATCTTCTAGTATTTTTATATTTTTACAATGAATATTTACCTATATGAATGTCTTTTTTAATGTTATACACAATGACTGCACTTAGCTATTAATATATTTTTAATATCACAAAATAAAATACACTTGAAATAGTATTTTTTTTTTACTCTTTCCAATGTGACAAATCCATAATGGGTATTTTATCGAAATCTTTACAATCACAAATGGGATTGCTTGGACAAACTTTTTCAAAGGCTCTCATTTGAATTCTCTGTATGCTATTTCCATTTTCACACAGTAGTCGGGCCATTGTTATCTTCTTTATTTCCTTTATTTGAGCTGTACAAAATACAAAATGATCAATTAAATTATCTACCCATAAAACCTAAAGAGCTAATAGTCAGTAATTTTTATTTTAATGATCAAATATGATCTTTTTATTTACCTGAAGTAAAAGAATGAGCCATATCTCCAACATCATAAAAGTATCTATCTCCAACACGGCTTCTGTAAAATTGCTCTCCGATAATACATTGAAATGTTGGTCCCAGATACGAACCGCCAGTATCGGTCTCATATATTCCTCCGATAAACAAATCAATATCATCGACGTGTTCATAAATGCTCTTCAACATATTGATTTTCTGAAAGGTAAACAATCATGAAAAAAATTAACTTAACAATGTTATATTTGAAAAAAAAATACATCTTCAGGAATATAATCCAGCAAGTCTTCAAAACTCCGTGCCTTTGGCAATCCACACACTGATCTGAAAAGAGTATAGATATTATATTTCATTTTTATAATCTTATTTATAATTTTTTTACCTATATGTGTTATATCCTGCTAATCCATGATCTCGGCCTCTTTGGATATCGGTGGTCATAAGATCCATTCCCCAGGCATTTGTTGATTTAAAGAAGAAATTTGTCAACTCTGACGAGAAGCAATCATCAGCTTCCATAGCGGATTGCAACAAAGAACCACGTAATACAGAGTCAAACCCGTCGTGTTCTTCTTCCAATATTCCCGGACGCATAAAATGGTCTCTTAGTCTAAAATTTGTAAGAATTTAAATAGTATATATCAATATTTTAAGTAATTTACCAACTTACTTGAAAAATTGATCTCCTCCTGTTTTTTTAGATAGCCTGAACTCTCCCGGTATGAGTGTATGAAAGTATCTAAAAGCGGCACTTGCAAATCCATTACTCACTCCAGCATTAACATTTGGATTATAATCATAGGAAAACAGCGAAACTGGAGATATTTTGTTTTGTCTTGTATAAGATAATCCTACAAAAATATAAAAATATTATATTATTTTGAAATTGTATATTAATAAATAGTCTTACCTAAAGTCAACGGTAACCACTCATGATATGTGATATGTTGAATTATAGCAATCAATATTCTTCTTGCCTCTTTAAAGAGTCTTTCGTCTTTCCAATGGGGATTTAAATAGGATAGTCTAAGTGCAATTTTATTATGTTCTCTGACTAATATGGTATGTAGAGCCGCTAATATAGGAGTTTGATTCACGCGAGGATCACCTAATTTATAAAATACCATATAATTTGATTCTCATAAATTCATTATGCATCTTCTTACCTGCAAAATAACAGGGACATTTTCCCGGTGTCAATGACGTATCGCATAGTTCATCACTATTAGTCGCCGATGGTAGTAAACCATTTCTATTGAGTTTCAATTGACCCTTTTTAAATGTTCTTATATTCTCTATGATCGTTTGTTGATTACTATAAATGTGAGATCCGTCAATGTAACTTGACACGGAATTAAGCTGCAAACCATATTATTAAGTAATTTGTAATTTAAATTAAGCAATATAATGGATACCTGTTCCGCCGGTCCTACACTGCCTTGCATATTTGGTGTTGTTACTGATCTAACGAAATTCAAGTATTTCACATTATAGTTTCTATAGAAAGGATCGTCACAGGGCACTTCAACGGGGGCACAAGCTGTGTGTTGTTGACTATCTGGGAGAAGAGCTGAACCATTTTGAACACAGCACTGAATCCCTCCAGTTTCTGAAATTACACAAAGGCTATTTATCGGATAGAAGTATCTGCTTCTATACAGTTTCATTGATTAGTGTTCTTTTTTATACTTAGTGTTATACATATCTCACTTACTCGCTTGTTCCAAAACACCCATTGAAAGATCATGAGCTATCATTTGACCCCAGTGAGCGCTGAGCATTGTGTGAACTTGATTTTCAGCCGGTGTATCCGAAAATAATTTAGATGAAATTAGTCGAGGAGAAGGCAAAGGCTTTCCAGATTTAGCAACAGGCATTGAATAAAGACCTATAATTAAATAGTTAAATGATATAGAGGTTACTGTTTGAAAAAGCTAAACTCACCATCTGCATAATTATGCTGAACCAATCTCATGTATGGAGTATTAGTTGAACCCCAGATGGGCCTTTCCAAATTATTGCAAGTTCCATCAAAAGACTGAAATTTTGTAAGAGAGCAAGTCTTTCGATCGTTTTTCCCTGAAAGTCCTTTATATCCTCGGGATTGAAGAAATGCTATGAAAGAATTTTCTGTTGCCTTTCCCCTGTTAAACATGCGATCAATATAAAATAATTAAACATTATGTAATTGCACACTTACGCATTTACGTATTTTTTTTGTAAAATTTTTGCCGCTAGTAAGGTTGCTTTGGATCGAGTATTGAGTGTTTCGATTTCGGGTGAAAGACTTCCGCTGAAGAAATTCTTCATTGCCTGTGATGGAAATTCATGACTTACTTCATTATCCGAAATTACCTTCATAAGTCTTTGCCCTTGCTTCAAACTTGTATTTATATCTGCCTGCGTTAGCTTGTTCATGTTTACTTGAAACAATGTAAAAATGAATTAATTTGTAACATTTACTAACAGTAAAACATAAATAATGATTCCCTACCTGCGGTATTTTGATCGTTATTTGGAGATTGGAAGAAATAAGATACAATTGCATCCCATTTTACTCCACGGACCACATTGAGAAGACAAAGTATTAATAGTATTTTTAATATGTTCATTATGCAAACTCTTTAATAGTTCTACAACAAAAGGTATTGCTGCTTCTCAAATCACTCTTTATAAAGAGTGCGATATCCCTGAAATATGACCTATAACACGTATTTTATATCATACAAAAATATTCAATCAGCAATTTTACATAGAACAATATATTTTGTTTATGAATAAACATTTTTATAATACTTCAACAATAGATTATAAAATATATTATTACTTAATATTAAGCATTTCTCGATATTAAATCTTTTTATCACATAATATAAGTAATATAATTCTATTTATTATCCGCAAGATCTTATCATTTGATATGTTTATGTTTATGTTAGTAAAATGCTTAGTTTGATTAACAGATATGGAAAATGAAGCTGTGATAAATAGTTGTCTGATAAATTCGGTCGGTACTGGAATAAGTAATATCAATCTTTTAATGCTTCCAGTATTTATTCATAGCTTTCCTAATTAATAAGATTTGAGATGCAATGCACATATTCCAAATAAGTTTCATAGATCAGCACATTTTTACTAACTCTATTATAATAATCAGTGGTTTTTAAATGTGTGTACAGATTTTAGTTTAAATTACACGGATTATAAAGTTTACACAATTGTTAAAATATGTATTTAAAATTATCTGCAAACACTTATTTTACAGTATTTTTTTGTTTACGATTTCTTATACAAATACATATACATATTTGAATCAAATAATATGTTTTTTATGTAACTGATTTGAAATATGCCAGATAGCAAAAACAAAAAACCTTATTCTCTATGACAATTAATTTACAGAATATAATCATTCTTAGCAAAAATAATAATGATAAAACATTTTGTGCAAGTAATACAATCTGTCCCAAATCAATTAAGCGTAAAGTAGGCCATTGCATATTATATTTGTACAGTTTGATGAAAAAGTATGATAATTTGTCCAATATTTGATCTGGGCATTTTACCTTTGTTGTTTTTGTACAAATTGATAAAACATTATGCTGTCAACTTCAATGTGAAATATTGCATTGACTTAATAAATCAAACACTATAAAATATCAATTAAACAAACATTTTTTTCAATCAGGATGCTTCATATTTTATTATAAATTTCACTTAATTGTTATTTATATAAATTATTTTGATGAAATTAAAAAAATATATTTAGTGAATTTACATAAAATATTTTAATTAACTTCTAATTGATGAAGCTCAGTTCACATTCAAAATAAATATAACATAACATAATAAATAGTCTCATATAAAAAAATATCCTTTATTCTTTCCATGCTCTCAAATCTACAATTGGTATATCATTGCAGGATATAATTGGATTTCTGTAAAATACAAAAAAGTTATTATGTGAATAAAATATTATCAATACACTTTAAAACTTACGAATCTTCAAATATCAATGTAAATGCTCTACGTTGAATGTCAGTAATTCCATCTCCATTATCACAGAAGAATCGTGCAGCTGAAGCATTTCTTATCTGAGCGAGTTGTGCTGTTGTATTTAAAAAAAAGAGATTGTTAATGGCCTTATTAAATATATTCCGGTGATTCAATTTATATTTACCTCGAGTAAATCCTGATTCTTTGTGTTCAAACCATAGTCTGTCTCCTTGGCGAGTTCTCCGAAACTGGTCAGTCATAATGCATTGGAATGTTGGTCCACATTGGGCTTTATGAACAAGTTCTTCCAATGCTGCTCCAACTGACAAATCTACATCCTGATAATTCCTGTAAAGAGTCTTCAACACTTCTACTTTCTGAAATTAAAATATATTTAATAATACATTTTAGATGATGTATTGTTTGTATGCAATTACTTCTTTGGGGATCAAATCAGCATAATCATTGAACTTCTTGGCTACTTTAAGACCACAGAATTTTCTATAATCATTGTAGTAAGCCATACCGTGATCTCTGTCCCTCTGGAAATCTGCTGATTGCAAATCACTTCCAAACTTTTCACCTGGACAAGCAAACATCTTATCATTTGTCTGCAAAGATACACATTATATTAGAATATTTATACATACGTAATTAGTTATATCTAAAGTTTTTATACTTCTTCTATGTGTTTATTATCATTTGCCTGAAGGCTTTGAGTAACCATGCCCAAAGTTAAACGATCAATATTTTTGTCTGTATTTTCCAAAATTTCTGGTCTGGTCCACCAGTTGCTTATAGTAATATCTGAATCAGGATCCCGATTAGAGTTTAACAATCTTTAAACACAAATTATGGATTACTGAAAACGTTTCTATATATTAACTTATAGATAATATTTACTTGAGATGTCCAACTACAGAAGAGTGGAAAAATCTGAATGCACCCTGACCGTGCTCATGTGATACTCCTGGATTAACTTTGCTATCATAATCATTAACAAAACCTGAAGAATCTGGAAAGATTATTTTTTCATGCATTAAATGATTCCATCCTAAAAATTAAGAAAATAATTAGAATAATTTATTTTCATATAAAAAAATTATATACATATATGTATATTTAACCTAAGAAGATTGGAAGCCATTCATAATAATTAATGTGTTGATAACATGCAATAGCAACTTTACGAGCTTCTTGAAATAGTTTTTCATCATCCCAATTAGGATTGAGTTTGGCCAGCTCGGTTGCAATCCTATTATGTTCTCTCACATGCATTATTTGTAAAATCGCTAAATGTGGACTTTGATTACTTCTAAAGTCACCTAATGAATTTATAAACATTTAATTAAGTAATAATTTATCATATACAAAAAAAGGTATATTATCTATTACCTGTTTTATAACAAACATTTTCATCAACATGACTACAAGAACAGAATCTACGCTTATTTGTCTCAGTTGGGGGGAAAACTTTCTCATTTCGAGTTTCTGTTTTCAAAAGACCTTGTGAGAAAGCACGAAGACTTTTCAATGCGTTTGTACTGGTTCCATAAACAGTTGATAAATCAAGGAATGAAGTTACTGCGTTGATCTAAGAATTTTTATTAATATAAATGTATTTTATAAATCATTGTTGATTATGAAATACGAACTTGATTTGCTTCTTTCTGGCCATTTGGACAACCAGCATCTTTATCAGTCATTGTTCTTGTAAAGTTTATACACTGAATTCCTGCTCTACCCATTGTTGGATCTGTACTTGGTACTCTTATTGGAAAACATGATTTTCCATAATTGCTGTTATATTTTCCTGTTGCTGAGCAGCAAACATCGTCTAAAATTTTTTTAATGATCTAACATACAAATTTCTTTACTATATAGTTAACATATTTAAAATGTTCTCACTTGAACGCAATAGTTTAGTGAGTGACATATCATGGGCAATAATTTGACCCCACTGCATAGCGTTTATATTCCACAATTTATTTTCTTTACTTCCAGTTGGGAACAATTCAGTCCTTATTTTCCTAACTGAAGGCAAATCTCTACCACTAACCGCTTTTCGTGGGCGACCAATACCTGCATACAGTTTAAATTTAGCAAGTGTATAGGTATAAGTTCACATAAAAAAGTATAAAAATCCCCTCACCATCGCTGTACTTGGCTGGCAAGAGTCTATAAAATGTGTTTTCTGTCATGCCCCATTTTGGCCTGTGTAGATTTGTACAAGATCCATCAATATTTCTGTATGTAGAATTTAAGCTGCACTTTTCCACTATTTCAGAACACGATGTATATCTTAAAATATATTATACAAATAATAATATTTCTAGGATAAATAAATCCAAAAGAACAACTTACTTGTCCTGACATGTCACTTCGGAAATGCATAAAGAAATAAAAAGAACCACAGGAAAAACTATGAAAGTTTTCATAGTTTCCTGTATGTGCATGCTGGTGTGAATACATTGTTTAGAATTTTTTTTACAATATATATATACCACTACTATTAAGCTTATACATTTGAATAAACAACTGAGATGGTGAAGGTAATTAATTAATTCGAAAATATAGTTTTCAGTACACAAATACTTCAACCTTCACAAAAAAACTGAACAAACATTTCTCCTTCACATTGTTTCTTAATTCTTAATCATCATTAATTTATTATCAGCTTTTCTTTACTTTATGATCTACAATTAATAAAATTTAATTACCATTTTTTTATTTTAAGAATAATTAAATGTTAGATATTTTAACTGACAATGAAATAATAATTAAAAGTCGAAGCTCAATAACTCAATCTCTATTTGTGTAGCTGTAAAAGATGTCAATTAATTGTTTTTTCAGTTATGTCATCTTCATTCTTTTGAATAATGTTAATTGTACTGTCATAAATTAGCATTTATAATAATCTTTTGTATGCACATGATCATAATTTTAATAAATATTGAAATTAATATATTTAACATACCCGATGAGCACTTGAGTTTGAATAAAACATATTCAAAAAACTATAGTGATATATTTAAATAAATGATCTTGTAAAAATATCCTATTTTTTATATTTATACATAATTATGTAAAGATGTTTTATATCGTTCCGCACTACTCCTTTTCAAAGTTGGCCTGATCCGTTGATTCATAAATAGAAAAATTACCATTAAATAAGCTGTAAGGATTACATCTAGGTTTAATTTGCCTGAAGAGAACAAGTAAGTATTAAAATATTCATTTATTGATATTAAAAACGTACATACATATTTAATTGAAAATAATGCTAGTGTCGACTTCTCGCATATTTCATAATCAATGTTAATTCATGAAGTTCCTATTTCATTTAGATTTATTTTTCAATATGATGAAAAACCTTAAAAGTGGATTCAATTAATTATAAAGATTTAATTTATTCAATAAATAAAATTTACCAAATTTGCTTAAAATATTTTATTAAAGGAATATTAAAAAAATATGCTTCTGGTTGAAGCTTAGTACATAATTCAGGTCAATTTATAATAGGTATCTTTATAATATAATTTTTACTCCTTCCATGCTTTCAAATCTACAACTGGTATTTTAGAGCAGGCTACAACAGGATTGCTGCAAAATACAAAGATTTACAATTAGAATTTTTGAATTAGATATACATATTTAATACTGTCTGAAACTCACGAATGCTCAACTATCGTTCTAAATGCTTTTGATTGAATATTAGTAATTCCATCTCCATTATCACAGAAGAATCGTGCAGCTGAAGCATTTCTTATCTGAGCGAGTTGTGCTGTTGTATTATAAATAAGATTGTTAATGGCCTTATTAAATATATTTCAATGATTAAATTAATATTCACCCGCAGTGAATCCTGATTCTTTATGTTCAAACCATAATCTGTCTCCTTGGCGAGTTCTCCTAAACTGGTCTGTCATAATGCATCGGAATGTTGGTCCACTTTGGGCATCAGGAGCAATTTTTTCCAATGCTGCTCCAACTGAGAAATCTACATCTTGATAATTCTTATAAAGAGTTTTCAATACTTCTACTTTCTGAAATTACATTATATTTAATATGTATTATTTTAGATGATATCATAATGTTTGTATGCAATTACTTCTTTGGGGATCAAATCAGTGTAATCATCAAACTTCTTGGCTACTTTAAGACCACAGAATTTTCTATAATCATTGTAGTAAGCCATACCGTGATCTCTGTCCCTCTGGAAATCTGCTGATTGCAAATCACTTCCAAATTTTTCACCTGGACAAGCGAACATCCTATCGTTTGTCTGCAAATATTATATGATATTAGAATATATTTAATTCATAATTAGTTGTCTATTAAGTTTTTATACTTCTACTACGTGTATGTTATCATTTTCTTCAAGGCTTTGAGTGACCATGCCCAAAGTCAACCGATCAATATCAAACAATTTACTCTCCAAAATTGTTGGTCTTGCCCACCAGCTACTTATATTAGTCTCTGAATCGCGTGACCGGTTAGGGTTCAACAGACTTCAAATACATATATAAATTATTGATAATTAAACACTTGTATACTTATTAAACTGAAGATAATATTTGATTTACTTGAGAAATCCAACTACAGCGGAGTGGAAAAATCTGAATGCACCCTGACCGTGCTCATGTGATACTCCTGGATTAACTTTGCTATCATAATCATTAACATAAGTTTTTGATTCGGGAAAGATAATTTTTTCATTTTTTAAATGATTCCCTCCTAAAAATCAAATAAATCATTAAAATAATTATTTTCATATAAAAAAATTATATATATATTTAACCTAAGAAGATTGGAAGCCATTCATAATAATTAATGTGTTGATAACATGCAATAGCAATTTTACGTGCTTCTTGGAATAATTTTTCATCACTCCATTTTGGATTAAGTTTGGCCAGCTCGGTTGCAATCCTATTATGTTCTCTCACATACATTATTTGTAAAATTGCTAAATGTGGACTTTGATTACTTCTTGAGTCACCTAATATATTTACAAAAATTAAGTCATAATTCTCACTAACATATGTTTAAAAAACAGCCTAATATCTATTACCTGTTTTATAACAAACATTTTCATTAGGAAGATTGCAAAAACAGCCTGCCCTGTTGGTCTGAGTTGGGGGGAAAACTTTCTGGTTTCGAGTTTCTGTTTTCAAAAGACCTTTTGAGAAAGTACGAAGATCTTTCAATGCAGTTGCGCTGGTTCCATAAAGAATTGATAAATCAAGGAATGAAGTTACTGCGTTGATCTAAAAAAATAAAAAAAATAAAGGTATTTTATAAATCATTGTTGATTATGAAATACAAACTTGATTTGCTTCTTTCTGTCCATTTGGACAACCGGCATCTTTATCAGTCATGGTTCTTGTAAAGTTTATACATTGAATTCCCGCTTTACCCATTGTTGGATCTGTACTTGGTACTCTTATTGGGAAACATGATTTTCCAAAATTGCTGTTATATTTTCCTGTTGCTGAGCAGCAAACATCGTCTAAAATTTTTTTAATGATATAACATGCAAATTTCTTAATATATAGTTAAAACATTAAAAATGTTCTTACTTGAACGCATTAGTCTTGTGAGTGACATATCATGGGCAATAATTTGACCCCACTGCATAGCGTTTATATTCCACAAATTATTTTTTTTACTACCAGATGGGAACAGTGCAGTCCTTATTTTCCTGGCTGAAGGCAATTCACTACCATCAACCGCTTGACGTGGGCGACTAATACCTGTATACAAGCTTATATTTAGTAATTGTATATACATTTATATTAAAAGTTGAAAATTTCCTCACCATCGCTGTACTTTGCTGGCAAGACTCTAAAGTATGTGTTTTGAGTCATGCCCCATTTTGGGTTCTGTAGATTTGTACAAGATCCATCGACGCTTCTATATGTGGATTTCGGGTCGCAAGTTCCAACTGCTCCAGAACATGATATAAAGCTTAAAAGATTTATACATACATAAATTATGGTATTAAATATATTTTGAATAAAGAGTATGATTTTCGTGGCATCTTAGATCGACAACTATATTCTTTGTCTAACTAGACTAAACTAAATTGCCAACCATAATCAGGCATATAATTTGAATATTAAAAAATACAACTTACTTTCCATATGTTACTTTGGGAATGCATAAACAAATAAAAAGGACCACCGTTAAAATTATGAAATTTTTCATAGTGGCCGGTTAGTGTCCACCGGTGTGAATAACTTATTATAAAATTTTCACCTCTTATATTTATACAGTTACTCTAAATATTCACATTTGAGTAAACATTTGAAATCTCTGTTTTTTGATATAAAAATAATTTGGCCTTCAAAAAAAAACTGAACAAACATTTCTTTTTTGTGCAATTTATAATTATTATATAACTTGGTATGGAAATTGAGGAATCCTTATTCTAGCCAATCTTCTGATAGAACAAAAGATATCTATATACATTTATTTTCTAGATATTGGATATTCTTATTGGGAATGAAAATTATTGATAATAAATAATAAAATCAAAGACAATTTTATTTTTAAAAAAATCTATATATTTGTGCAAATTACACACTTACTCGATTTGATGAAAAATATGAACACAGCATAATCATGTCACATTCATTGACTAACTTTGCCATCATAATCATTTACAAAAACTATAGAATATAATTATAAAATATGATCCCGTTCTGAAATTTAATTACTTTTTCAGTATTATTATTGTATTCATAAGAAATGATGTGTTGATAACATCCAATAGTGATTTTACAAGCTTCTTCAAATAGTTTTTAGTTCTTAATTGCAATCCTATTATGCTCTCTCATAAATATTACATTATGTAAATTTGCCCAAATGTGTTATTCATTAATCATTACTTCACAAGTATCAATATATATATTATGTAAATTTGCCCAAATGTGTAATTTATTACTGTGTGCATTGACAATTTGTATTGGGGGCTGCAGTAAAATATGTTTTATGTACCATTATAGTTTGCATGCATTATTAAATTGTAATTATAGATTACCATATCCCCTTTTAGGACCAAGAAATGTACACATATTATCAGTTGAAGGGTAAACCTTTTGTGTCAAGTCACTGTTTATAAGGTAAAATTATTAATATTTAATTTGTGGACTAATAACAAATTAATTGTATTGTTTTGTGTGAATTCTCGGATATATCAATTTTTTATACATATTCATGGGAGAAATTAGAATGTTGAATGTGGAAAATTACTGGGTGGATGGCCAAATTTTTTAAAGATATTAATATTATTAGATTGTTCTGTCTATATCCGGAAATTTAAATAGAATAATACCAATTTAATAAAAATGTAATCACTTCACTGCACCCACTTAGACTAGTAATGATTATATATACATATGCTTATAACTAAGATATTTTAGCTGCTTTTATAAATACAGGTAAACCCCGTCGATTGCAAATTCATTATATCTTTTTTGAAATTTGCGCAATCTTTTTTTATTTTTTTTTAAGGCAGCAGAGGCCGGTTATTTATTTAAATCACTATTAAGTGTGTATTGCTATAAAAATAATTCCGAATACGCTAATTCAAAAGCATAGGGAACTAAAAAAAAAATCGATAGATTTCGTTATAATTGTGAGATGGGGAAATCATCCATCAAATTAAATTTTTAACGTAGACGTGAAATGCATCTGAGGAAATTAAATTGAAACTATTGCTAATTTATCGAGATTTTCCAAGAATATTCTGACTGGATTCCTTCTTTCAACTATGATTATGTATAGTGTAATTTTAATTTAAAACAATATTTGTGGTAACCCTGGACTGGAAGACCCACGCTACATGGTATTCAACAAGTACTTTATTAGGTCATGGCAGGAAACGCCCGTGTAGCTGTTCTTTCTAACAAAACCATATTTGTAATATTGTTTTAAAACGCATAAATGCATTTCTGTCTATCTGTAGATAGCGGTTCAATTAAAAAAAAAATCATCAAAACATAATGGAAAATGAATGAATAAAAGAAGCAACTATATCGTTGTATTCCAGTGCATCCAAATACGCTTGCATTCCATAGTAAGAGATTGACAACATTTGTTTACTTTGGAATATAAAAAAATAGTTACAATTTAAATATTTAGATCAAACAGTATCCGATAAATGTGGTATAAGTCAATGACTTCTTTCCCAATTTCCAAATATAACACAATATTTTAATTAACAGAAACTAAGAATGTAAATTTGACTTAGTTATTGTTTTTCTCCCGAAATATTGATGATACGACTAAGTCCATTTTGGCAGTAGATAAAGTAATAAAAAACATATACAAATGCATCTCTAATTCAAAATATGACTTAGTGCATTTAGCAGTATACCCTCGATATAACCGATCACAAAGGTATTATTATCTCAAATGGACAATGTCTAATTTAGTAATTATGCTACGAAATATCCTTAATTAGATTACAGTAAGCGATAGTTAAATAGTACCTCACTGAAAAGACGTAAATATTGGGAAATCAAACCGCAAATCGTTATCACAATAATTGCATTTAAATATATATATATATATATATATATATATATATATATATATATATATATATATATATATATATATATATATATATATATATTACTGATACTTATATAACTGAAGATATGAAGAGATATGTTTACAGTATAATGTTGGCCAGCTAACTCATGTTATATCTTATGTATATATCTATGATACTTCACGTAAATAAAAGACACTGGCCAATATAATTTCAACAACTACTGCACTGATCCTGGACACTCACGCCATGTGGCAACCGCCCCCATACACGACTATATTGAATACGGCCCTTATATCGTATGTACGAAATATTTTGACGATGGCAGGGAGGAAATTGATTTTTAAGATATAGAAGGAGGAGAGGGCTAAATATAGTACATAAAATATTGGATACGCAGCACTGCATACAGGAAATCTGGATTTGTCTATTAATAGTACCGTAGGAGAAAATGTTTAGAACAACTGTCCGATAGTATTGTATGACCGTCCAAGAGCGCCTCAGTGTCCCAAGAGAAGTGTGACGAGTGTGCTGCAATCGCTGTCCACTCCCATCAAAACAAACACAGGTAAACAAACTCTAATTAAAAATCATCCCCGATTAATCAACCACCCATTAATCGAATAAAATAATACCCCAACATGTCTATTACATCCCCATGAATAAAACAATAACAAAGTCGGCGTGGGTGTTTCAAAATAGAACACACACTTGAGACGCTATGAATAGAATACCAATTAACTTTTAACTATAACTACACACAATAATTTAAATTAACACTAACCACTTGATAATCTATCAACACTCCTTGAAACAAATACATATTGTTACGAACAATAGCGTGTTATCAACTATTGTTAAATTGGCGGTGAAAAATGCATACTTTATGTCTTTATCGCAACCTTGATTATTATTATTAACGATCGCGTTATATTTGATTAATTTGTATGTTGTTTTATCAAAATATGCATATAAAACATTATTTTATGGTCAAATAATACAATTTAAACGTTGTTTGTCATACATATAAGTATATACTGACGCAATCTTCGCTTAGATCATCGTGAATATTTTAAAACAATGTAATAGAAACACTTGCGACATTAAATTTATTCAATTAATAATGAAAATATTTTCTAAAAACATTTTTAACATGACGAATGGTCACCCGACTCGAGGGAAATTCACACTCATATTAACAATGATGGTAAAATCTTAATTGATATTTTCTATAATTCTCTGATATTGAAGAAATAATTTTCAGGTTTCACTTATCAATTATTTATTTTTTATAGTGTATTCGAAAAAAATGTATACCCCATCACGTCATCATATCTTATCTTAAATATGTATAGTATCAAACTGAATCATACGTGTGTTTTTCTCACATTTATAAACGTTTTAATTTCATTTAATTACAGCTACAACTACTGAGCTGAAATGGGAAACGTTGTGTATTCAGTAATCTGGCTATTACTGCTGATATTCCTCTCATTCTGGGTGGCAGGAATTTGTGCTGGTCTTTACATCCTCCTTCTACCGCTGACTGTGTGCTTTAATTTCTTACAGGTATTACATTTTTATTTATTAATTTCTAAATAACTATATTATCTAATTTCCCTTTAATTTTAGCCGCTTACTGATGTTTTACTACAAGGTATACAACTGCCGTTCTTCTGTGCGAAGAACATGATGGAAGGAAAGCCTCTAGTATCGTAAAGAAATTCTAAATAAGAATGAATGTACTTACCAAATGTAAAAAGGTGCTTTACAACAATGATACTGCCTATAATAAAAGATATATATTTATTAATTAACTATTGTTAAAAAAAAGTACTGATTTAAGATTGTATTGCGCAATGTACTGTGCATTTAATTAAAATACCAACGGTGTTGTTATGATTTTCAATAAAATACTTTTTTTACTTTTGATTCTCTAAGGAACTGAGGTTTTATTTTCATTATGTTTTTCATGAAATTAAAGAAGCAAGGAGATATTAATCAAAAGACTTTTTTGAGGATTGAGTGTCAGTTTATATTATTCTTTAATCATCAGTGTACAAAAATGAACCGACAACTCTCAACTCAGATAGCTAAAGTTTGAAGAAACCGACCCTGGTTAAAATAATGTGGTTCTAATAGATTGTTGGTCTACAATATTAATTCTTATGAATTTTTGTAATGCTCAATAAAAATGGTTAGTAAACAGTGGCTGCTTATGACAATTTATACTGGGTAGTAAAATTTATAAGAAAAATGAGATTTATGTAAGATACTGCTAAAGTTAAATCGAGGATTTTCATTTAGAATCCTTTTAATACAGAACATGATCATTCATTATTAAATTGTATCAATGGTTTTATATTTGGGGAGGTCTTCAGCCCTTGAGGAGGAGTCGCTACAAATAGCGATCATTTTTACTATTTATTGTATTAGGTGTATTTCCTTACTTTAGATAAATAAAAACAGACAAATTGTGATGCCAAAAACTCGTATTTTGACTTATTTTTTTCATTTAACCGACAAATTATATTGTGATGATTTTAATGCTGAAGAAACGAAGGTTTGTCACCAGAGAAATGAATGGAGAAGAAATTGAAACCACATCAGATCGGAATAACAATGAAAAAATGAGTAACACATCACACAGCAGTACTTATATTTTGCAATGGTTGTTTTATTCGTAATTGCTACTAATAGTCAATGGATAAAATTCTACCTAGATCTAAAATAGGTACAACATTACAATAGTATAATGTAATTATGGATTAAAAGAAAGGATTTATTTAAAATTAGTATTTATTTAATAAATATACATATTATAAACAGTCCATCTTGGCGAGCACATTGAGAATGTGTTTAATTTCAAGGAGGCCGACTGGGTGTTCATGTTATTTTATTATGATGATCGAGTGCGGATTAACTTTATATTGATAATGAAGCGAACATTGTGAGATTGAAGCGAGGCAGAGTTACGTTGCGACAGGTTTAAGTTTTTGGAGAGAAGACAGAGTGATGGTGTGAGCTTCTATCCTCTTGTTGATGTCTCCGATGATCTTCTCAGTCCTCTTGAGCTCCTGGCTGATGTACTCTATCCTCTTGCTGACATTCAGCTTGACTTCCTGGCAGTCCTGGTTGACGAGGACAGGTCCGACCATCTTGTAGATGCTGTGTCCTTCCTTCATGAGGACCAGCTCTTCCTGCACGGCCTTGTTCTCGTTCAGTTGTCCCTCGAGGACTCTTCTCTGTGACACGGCCTTGGAGTATTCCTTCTGTGCTTTTTCAAGTTTCTCCAGTTCCGTCTTCAGCTTCTGTTGCCATTCTTCATTAGCTTTCTCCATCTTTCAGTCAAACTATATTCGGCAAACACCGCAATGTGAGAAACAACCTCTTCGCCTACTGTCTATTATTTTATGGCTATACAATTTCTATATTTATATCTAAAAAAAATACTAAATTTACAGATACAAAAATAATTTTAACCTAATATGATATTTCCTATAAGATATAATTGACTTTGATGAAAATTATAATAAAATTTCATTGAAATCATTTTCTTTTTGTAATAAAAAAATGTATAATATGGCAGCACCACTTTAAATGTCAACTGAGTTATGAGTGTTATGACAGATCTGACGATGGTGAAGTAAAACTATAATTTCGATAAAATGTACTAAGTTGTATCGTGAAAAATGGAATCTACGAATATAAATAAATTGTCCAGTAACAGTGATTGTAATAAAAACGACGGAGAAGATAACAACGACGGAGACAGTGACGGTGGATCAATATGGCAGAGAGTCGGAGACACGGTGTTCTACCAGTGCAGGCACTGTCCACTGATGAGCCTCAGCAGGGACGCCGTGTCCGCACACTGGACCAAGGAGCATCGGCCGACTGCTCTACTCTGTCCTGGTTGTGGAAACTCCTTCCCTTCTCAGTCACAACTCAAGACTCACTTGAATCAACATCACAAAATGACCAAAGAACATTCTGATACTTTGGTTAAAAATTTGCTCAAAGAACTGGCTGAATCATCTTCCACGAGTAGACAACAACGGCCCCCTGATGCTGAGACCCCACCCGAGACAAAAAATCTCATCCCCCTAGATTTGAGTAAAAATCTAACCATACCCGCTCAAAATACTTTCACGCCTCAATATACTTTAAACATCAAGCCAGTCATCATTGCTGATAGTAAAGAAGATAATATACAACTTAATGCTGAAAACCAATCCATAAATGTTGTTTCCGAAACCGTAGATATTAAAAAAGAAGTTAAGCATTTAAAAGTTAAGTCCAAGAAAAAAACTTTATCCCTTTTGATAAAGCCTGTCGAGATAATGTCAAACGAAAAATCCCTCGATATCCGAGGCTTTAAATGTGATATTCATAATTGTAATACGCGATTGAAGGATCCTAAAAAATTAGAATATCATAGATCGTGCCATGCTAACGGTGGTAAAGAACTCAGTTGTCCCGAGTGCCTGAGGCCTTTTTTGACTGCAATCGCTTTGCACGCTCATCTATGGCTGGATCACCGTATCGATTTAGAACTTTACTCTTGTGATCGCTGTGATTATAAAACTTCTAGTCTGAGCTCGTTGGAAAATGTTCATAAGAAGATTCACTCATCAGAGAAGAACTATCACTGTCAATTGTGTCTAAAATCATTCAAAAACTCGAAACAGTTGAATAATCACAAATTGTCACATAAAAACACAATGGAATTCACTTGTGAAATATGCAGTAATACACTGAGCACAAGATCTAAATTATTACGTCATATTCAGGCTGTTCATCAAAAACTAAAACCATTCAGCTGTCCAAAGTGTGAATATTCTGCCGCCAACAGTTGGTCTCTACGACTGCACATGAGAACTCATACAGGTATATTTTTATCCAATTTGTATTGCTATTTTGATACAATACATTAATCTTGCAATGTTTAATTTTTAATATTTTATTTCTAGGGCTAAAATCCTTCAAATGTACTGAGTGCTCCTTTAAAACTTCACTTTCAGAGTCATTAACACGTCACATTCAAATACATAGTAACGAAAAAAGATATTCTTGTAAATTGTGCTCGTACACGTGTATTCAGGCAACTAAATTAAAAACACACATAAAAACAAAACACATAGAGGATAAAGCTTCAATTATGTACAGCTGTGAATTCTGCACATTCACTTCATTGACGAAAGAAAAATACATAACACATGTATCGACCCATACGGATAAAATAAAATTAATTAATGATGATAATATTGAAAACAAGAATGGTACTGAAGTGCCGACTTACAAGATCGTGGTTGCTGATCATGATAAATTGATCGACAAGTCATTGGTAACGGATTTGCTAAATTTCCGAAATCCTTTCGATTATACAATGACAAGAAGTGAGCCCGTCAACAATGATGAAAGCAGCTTTAATTGTGAAATTATTTGTAATGAAGCATATTCCAATAATCAACCCTTGAACTCTCTACCTTCCGATTCTACATCTTATATAACAATCGGTAATGAGAAAGATTTAACTGTTGAAATGTTCAATGGTAGAAATTATGTTCAACATTCAGTGGTCAACAACATTCAAGAATATCCCCAACAGCCTGTTAATACTAACAGTCCTATAAATATTTTGAATAAAGTATTATTGCGTCCTGGTTCATATGAAAGTGAGACCACAAACATGTTAGAGCCTCAACATTCATCATCTCCAATCATAATTGACGGAGATTCAATAAGACTGAACTCCCCCATTTGCGTGGAAACAACACAATCCGATGTCAACATTTCGACAAATCGTAATATCATTTGCAGTAAAAGCAGTTCTCCACTCCTTCCGCTCACTGTGCAAAGTACTAACAATAATCCAAACGATTCGGGAATTGTGAGGAAGAAACCAAAAATATCGGTAAAGAGTAACTTACTGTTGAAAGGCCCTGATAATCTCAATCCATTCCATCAACAACTTACCTGCAAAGCTATCAACAGTTTACTTTCCCTCCGTAATCAAACTCCACCGAAAGATTCTTCTGTTGTTCAATGTGACAAATCGGGATCTCTCAATTTGACTTTGAAGCCCACTGATCAATTGACGTCCCAAGATAATTCAGCTACATTCTTACAAAATGGGAATATGATATTACCGAACTTTCCATTTTCATCCAATTATACTTATGTAGATGAGCCTCTTTTAGATGAAATTACTCTTCCCATCGACATTGAACCTCCTTTCATATCCAACGAGAGTATGGAAAGTCAGAATAATATGTTACCATTGATAATTCCCTCTGAAAATAAACCATACATAAACGGGCATCCTGTTAACCACATGATTATACAAGATAGATTCGCTGAAAATATTCTTAGCAGTGAATTACCCGATATTCGGATACCGGTGCAAATGCCGATGAAGTTTGAAAATAAAATACACTCAATACCACAACAGAATATTCAAGATTACTTTTTCGATAATGTTACCGCCAACGGTATGGATAATATGTCTGCTATTGATGAATTGCCCGCTTCGTTTGAAAATCCCAACTGCCACAACACTGAGATTATACAAATGTATGATGGTTTTTACAGTGGTGAAATATCTTCCGATGCCGGTGATGAAAGGAAGATAATTATTTTGGATGAGACATCGTGCGACATGAAATCAACTACATTAACAAATTTTGAATCAAAAGCTGGAATCGGTTTTGAAAATAAAGTATTCTATCCGACGAATTCCAGCCCGTGGAAACAAAATTTGATGTTGCCAAGCTTTATCAGACTATCCAATGAAATAGACGCCAACAATTCTCACAATAATCAAAGAATTGATATCACGGGAGATCAGACTCCTACAGAACAGTATGAAAACCAATCTTATGCTGAAGTGTTCAGTAGTTAAAGTAATAGTATCTTTGTTTTTATTATTATTTTTTTAAAGTATCTAAGATATACAGTTATTCTTTGTGTTGTTATAAATAATCTCATTATTTCAATAAAAAATTATGTGGGAGTGTGTAAATGTGTACATAGACATAAATTATATTGACTGTGATAAAATTTTCTTATTTTGTGAAAAATAAAATGCATATTTTAATCTTTATGGTGTTTTTGTATTGAAATGTTATCTTTAATATACACTGCTATGAAATCCTTAGAATTGCGGACTTCTTGGAATGTGTAAAGTCTCCAATTTTTTCCAAGTTGTACTGAAAACGGTTCCGGATTGGTGAGGGTATTTTTTCCTTCGCCGGGTCCAATAATGATCAAAACGTTGCCCGTGAAATATCTCATATATTCCTCGAATGCCGGACCATTGTTAAAGTAGCAAAATAAAACAGCTGCTTTATTATCACTGATGAGAGTCTGGGTTGTTTTATCATTTTCAAGATCGACTTTAGCGTAGTGCAGTGGAATGAAAGAGGGAGGAGCATATTTGCACTTCCACCATGCCCCGTCGACTTCTACTCCAGTAACAGGTATATCTGAAAATATATTCATTATGCAACCACTAAAAATGCACTAATAAAAACTTAACATACTCAACGCTTCAATTATTATCCACTCGAGCAATCCACAACCACAACCAATGCTTATAATCTTTTCAATCTTCAACTCTTTTATGATTGTTCTCAAAAACTCCAAATTGTTTTCACTTGGAAACACCCACAATAGTTTACTAGAGTTTTCAATATGAGAAAAATTATTCACTATGTTCTTCCAATCTTTTTCTTTGTATAATGATAAAACAGAATCTACAAAGTCATCTTGCTCCATTTTGATGATGAATGATGAACAATTGAATGTTGAATATTGAATGGTAGAAACACTAAATAAATGTGTTTCGTAAGTTTTAAAATATTGCCACCAAAATCAAGGTTGCTGTTTGTTAAAAAACTATTTTCAAGAAATTGTTATCATTTCATAAATTTATATACATACATAGATGAAATTTTATTGATTTTTGAAATATTTGTATTTTCTCATGGTCTCTATTTTCATTTAATAAATTATGTATGTATACATATTCCATGTAAAATAATTACCAACTCCAAACAAACCTCAAATAATTATTTAACTTTGATTCGCAACTAATAATTTATAATAATGTAACAATTTTTATGTGAAAAATTATATTACATAGCCCTGTTTCCATCAATAAGTCATCGAGTGTATCAGTCAGGCAAATTGCCAAAAAATCTGCTGATGTCAGTACTGGTTAAACAAGGCTAGCCATTTTTTCCTCATTCTCTTGCCAATTTTTTCAATGGTAATAATTTACAAGTTTCATGATCTTTGAAAGGGATAAAAATGAAACAACAAATATTATAAATACAATGTAAAAATTTAATAAGTCTATACAAATTATTTGCGGTGGGTTGAATCAGCCTGATTTGCCATTCTTCTCCTCCAATGTATATCATTAGAATGAATATTTTGATTTGGTGAAGTTTCGCCCTTTTTGGGTAATGATTCTTTTGTAGGAACTAATTTGGGAAGGGATAGACGTTCGTTTATGTTGTTTGAAACTGGGCTCTCGGTGCGTCTTTTGAATTCAATTTTATTATTATTCGAAGATAGAGGAGCTAATGGCGGCACATCTAATGTAATATTTGTAGGCAGACTGTGATTTTTTATAAAACGTTCCCATTCTTCTCTATAATTTCTATTATCAACGTCATAATAGTTATAGGATTTAGTCTGTGAAGAATCGGTTGTACATTTATAGCTTGGAATAAGGATTTTTTTATACAATTCTATTGATTCTGCCGAACATAAGTTATTTTGACTGTCTCGTTTTGAAATTGAGTTATCTTGAGTTTTCTTCGATAGATCCACACTTTTATCTTGTGACTCTTCACGATACGACCATGGATTTGTATATTTCTTAAGGTTATAATTGACTTTTTTATGAACGTATCCTGAATTTTAACTATTATCATTGCGTACTTCATTTGATTGAATTTCTTTTGCTTTATGTTCATTTTCCGATTCCGGCAGATGTATTAATTTACTCCTCGAAGGAAACATCTGTCGATACATTTCGGAAACGTCTATTGTTCTTTTTGTCAATTTATTTTTAACATTGTTAATGTCGATTGATGAAGCGGTAGATGTTTTATTTGATTTTGGATGATATAAAGTATTGTTATTAGTTTTGTCATCAGCTTTATCCATAAATGGATTGCATTGGAAAATAACGGATTGTCTTTTATTGTTTTCTTCTATTATTTGAGATAAACTCACATCGTCCTGTTGATCAGATTCGTCCACATCTTCAATGATAACAAGCTCATTTGAATATTCTGTAACATCATCATTAGACTCATCTAAATTCTGTTCTCTATGCAATATGGAAATTTCATCATGCACTTCAGTATTTACAACTATGGCTAATTTTTTAAAATTGTCTTCGTTTGTTTTCTCTAATAAGACATTATCTCTATTTGATTTTTTTATGGGCGCTTGATCTTCATTTTCCTTCATTACTCATATGACTAGAATTGTCCTTGTCGCTTGATGCATCGGTATCGGAGTTGAAATGCACATTTCGAAAATGACGATCTAGGTTGTCTTTTCTTTTGAATGAAAGTTTACATTTTGTACATTGAAACTGTTTTATATCTAAAAATAAAATATAAAAATAAGTAAGACAAAAAAAATTTACTAACTAGCATCCTAAAGTATAATTTGAAATGATATTTACTTGAATGTACTACATTATGACGGTCTCGTTCATTTTTTGTGTAAAATGCATTGTTGCACGTTTCACAGCTGTAGGGTTTGTTTTCTGTATGCGATTGCATGTGGACAGCGAGCGACCATCGAAGTTTGTATTTCTTTTCACACAGTGTACAAGAATATTTAACACCTGTTGTTTTATGAACAATTAGTTAGTTAAAAAATTCACAATTATTTGAAAAAATATATACATACCGAGATGTTTCATTTCATGCTTTTTTAGATTAGACGAGTCTCTGAAAGTTTTATTACAAGTTTTACAACTATATGGCTTAACGCCCTCGTGAATCAGATTGTGTTTTCGTAATGAAGTACTATTGTTGAATTTAGCATCACAGCTTTGGCATGGAAATGCTTTAGTCTCTAAAAATATAATAAAATTTAATTTGAGGATATTCTCCTATTCTAAATTATGAAAACATACCATCGTGGATAATTAAATGACGGTTGAGTTTTGATTTTACATAGAATGCTGCATTGCACACGTTACATGAATACGGTTTGGTTCCGGTGTGAACATTCAAATGGTTCTTTAGGTGGGAACTTTTTAAATATCTCTACAAATATAAATTTAAAAATATAAACACAACAAAAATTTCAAAATAATAGTAGTAAATAACCTTATCACATATGGGGCAGACATGAGAGCCTTTACTGCAAACTGAATGATTATGAAGTTCGGTGGCATCTTTAAACTTTTTATTGCACGTTTCACATTCGAAAATCCCTTCTAAAATCAAGTACAAAAATTATACACTTCCCAATCGAAAATCTATAGAATTGATGTAACAATAACCATTTTCAGATACAATAGGTTCGCTTGGTTTTGTAAATAAATTGTGGTCACTATCGAATAACTCAAATGTCAACGGAGGAGGATTTTTCTTCAATTGTTCGCAAAGAGAGCACAGAATATCATCGTTCAGAAGACAAGCTCTACATTTTAAATGTCCACAAGAATCTCTCACTAAACGATTTGTAGTATTGTTCGTAAATTGATCACAGCACAAGCAACGTTGGCTTTCCATTCTTGTATACTAATTTCATTAAATTGTCAAATATTATTACGTTAAAAAAGATAAAAGTTTGACGGTGTGAAATATGTGACTTATCTGTTTGACAGTTTTAAAAGTATTGCCACTTCAATTAACTTTCATATGTTGATTTATTATTTTTATTATAACAGGAAATATATCATGTTTAATTTTATTGCGTGTTAAAATTAGCTCTATAAATATTTATAAGTCAAAAAATATAATTTTGACGATAGATAAAACAAATGTAACGTAATTGCATTGATGACGAAATACATAAAAATGTTCAGTGTTGCTCCGCTTCAGTATTGTGTGATGGTGACAGCTGAGCGCTGATGGGTAAACCAGAATAATCTGTTTATTTACTCATTACTTGTTTCCATTTCTGTGTTTGCATTCTGTGGACTGAGGCCAATATCCAATTATTAATTTAAGTTGTAAGGATATATTTTTTATTCGATTCGCCAAAAAAATCGTCTGTCTCAAATTAAAATGTAAATAACCACTACTAAATGAGTAATTTTCCTTATGCTGTTTACAAGACAAATCTTTTATGAAATAAATAAGTAATATTTCATAATTTTTTGCCTACCTCGATTTGAAGGTTTTACTTTTTTATATCATGTACATTGAAGATCACAGGTTAATTGACTTACAACCTTGAATACCGCACTTATTCAATTATGTATTATATAGTTCTAGGATTCGAGAGAATGGTGTTTATAGAGGGTATAGGCGACGAAGTCACACTATTTTTTGTAGCCATTCTGTGCTGCTTAGTGACTTTGATAGCATGGTGGTCCACGGGAAATACAGGCTACAGGCAGGACAGATTCAGAACAGTCGTAGTTGTAGAAAGGAACATTAGATACTTTTATAGAATCATATCCCGTCAAACTAACAGTGAGTATTTTTATTTTTATATATAGTTTATTGGCCATCAGCATTTTATATATATATTTTTTTACATAGATAATCAAACGATAACACCTGACGATACTAGTAATCATACAAATGTTCAAAACGATGCAGGTAATAAAAAGCAACAGAAAGTACATTTATTTCTCAAAATGATAGTCTATTTATGTTCATTTTTTAAAATAATTTTTAAGACACTAGTGAAGAAGAAGTTGCATCTCAAGATTCTGTTGTTGTAGAGGAAGAAGAAGAAACATCATCTGAAGGTAATGATTTTTTTTTTTCCAAATATTTTAAGTTTAAGTTTGCCATAAACATTGGGATCTTATATTACATGATGTATTTACGATTTCCAAAGGATATCGTAGATTGTAGAACACACATTAAAAAATGGGAAGACCTTAAACATATATAATCAATTGTCTTTTGTTAATTTTATGCAAGGATGATTTTTTTTTACTTTTGTTTTATTATATTTTTTTTTTCATTTACAGTACAAGCTGAAAGCAATGATTCAGCTCCTATTGTTACAGTCCCAGACAGGTATATGAACACTATTGTAAATAGAATGGATACAGAAGCCATAGAATTGAGAAATAGGCGATTAGCATTCTTTAGAAATCAAACACGCTCAGCAGGTTTGTTTTGGTTTAATATTTATACAATTTTATTCGGTTAATATCGTAATTATTAAATTACAGTTGCCATATCATTAGAGAGTAGTTTGGGTGCTCCCAATACTTTTTCGACAGTAAATCAAACAAATTCACAAACTACTGAAACTGAGCATGAAGATTCAGAGGCCTTCTCTGAAGTCGAATGTGAAAGTGTTCATGAAAGTTCAAAAGGTAACATCAGAGTTCGATTGAAATTCTTGAATGATGACTTAAAAGAGGTGGAAGGTTGCCTTCAAGAGCAAGTGGGAGAATTCAAAAGGTATTATTTTAGTTTGTTATTCTTTCTCGGCCCGTGCCGAATAAACTCGTCATGAGTGAGTAACATTTATATTTTTAAAATATCTAGTACACAATATATCGAGTGCCAAATTCTTAAATAAAAATGCAACATTCAATTGTTGGATTAGAATAGCTGTTTAAATATTTCAAGTGGCTTGGGTTATCAATGTTAACACAATACAATGGCCATTACTTTTAACCACTTTGATATTATCATGTTTCATTGAATTGCAATATTTTTGTACTTATTATCTTTAAGATAGTAATAGATTTCAATAAGCTATTCAAAAAAAGCCAAGTGGCCAAGATATACCCTTCCTTTTGTTGATTTTGCTGATAAAAGATATGTACTTATAATTTAGAGAACCACTTGAAAATTTGGCTTCCAAAAGTGTTTGTAAGCAGACCTAGGGGGCAGGAGTGCAAAAACTAGTTTAAATTTTGATGTTAACCCAACACAATAATGTTTTTTTTTTAACAAATTGTGAATTGTAATAATATATAATAATAAGTCTTGCTCCATCCCCGAAATCTTATAAAATCCCAACAATGTTTAACTTTAATTATTATTTATTAATATACTCCAATTCTTGGGTGTATGATGTTTTTATTCCATATAAAATATGGATAGAGATATGGTTAAATAATTTCATAATGTAATTTTTTTTTTAGACGACATTTTCAGTGCGAGTTAAGTGCACGAAAACTTGTAAGACTTATTTTCAATGGACAAGTATTACAAACAGAAGGTGCCACGTTGGAATCCTGTGGACTGTTTGATAATTGTGTTGTTCATTGTTTAGTTCATCAGCCGAGAAATGCTGCCCAGTTGGCTCAGGTAAATTTTACAGGGCCGTCGTTTGCCCGTGTCTGTTTTAAGTAAATACATATAATTTTAATATTACAGGCGCAACAACAATTGGGTGCTGAGGCACTAAATAATGAAACAATCGGAAATGATATTCCGCATCAATTAATGGATCATTTAAGTACAAATATGATTCCTCCCGTAAATGAAGAAGAGAGAGAATGGGACTTCAGCCATATTTTGTTGACAACTTTAGCATCAATATTGTCAATTGCCTGGTATTGTCAGTAAGTAAATATATAAATCATTCTTATTCTGAAGGAAACTTACCAACCAATAATGTGTGATTGAATTTTTTCAGTATAAAATATTCCAGTATGTTTGGAATTGCCGCAAGTCTGGCGATGCTCGGCCTCACAGTCATTTATTTACTAGCAGTAATCTGTGTATACTTTCCCGACAATCACAATCCCAATAATGTGAATAACAACACAGTGAATGCTGCGCCAAATGAAACTCAGGAAGTAAATGTAGAATCGTGAAAGTTCAATCTTGATGAATGTTGTGATATTCTTTTTGTTGTATGTAAATGTGTAAAAAACAAAAATATATTATGTATTATATTTTGATTTGTTAGGGTAAAATTTGTAATTATTATCTTCTTTTTTATAATGTAAGTATGTATTCAAAGATCTTTGGATTCTCAAACTTATACATAGTATGTATGTAAGTGTTTATTTGAAATCTACTTTTTATTATATGTATACTTAAAGGGTTCAAGTATTAAATAGTACAGTACATATAAGGTGCAGTTATCTTTTTTTTAAATTTAATTTTATTAGTGTATAGAAAAATATTCGGTAAGATAAGGCATAATAATGAGGTAAACAAAAATGTGCATTTAAAGAATTGTTATTGTATTATAATTGGTTTTAATGAATTCAAAATGTAAAAAATCGTGATACCTGTTATTTTTCTTGACATTAAACTATTAAATTAAATTATGTGTTTTATTATTATTATGAATATAGTCATTAACTTATTAAAATAAATATGATTTATTGTAAGGAATGTGGAGATTCTTTTTCTAGAGATATGTATTTAACAAAAAAATGCATTAACTTGCTTAGGATGCTTTTAGTGGGCAATACTAAAATTAACTGTCACCGTCGCGTTAGGGGTTATATTTTTTAGCGGAATGGAATCCAAAGTGAGAATATTGGCTTTACACGGATATAGACAAAATGGAGAACTATTCAGATCTAAAACTGGATCTTTGAGAAAAACTTTGTCCAAACAGGCTGAGCTTATTTATTTAACTGCCCCTCACAAAGTCACCTTAGTACTTGCGGCTGATCAAGAAGCAGAACAAGGTGAGAATTTGCGTCACGTTAATCCTGGATGTATTTAATTAAAATGATTTTTATTATAGAAGGTGATTATAGAGGCTGGTGGTTTAATGCAGAAGATCACACTTTCAGTGGTAAGAGGGTCGGAGGGCCAGCGATTGGATTTGCGGAAACTTTAGATCTGATAACCAATACGTTTGAAAAAGAAGGTCCTTTTGATGGAATATTGGGATTCTCTCAAGGAGCCTGTCTTGCTGGGATATTAACCGCAATGCAACAGAGAGGATGTATGATCTCTGTATATTCATTAAATCATCAGTTATTTTTATTTTTTATTATTTTCAGTGCTCAAATTCAACTTTAAATTTGCAATACTTGTGTCTGGATTCTGCTCTGGCAGCCTCGTTCACAAGTCATTTTACGATGAAGAATTTTTTTTACCTTCTCTACATGTGTATGGAAAGTCGGACCAAATTATACCAAAAGGTGTATAATTTATTTTTTTAAATATAATACTTGATCAATAATGAATGATATTGTTTTCAGAAATGAGTGAAACCCTTGCTCATCGATTTAATGAACCTCATCAATTCGAGCATTCTGGAGGCCACTATTTAGCATGCAGTGGCAAGTTAAAGTACAAGTACAGGGACTTCATTGTCAACATCAAAGATGAACTCGGAGATATTTACGACATAGATATGGACCAAGAGGATAATGAGGAGGTTAAATCTGATGTACAGTCGACATGAAGAACAATCCAGTATTTTAACCTGTACCTGAATTATATTTTTATGAGCTTGCATTGTCATTCCATATAAAGGATGTGTGGTAACAAAAATAAAAAAATCGCAAACTGGATTAATATAATTTAATTGAAAATATTTTTTGTAATTTACAGCAAACCTTGACGTTTTAAATCTTCATACGTTTTTCTATTGACCACATTACCCAAAGAATCTTCATACTCTTCTTCATTTTCCGCAACAAATCTCTCTCCTTCTTTTTGTGACTTGAGATTTTCCCACACTGGAAATATTAAAAAAATGTTTAGTTATAATTTTTATACGAATAATAAATATTATATTGAGTACACTTACAAGCTAGAGCGTCTTCAATATGAGGAACATTAGCAAAGTGAGCAGTGTTAGGAATACCCAAGCACCGCATTCCGTGGGCGTGTCTCCATTCGGCAAAATGTCTTTGATAAGCTCGTGGTCCTTTGTATGTATAATTACCGCATATTTCACATGAATATGAAATATTCAATCCGTGGAGTTTGTACAACCAATATGGAATGGGCTTAAAAAAAATAATTAAAATCAAGATTTGATAATTATAATTTAATATAATTTTTATAAAGTTACCTTTCCATCCCATCCATTGGGAAGATTTTTGGGATTGAACGGCACATCATCATTGTCCTCCTCTCCATCGGATTCATTATTGCTCTCTTCAGCCGAGCTGTCTCCCCTTTCACCAGCAGTTCTCGCTTGTTTACGTTGTACATTTTCTTTAGTTGCCGCACGTTGTTCCGAAACCAAAGTAGAGAATCTAAAATACACCAGAATTAATCATTTTGCTATGTTTGAATGTCATCATTTATATACCTGTAAACTTGAGCTTCAATGGCTGCAATATCTTTGTTACGGTTTTGTGCACTGGTTTTATTTTGTCCAGAGCCTTTCTTCGCCACTAACGATCTATCCAAAGCTGCTTGACCTTTGGTACTAAAAAGCCTGTAAAATAATAATTTGATAGAAAATTAGAAAGAGCTATTGAAAACTGATAGGTTTCTTATTAATAAATTATTAAAGATACCATAATTAACAAATTCTGTTAGAGATAAATTGTAACTAAAGAGTAGTTATATTATTTAAAATCATCACCTTTGAGCTCTTTCTTCAAGAGTACCGCCACATTTAAGACCCAAGGCCATTAGAGCAGATTTTAACCGATCCAGACCGAGAGAGGCTAATTCTTCCCAAGAGGAAAAAGCAGATAAATCCAAATGAGCACCCACATTCGATAGGGCACCTCCAGTTTCTTTCTACAAAATCATTATTTGTTAATAAAAAAACATTGAATATAAAATATGATTTTAAATTAAACATACCGGCCATCCAGGAAACGAAGCATTTTCCCACTGTTTGAGGAACTCTTGATGAGCCAGTGTCATTTCATTACCTTGATCCAACAATGGCTTGATTCGGGCAACAAAATTTTTCAAATACTGTAATAGTGACCTTACATAAGTTCTATATTCTCCATTCTTACGTTCTCTGGGAATATCAAATAGATGATCGAAAATTCCTAAGTATGTGATGTAATCAACTTTCTAAAAAAAAATATTCACAGTAAAAATCACAAACATTCACATATTTTAATTAAATTTAACCTCAATTCCTTTGAGATTTATATATTTTTCATAGCTTTCGTGCAAGTCCAAATATTTTCCATAACCTTCTTCATCGGTGAAATCGACTAAATCTAAAAATATCAACATTTCATTAAAAGAATACAAAATTATTTTTATATTGTTATAAAATGAAACTAACTTGCATCTTCTGATGGATTATCGCGTAATTTGGCAAGTTCTTCAAACTCAACAGACATCGGCACACTTATCTAAAAATACATATAATTTATTTAATATTTTCGAGCGTTTAAAATACTAATTCTGATATATTACCTCATTGGGATGCTTTCTATAAAACTCTTTAATTTGTTTTAGGCGGTTGTAAAATTCAGAAAACTCATTTGGTCCGGAAATAGATGAAACTTCTTCTTTCCGAATATTGTCTTTATCTTCATACAACTCTTTCAAGTGCATTGTGCTGTCAGAGAATTGCTAAAACGAATAGTTAATATAAATGTGGGTCAACTTATGTTATAAGGATTCTTTCAAAATGAGATGATTTAAAATATTTAATAGTTGATAATTCACTTACATCTAAAAGTATCTTCAATCGGTGATCAGAATTGATGGTCTCTCTAAACTGTAAAAAAGTTGTGGTTAATAAATTAACAATTCAAGAGATCCATATTAGTATATTTATTTTGATAAATATTAACGATAGCGATTTCGATTAAATGTGAAGAATAAACTATATACAGTGATGTAAAACTTACCCCATTCTTCTTGTGCATGATCTCGTGGACCATGGCGTCCATCAGCCTCTCCCTCTCCTCGTGGTTTCTCCGCTGTTGCTCGAGGATAGTCTCCATCCTGACACTGACAACTGACAACTGACAAGACGCCACCACAGACAATGAACACCACATGTCACACCATAGACTATATTTTTTATTTTAATTCAATAAACCTGTTACGATACAAAAGCTGTATAATATTATTTTAAATATGTTATTACACATAATTTTTAAAACATTAAAATAAATATTAAATATAGGATATATGCATGCACCTGTGTACTTCGTGACGACATCAATGTCAATGACAGTGACAGTTGCCTTTTCAGTTCAAGATGGTAATTAAAATATCTGAATTCATTAATAATTTACATACAATCACTAGTTTTTTGCGCACAATTATAAAAATACAATTATTATAAACAAAAATTATGGCAAATTTATCGATTTATACGTATCTGTTTTCCAGCTATCAGTACATACAAAACATATTCATTCCTCCTTAACTTCTATCTTCATCAAACAAATAATTACGAGTGTTAATCGAATATATTATGTATTCTTTTATTTTAGATGCAATTCATGCTTTTATTCAGTCGTCAAGGCAAATTGAGACTTCAAAATTGGTATGTTGCGCATCCTGACAAACTGAAAAAGAAAATTACTAGGGAGATAATTACGACGGTCTTAGCTAGAAAGCCAAAAATGTGTTCATTTTTAGAATGGAAAGATGTCAAAGTCGTGTATAAAAGGTAATATAAAATTCATGTTTTTTAATGTTTATTCATATAAATAATATTATTAATTTTAAAATTACAGATATGCTTCTCTTTATTTCTGTTGTGCGATAGAACAAGATGATAATGAATTACTCACCTTAGAATTAATTCATCGATATGTTGAGTTGTTAGATAAATATTTCGGAAGTGTGAGTATTGAAAATATACTTTTAACGGTCGTATTTATGGATTAGTATTTATAATGGTCTCGTTACAGGTTTGTGAGCTTGATATAATTTTTAATTTTGAAAAAGCTTACTTCATACTGGATGAGCTAGTCTTAGGCGGAGAATTACAAGAGACTTCAAAAAAGAATGTTTTGAAAGCTATTGCAGCTCAAGACTTACTTCAGGAGGTATTTTTTTTAGACCTAACCAATTTTCTTTAAAAATTGTCAATAAATTAACAAACACAAAATAAAAATTTCAGGAAGAAACACCTCAAGGATTCTTCGAAGATCACGGACTCGGCTAAAAGTCTAAAAACTTTTATCAAGACTTGCATATTCACGTATTGTACTTAAAACATGAGTATTTTGACTGTATTTTTATATAAATCTCACTATGTATAACGCTTTATTTCTGCTGCAATATTTTGTTTATTATATTTCACAGGGTAAAGACAAAAAAAATCACAGTCTAGTATTATTTCATAATTATATCTTGATTCCCATCATAATTTGTATTCTATTCGTATTAATTAGATTTAATTAATTAAATGTGTCATTTTACTATTCAATTAGCTTAAAAACTTACTTTGTAATCAAATTTTGTCACTGACGATTCAGTTTCCTATGCAATGTGTATGTGTGAGGCATTTAATCAAATGAATTTTGGTGCTACAGATTAAATCAATAAATCTGTTAAATAAAAAAATGTTGTTTATTCTCAATGTTATATCCAAATTTATAAACTATTTCAGTCACACACACAAATGTATTCTAGATATTAAGCAAAATAAAAAAGTGATAATAAAATATTTAGTTATCGTTTTATTTATGTATAATATAAGTAAATTTAAAAGTAAGTAAATAAATTATTCTCACAATTCCTTGTTATTTGGAGATACCAATATTATTATTTTCACAATTTATTCAATAATAAGTGACATAATACATGAATTTAATTTTGTTTACTTAAGTTGTCAGGGGTTAAATATGAGATATTAAATCCAAATACTGATAATTGAATTATTAAACTAACATTATGTGTAAAGAAGTGCATATTTCATTAAAAAGTAGGTATTTTCATCATATACACATATGTATAAGTTAGATGCCCAAATTATTACAAATTTAAAAAAAATACAAAGACAAAAGTATCATATTAGCAATTCGTCGTAGCGGAACTTGACTGAAAACCGGAAAAAACGATATTTTTCTCGTAACTAAAAATCTAAAAGTAGTAAACTGGAGAAGGTAAGCTACAAACGGATGAATTTAAAACAAGTATTATTTAATAGATATAAACATAAGATATCGCACGAGTGGCTAAATACGTGTTTAGTTCAAGTACATCAAGTGGCCAAAAACATGAGTTACCTGGCAAACATTATACTGTAAACATCTCTCTTCATATCTTCAGTTATATTTTACAGTAAAATGGGTAAATTCATTGTTACTACATGTCATATAGACTCAAACATACACTCAAATACATCTAGGCTCACTTTTTACCAACGACTACTTCTTTAACATGTTTAAAATATTATTGGGTTTTAATCGCCACGCGTATTGTCACAACCACTCTCAGTGATGACTAGAAACGTGTTGAGTGAGGGAGACACACTTATGCCTTTACCGAATATGATAGAAGAGTGCAACAATACACGGGTTACACTAGTTATCTATAAGCAATGCGATATCTAACGTTTATATCAATGCTTGAAATATAAAATTATTATTATATTTTAAAATAATTGAACAGCCCTGAAGCGGCCACAAGAATCGTGCTAAACTTCCTTCTAGCCAGTCAGTGTCTTGGTGACTGTCTGCTCGTGTGTTCCTCTACACACATTTTTCTTACACATTATAGCCACATCTCGTTTATATAAATTATAAAAAATAAACTAATTAACACAAATCTACGACAAGTTCACTGTAAGGGTCTGTGAGTGATCTCGGTTGAGTGTTATTGGATTATCGGCGCTGGGGGAAAATGTCCTGAACTTTTGCATACACTTATAATATAATCGCCGCTTGGCATTTGCGAGGTGAGTCAATATTTTAAAAGAGCAACGGGCCATCGGTGAACAATCTAAACAATAGTCAGGTTGGATGTTGGAACCAGAAGAGTATGAAGTGCTAAGTTGTGTGTGCGAGCGCTAAGCATAACGGTAACTTGTAACTTGTTCAACTGAGATGACGACCGTGTACTGTTGAGCTTGTTCGTGTGGGGTGCGAGCGGTAAGTTTAAATCATTTTATAATATTATTCATTATCTACAAATAGTCAAACATGCTGAGGTCGAAACAATAACCACATTCACAAGACAAATGACTTTTCATATTTATGAAGCAGAAACAACATTTCTTTACAGATTCGATAGGGCAACACTAACTTTTTGAGAGACATTTCACATTCAAGTAGTTTGTCAATAAAGTATACGTTTACTAGGGTAATTTTAATTGAAATTTTCAATTTGTTCTGCTTGGTTTTTTAATAAGTTGTTTATTTTTTCATCCAGAAGATGATCGAATTTTCAAAGTAAATTATAATTAAAATAATTTAATACGGTTTTCATATGATGACAACACTCATCACAATATTTAAAAAGCGAATTTCCCGATATATACTGTTTTTTTTTGAGAATTTTCATTTATTCTGCATTATTAAATATCTCTAATATTATTTTGTAATTAATTTAATATTATTATCATTAAAATACCCGGTTAGAGATTTTAGATATGGTGATTTGGGACGACATAAAACACGGTTTTTATTCAGTATAATGGCCTAAAATGCTTATAAAACGATATAAATAACTATTCTTTAAATAAAATCTAATTGGGGTTAGTTGAGATCCGAAATTATATTGTTTTTATAAGAAATCAGTATCTTTGTATTTTTTTTAATGTGGCACTTTAATACAAAAAATATAAAAAAGGCATTTAAAAAAAAAATTAACAATACATGTAAAAAATGAAAAAAATCTTCACTCGTCTCACTCAGACTCGTCTACATGGTCCGCCATATTGATATTTATACATCCAATTGTATGGCCTGCTAATACATCAGTGGTATCGGATAAATTTAAGAAAATCATTGTGAAAATTGTACATTAAAAATATATTGTATTTATTAATCCAATGGTCGATAATCAATGACATCATGCATTTGTCATTTTACTGATTTCAGATATTTATTAGTCATAATTCTAAATAATCCGGTTATTCAACTAGAAACACATTAGTTCTTAAAATAAATAATGCATATACATATTTTTTATCGCATTGCAAAATTATGAATTCCAACTTTCGTGAGTTTCACCATTTTACACAAGAAACGTTAGTTTCACTCGGATTTATTAAATTGCCAAAACTGAAAGACCGAATGAAATTTCATTTCCCAATATATTATTGTGTATCAATTTGAACGCAATTATTTATAATTTCAATCGATTGTGCAAAAATACCGTGTAAACTAGGTCGAATTCAATTATCATCCCAATCTGGTCATAAAATTTCAATTATTTATTACTGGAATTTATATAGGTATGATGTATACTGAAATATTCTCCACATTGCGATTGAATCAGGTTTATTTTTAATACATCAAAGAGCTTTTTATAATAAATCGATGCTGATTCAAGTGTTCATCTCAAGAGGTAAAATATCACAACAATCACTTCTAACCTCTATTATAGCCACGTTTTTGTTAGTTTTTTTTTTACTTTTTCGTTATATTCACTTACTATAAATTCTTGTTTACCTGTTAAGATTTCTCATTTACAATTTAAACGTTGCAAACCATAAATTATTGACCTTATAACCCCTTCATAAATCCCACACGTGTCCTCAATTTACCGTTTTAAATGCACAGTATTAAATTATTTTATATGATTTATCTATTTTAATATCGCTGCACTAGCTTCTTGATTTAAACCATCGATATTTTGATAACCAATGATTATACGATAAATATTACTGTTACCCAATGAATTTATATCTGTAGAAGTATCATGCGTATTGTTTTCATATATTGGAACATTGTCACCACTACATACGCGGGCTGTGGCCACCTGCAACACTGTAGTCCCTAAAATCCGACACGTTTTTCTACACAAAAACATCCGAAATGATCATATAAATTATTTACACAGTGATATATTATATTTCATTGCAATTTTTTATGACGCACTTAAGTGGAAGACGGTGTAATGTTATTAGAAATATCGACAAGTGACAGATAAACAGTACGAGTCGTAGAAGCAATCATACGAAACCTTTGGTAATAAATTCATCATCGTCTCTCACTCTATGCATATACAGGGTGGACTTGAATTAACTGAGAATATTACCTAACCTAACCTAACCTAACCTACCAATCCCTAAAAATTTTTTTTTTATTTTCATATAAACGCTCAGAAGAGCTTTTTTATAGACAAAACAATAGTAATAAAAAAGGTAAACAAAAATGAAATGTTCATATATATATAAAAATAAATAATACTATAATTAAAAAAAAATGTTTGTATAAAATGTATTAATAGAATGTATATAAAAAATAAAGTAAGGTGTATGAATATAAGTGTTGCTATATAACGTCACTCCTAAATAAGTCATATAAGTGGCAGAGTTTGTGGAAAAGAGTTCATTATCAGAATATTCAAGTCCATACTGTATAAGCTTATTTTTATACTTAAATATCGACACTTTAATATCACGACGAATTGTTATATAAAATCATTGATTAAATGTTTATTTTATCACAATCTCTTCCAATTTGCACTTATTCATTTAACCAATCGACAAAATAAATAATAATAAAACGAGAGTGACAGATGAAAGTGGCCGAGTTTATGGTCAGATGCTTTGTAAGTATTCTTCTACACATAATACGTAGAAATGAATTAATTTAATGAAATATTGTATATAGGAGTTTTGCATAAGAAAAATACAAATTGCATTCGAGCTTCCGCCTTTCACAGACATCATCATAAACTATTTATAATATGCAATAAATTGACTAAACGTACAATATTTTATTACGGCCAATTCAATAAAATGTGTTTTGTTCGTCCCGCGCGTTGAACTCGCTCAACATTGCTTGCTAGTATTTTTAAAATTCAATCATTAAAAAAAACACACACAGAGAGCATTCTTTAGAATATTACGTCACATTTTAGACTGCTCGATTTTATAATCGAAAAAAAAACGTAATGCAAACCGTTATGTCGCGGAATTGAGTTGTTTGGGAATTTAATTAGCTCTTTGCGCCGTACCGTGAAACGAATATCATGAAATTTCAATTTATCATACTATGGGTTTTTAAATCATCCCAATCAATTCCCAGCGGGATTATTTATAATGAAGTATTCTGAATGAAGAACATTGAAAATAATAAATTAAGTACTAACTACTCACTTAGCAATTAAAACGAATTGCTCACCAGGACAGGAAAAACTGCTAAACATGATTTATTACACTACACTAAATAATTATTCAGAAAACACCATAAATAAGCATCGATAATACAAATAAATTATGTGTCCATTTAAAAGAAACAATTGAACTATTCCAATTTTTCAAAATTGGTATATCTTTTTTTTTTTTAATTTTTATTCGTTTGTATTAATATTTATTATTGTAGGTTACTAGCAATTGTATATACATATTAGATTTTTAGGCCCTTTATTTACAAATATATTATCTTAATACCTTTCTAAATTTTTTTGGTAATCTTACATTTATTTATCACTTTTAAGATGTCTTAATAAAAAAAATCCCAAAATATGGTATACTTTTGGTGTAAAATATTCGATCCAATATATTTATTTTATTAAATTTAAATATTGGTAATTTGTAAATGAAGAACCTGTAGATTTTAGTCCTTATATTCTATTCTAGTATTAAAATATCATTTCGTACAATCTTTTTAAAATTAGTTGAACCAATCAGAGAACATAAACATCTTAACATTATATTAAAGTAACATTGTATTAATATAATATTAATTATATATTTATTGTCACATAAACAGTTTTTTCGTATTTTATTTAGTATTTAGGTGCTTATTTGTAATGATTTTTTTAATAATAATTAGTGTTTGGAAAAGAATCCTGGCAGCAGTTGTTCCTGCCTCGGTGAGCATTTATTTTAATGTTTTCATCATTTGATGGTTCGAACACGTATTTAGGATATTTTTAAAATAAGTTTGATTATATTAACATTAATATATTGTCAATTATTGTATTGTCAGAGACTTGCAACAGGCGAAGGTCGTCCACTATACAATATTATATGGCAAAGAGAGAAAGTCTGAATAATGGACACGTTGCCATATTAATTGCAACTTTAAATAAATCTAAATATTTACTAAAGATAATTTAAAATATTATATTTCCGAAAACTTAGTCCTTACTTTTAGGGCGTGTAATTTTTGTATATTCATAATGTTTTGATAATCCATCCAATCTCATAGAATTTTAATATTATAATAGAAAAATTGTATACGTTTTGTTTTTTAATATAATCTCAAAACAATGAACATATGTATGAAAAAAAAAACGTTTTTTTAGTTAAATACTCAATGTTACTCTTAGGTAATGATCTTAAAACTGATTGTTACCTAAGTTTTATCTAAATCAGAAGCTTTTTTTCAAAGATATTATGTGAAATCGTATGTTTTTTAAAAATCACAATAAATGCTAATATGGCATATATTAATAATGAGAGCAAAGCCTATCTGTTTGCGCCTAAATATTCATTCATTTAATAATATATTACAATAGAGAAAATCCTTTTCCTTTATTCTCTCCTTATACATTTGTCAATTTGTAGATACGTTTTTGTGTTAATAACGCAACCTAAAGAAATGAGCTTATCTTTTTACTTTCCCGCCATTAAAAGCGTCAGTGTTGCAATTGTTCGAAACTCTCGCATAATATATTTTTTTAACTAAATAAATAAATAATTTCAATATCCACAATTGTGTTGGTTTGTTAAACTGTGCTTTTTATCTGAGGCGAAAGCATCGGTCACGGTTTTGGAACATCATCGCTTTCCAAATTGAAAATACGCGTAGATCCTCTACAACTCGTTACTTCATACTCTATTAGTGTAATAAATATTGTCTATTGTTGCTTCTTTAGATCGGGTTATTGTTAAAAAATTATAGCCACAATAAACTGAATAATTATACCATTGCCTCCTGAATGTTTTCCTTAGAATATTGAGTTTAAACGATCATTATTCTCTTCCGTTACATTTTTTAATGATGCACATAATATTAGTAATTACACTTTTATTTATAATAAAATACGTTTAAGGATTCAGGTTTTATTATAATATGCGAATATCTACCCATTTACAAGATTTATTGATAAAATCAGCCCATCGTTAAAATATGTATGTTATTTTGTAGGATTGTTCGGCACTTTTCATTCAAATTCTAACACGACCTTAAGTATAATACGCAAAATTGTATAATATTTATCATTTAATGTCTGGTTATCAATTTGATAAATAAAAGCTCACTGAAAGATGTTTGAATCAGCAAAGATCGGTTAATATTATATCTATAATTGTTGAACGTGTGTGTATGTATGTGTGTACAGATTCATCAACCATCAGTGTTACCAGATGCAAGAATAATATTTTATATATAATTATTTTACCACAATTAATACATATCTCGTAACTAGTATATTAATTATAATAATATTAAATGAATTTCAAAATAATATTAGAGGTATTTAATAATGCATAATAAATGACAAAAAAACAGGAATTTATCGGGAAAATCGCTTTTTCAATATTGTGATGAGTGTTTTAATCATACGAAAACCGTATTATTATTTATAATTTTCTTTGAAAATTCAAATATATTACAATAATAATATATACAACTTTTTAACGTCCTATTAAAAAACCATGCAGAGCATCAAAAAACATTAACAAATTGAATATTTCAATTAAAATTACCCTAGTTAATATAATAATAACTAATCGCTACGGATATCGACTATTTAATTATTTCTGTGTTGCCAGTCGTGTTCGCTGCAATTGTATGGTTATTGAAAATAGCCATTTTTATCAATAAATTATTCAAATTGTTATATTGTCATGTATTCTTTCTTATAGCCTGTTGATATAGTCTAATTTATAGATAAAATAATTAATTTAGTAATAAAGATCATGACATACCAGGTTTACTTTAGTATTGAATGATTTATGCATTCTTTTCATCTCTGATTCGGCTTTTCAATACACACATCAATAATTTATCGTCACTCATCTCATTCACGCCAATAAATGAAGGATTATGCAAGAGAATGTAATTTATATGTTGATTGTTACGTATGGTGATTTAAAAGTAGGAAACGAATTCACTTCTCTTTGTGTTGCCAACCGTGAAAATGTGTCGCAAGCTGCGGATATTTACAGGAGCGTCTTCTAAATTTTTTCTCTAAAGCCTCTCGTAATCGTCAACGTATTTTTTTTTTCATTCAGTCTATTTGTTTTTTGAGCCATGACAAATTTGCCTGATGTCTGAAAAAAACGTAACGTCAACTTTCACCCGTTATATTGTGATGATAGTTTTTCCGACATGATTTCCACACACGTATATGAAAAATTTAATAATATTATATCTATAATTGTTGAACGTGTGTGTATGTTTGTCACTTTTATTTATAATAAAATACGTTTAAGAATTCACGTTTTATTATAAAATGCAAATTACAATCTACCCATTTACAAGATGTTCGACACTTTTAAATCAAATTCTAACACGATCTTAAATATATTTCGCGAAATTGTATCTTTTTACATCTGGTTATTAAATTGTTAAATGAAAGCTCATTGAAAGATGTTTTAATCAGCATAGATCGGTTAATATTATATATATCATTGTTGAACGTGTGTGTATGTTATATATATGTATGTCTGTACGGATCCCTCAAGCATCAGTGTTACCAGATGGGAGAATAATATTTTAGATAATTATTACAATTAATACATATCTAAACGGGTATTTTAATGATAAAAATATTAAATTAATTTCAAAATAATGTTAGAGATATTTAACAATGGATAATAAATGACAATTCTCAAAAAACAGTATTTATAGGAAGACCCGCCTTTTAAATATTGTGATGAGTGTTGTCCATATTAAATCATTTTATTTATAATTTACTTTAAAAAAGTCAAAGTTCTTCTGAAAAATAAACTACTTATTACCGTCCTATTAAAAAACCAAGCAACATCAAAAAACATTTAAAAAAATTCAATTAAAATTACCCTAGTAAAATATATAAAAGGCTATAGCATATATTAGTAAATATATTTATTTATTCAATGTATTTATTAATCTCTTTTTTTGTTATTAAATGATGTATTCAAAGTTTTCCACTTCGGTGAACTTATGTATGTGTGGATTTTTATACGCTTTAACAATCAGTATCTTATTTATTTCTCATGCTTGTAATAATACAGCAAATTAATTAAATTCTAGTAAGATTAATTAATCCACTATCATATAAATGTTAATGAAGATAAAAAAAGAAATTAATGTACGAAAGTACGTACTATTTTTTGTGAACAATCGTTTCCTTAAGAGTAAAATTTCACTGGCGATGATTTCGAGTTTTTATTTTTTTCATCTTTCCCCAGTCTACAGAAAAAAAATTATAATTATATACCAAAAAGTATGAGTGTTCTTCTAATAAAAATTCTTAGCAATTCTGTGTTGTTATCATCGTCATTACCTTGTAAATAATTCAGATTGAATTATAAATCGAACCAATTACAAACCTCGCAAAAAAAACAACATCTGGGAATTATTTAATTTTTACCGTTAAGCAATTATTATAAGTTAGTTGGTTATTTTTGTAAAGAAAATTATTACAGAAGAACGTGTGTGAACCTTTCGAGACGTAGAACAAAGTGCCGATCTTGGTATTTTTTTAAAACATTAAAACGGTACCCAAAAAATATTTTACCATTAATCTTGCCTCGTATATTTACTGTATGTATTAAATAATTATTTTAAGCATAAAAATGTGTTGCCAGGTTTGGTTTATTATAATAATTTATCTAAGCACCTTCACATAATTCTGGCGAAGTTAGGTTAGGTTAGGTTAGAAAAAAAATATACGTTTATCCGTTGTAAATTAATTAATTAACACAAGTATTACATAAACATATATAATATTACAAAAATTCGTTTAATTTAGATTACAATGGTGTATTAAGTACAATAATTATATCGTGTCATTTTTCCAAATCAGTGAAAAATTAAAAACATCATAAATAATTAATGATAAAAATAAACAATATATATTGATGGTCACAAGAAAACAGGGAATATTCCTCCACTGGCATGTTCATAAAAAAAATTAAGGTGGAAATTAACTGTATCGCAAATATAAGCGAAAAAAAATTATCTATAAACAAAATATTAATTACGTATTTACAACACAATACACACGTGATAATCAGTTAGTTACTACTGAGTACTTCACAGAAACAGCTGATTCCAAGATAGGGGCCTAAACTCGATTGCAAAAGTACGAAATATTTTTAAGTCCACCCTGTATAAATTGTTGAATTTCATGATTTTCAAAGGCTTCCGCACAAAAGTTATCATTTATTTTTATGAAAAGTAACTCTAAAAAGTGGCAAAATGGCTCTTAAAATTAAAAAAATAGCACTTTTGTGAAAAAATTATATGTTAAAAATAGTATAAATTAACCACTTGTAAATTGAATTCGTTATTCATCTACAATATTTATATTTTTTGCTAAAGAAATTATATTGTTTATTAAATTAATGATATTGTTTATATACATACTAAAATAAGATGAAATGATGATTATTAAACTGATGTTATGGAATGAAAATTTTTACTCTATAAATGTGTCAATAATACAAAAAAATATATATCCTTCACTTTTTTATATTATTTAATTTCACATTTTGTATCACATTCTTGGTGAGTTTTTTTTACAAATAAGATATCTTACATCCCATATAAATAGTTCTACTAACTGAAAGTTTATCCTGAATACATATGCATAAAAAACACAAAATAACTTCACGAAAATTATTTTTTTGTTGAGTTGTCTTTCATTATTTTCAATATATAGAGTCCAAATTTAGATGAAAAGGTCATAAGTGTGGGTTTTAATAAGGATTTTTTTTGTCAAAATTGACGAAAAGTAGCTTTTATTCCAAAATCGGCAAAAATTTGCATGATAAGGTAGCAAAATTACAAAATGGCATTTGGTGGATTCTGTTCATTAGTTTTGGGTATTTTTTCCTATTTTTTAAACTATCCAAACCGAAAAATGTGCTCGTGACTATTATGTATATTAGAATATGATTATAATTAATACATTTAGGGGGAATCGTTACGCCATTAATGTAATAATGTATCAACAGATAATTTCTCAATGTTACGTCAAGATAATTATTGAGTAATTGTTCATAATATGGTGGAAATTACAATCGGGTATCGTTTTACAAGTTGTGAGAACGTCTATTATATCGTGGGAAAGCACATACTAGATTCCGTTACATTATGCGAGAAATACAACACTTCTTCTAGCTTTTTATACAAAACCACTAATTTCCGGCCATTTTGATTTTTTCCGAGACTTCCTGAAATTTTCGACTGTCTAAAAAGTACATTTTGTGGCCTGCGGTTGTCTGGAAATTTAATATACACGGCGCAGAACAACACTTTTTATAAATAAAAAAACCAAGTCTCGAATTGTGTTGTTCAAATTCAGTCAATGTTTCTCTTAAAATATGATTATATTAATTTTATATTTATTTGGGATGTAATTAAAAATAATTATGAACAGGTCAAATAATATTATTCTCTAAGCCCTTAAACTTTTTATGGAAATATTTATTTTTATGTAAAACCTACAATTATTTATGCTGTTTATATAAAATTGCCTAATTGCATATTAATTTATATACAGCGAAGTCCTTTTTGGAAGTTTTTTTAGACACAACAACGTATCAATTGTATGTCGGTGATCTTAACTATTACTAGTTACACAGGTCATTGACTTAATAATCAGTATTTACCTTACAATACAGGAAATCAGAGTAAACCAAGATCATTATGGATTTTATTTATATTATCTCTCAGTCCTAATAATCTATCAAATCAACCACATTCCATCAACCACAGAATCCATTTGTTTTTAATTTAATCTTTTGCGATATATTTTATTTATATCAGGTCGACTTAATTCAAAGGCTTTTATCGTCCCTGTATTCACATTACAATTCAGGGATTCTGAGTAAGTCTGGATCGGAATTTTCGTCACATTTCATCGAATTAATTTTATTTATGACTACGATGTTTGAAGACACAAACCTATCATCCTCTAAGAATATTGTATTTGCCCTTATGAAGAGCTTTTTTTGGCGTGATTGACAAATAAAAAATTGATCTATCGGGATTTTATTTATGTTATTACCGTTCTACCAGTCGTAATATATATTTTTTTTACTTAAATCCATAAAAAAATATAATATTTGTAGCCACGCGTCTTATTTCCTGAGTTATTATATACAAGTAATGATAGATTTCAAATTTCAGTGTTGCTATTTAAAAAATATAATCTGTCACGGGAAATTTCTGATTATACGCTTATAAAATAATCCCAATTAAGTCGGTTTGAAGCATAACAATGTAAAAAGGTCACTCGTGATATTTATTACGAAAAAATGTCGATTGTTAACTTTTTATTGAAGCCAAATAAATAATAATGTAAGGAACGGTTTTGATTAACCTCAAAGTGCACTTAGCGGTTTCCTGTGCAAATTCTCAGAGGCAATAAATGACAGAATTGAACCGTTGAAACTATGAGATAGTAGGAGGTCCAAAGATGAGTTAGATGAAGATAATCAAAATAGAAGATGGATAGATAATGTAGATATATTCTTATAGTTCCCATAGCGTCCGACACGATGATGGTCGAGTCGTGGTTGGAGGCCGTCGACTTGTATTATATTCCATTGTATTGTATTCCATCGATACCACGTCTTATTACTTACTGGATACTACGATCATTCGCTTTATAACAAAATAAGTGGATTTTTAATGCGTGGTTAGTTCAAGTGGATCAAGTGGTCAAAAACATGAGTTACCTAGCAAACATTATACTGTAAACATGTCTCTTCATATCTTCAGTTATATTTCACAGTAAAATGGGTAAATACATTGTTACTACATGTCATATGGACTCAAACATACACTCAAATACATCTAGCCTCACTTTTTACCAAACACTACTTCTTTAACATGTTTCAAATATTATTGCGTGTTAATTGCCAAAGTATTGTCACAACCACTCTCAGTGGTCACTATAAATGTGTTGAGTGAGAGAGACACACTTATGCTTTTATCGAATAGGAGAGAAGAGTGGAAAAATACGGGTTTACACGAAATTATACGAATTATTTATATGCAATGCGATATCTAATTTTTATATCTTATGGCGTTTTTGTTATAAGGGGATAACAAGTTGAAAAATAAGACATGTATCATGAAAAATATCATCAAATTAGCACGTTTTTACCATGTAATTATTTATTACGTAATTTGGACAGAGAATACGATTTTTTCAGTTTATATCAAATTAAATCATGTCGCAATAGAAAAAAACGCTTTATTTTTTGAATTAACTATTCTTTGGCACCCATTTTGTTCTCAATTAATCGCATTTTGCTCCATTTAGGATACTTGTATCTATCATCACAGTGTAGTCTCGATAATACGAAACTTTTTCAATATTTTTTTTATTTCAGAAGCGTCTGAAAGTGCATAAACCCCCTCCCATGCCAAGTCATCACGAATATCGTATTATTGTATTTTTTTCCTCCTTTCATTTTAGTATTTTTCTTTTTAATAATCCGACAGTTAATGGTCCCATATCTGTCGGATTTTTGAGTCAACACTATATGAGAAAATGAACGGTTTTTTTATCTAAAATGAATAGCCATAAATGGTATTTATTATGCTTAAATGATTGAATTAGCTAATATTACGCAAAAAATAGTTTTATCCAAGTAATACGTAGCTTGACTATTAAAATAATATAAAGTTCTTCATCATTTAATGAAAATTTCGTATTACGACCTTCATTTTGATATTGAATTTGCTCATAAATCGAAATGTCGGCCGCCCACAGTGCAACTATACACTGATACAGATAATTTTTCATCGATAAAATTTATTTTTTCATAAGTTATTGGACTCAAACTAATTGAGATCATGTATTACAAAACAAGATATTAAATTATATTGGTAATTAGTTTGAATTGACATTTTTTGAATTAAAAAAAAAGATGGCGGCCCTTCCGGGCGGATATTAATTTGTTAGTTATTAAAGCTCAGCCAGAAGGCATTCACACTTTTATATTTTATTATTAAATACACTAAAACAGTTACGATAGTGTGTGTACAGGAAAAAGCGACTAGTAAAACCCGTTCTTCTCCATCCACTGACGTAACTCTTCAGTTTTTCTTTCTATACTGACTTGCTCTTCTAACACAAGTTATTCAATCAACTATCTCTGTTGTATTTCAGATCATATGCATGCTAAATAATTGTATGTATACATAAATTGTATTTTTTATAATTATTTAAAAGCCGCGTGGTCTTTGAATATTTATTATGCAAACATAAAATAATCATTGTAATTGGTTAAGCTGTATACAGGATGGACCTTTAATCAGTGATAATTTGATTTAAGCAGGCCTTATTTTTTAATAATAAATAAATTAACTAATTTCACAGTATGATTGTTTCACAACACAGTAATAATAATCAAACCTCCGCCAAAAGGGTCAAAAAACAGGTTTCCATTTGCTCACCATCGTAAAACACTGTGCGTCTTATATATTTTTATTATTAGGTAAATGTATTATTCTATTTGAATGTTGGATATTAACAGAACAATCTTATTATAGATATAATTGTTGAACGTGAGTGTATGTTATATGTATGTCTGTACAGTTCCATCACCCATGTGTTACCAGATGGAAGAATAATATTTTATATAATTATTTTACTCCAATTAATACACATGTAAAATCTCTAAACGGGTATTTTAATGATAATAATAAATTAATTTCAAAATAATGATAGAGATATTTAATAATGCATAATAAATGACAATTCTCAAAAAAAACAGTATTTATTGAGACACTCGCTTTTTAAATATTGTGATGAGTGTTGCCATCATATGAAAACAAAAATTATTTTATTAATAATTTACTTTGAAAATTCAAACATCTTCTGAATGAAAAAATAAACAACTTATTACCGTCCTATTAAAAACCAATCAGAACATCAAAAAACATTAACAAATTGAAAATTTCTTTATAGCTTATTCCCTGAATATAATAGAGCCCGAATACCTCAAAATATTACATTACAACCTACTTGGACTAGGTCTGATACTAATAAGCTGGCGTTATTAAATATTTATATATTGAAAATTGAAAAAATCCATTGCTTTCAGGACATTCAAACAGTGTGATTATTTATTTGAGTTACAATAAATTTAAATAGCGTATTCATTTATTTGTGTGTCATTGATGTTATTATTATAGGGTATTCAAGTAATTTTAAAGGATATTTTTGTTCAATCTATACAATCTTTTGTCCAAAGCATAATAATGTTTTCGGCCAAATGGTGATTGTTTTTGGTGTTTATTTTCTCAATTTGGTCCAATCCTTTTGGTAACCCGGCGATTGTTTCTTGAGATTAAAGCAGCTGTGTGTTGTTATTATGGATGATAGTGAAAGTGAGGCCGATTTGTATATATGTATCATCTTATATGAATAATAAACAATGGCTTTGTCTGAAACAAGACATTAAGAACACACACACACTTTGCATAATATCATACAACCGTATTTTGAAGTCATTAAATATATTTATTTGGCTTTGAAATAATTCGATTCGGTCTCTAACTAAATGGTAAAAATAAATACCTCGATTGGGTGGAATTCTTCTAATGTTGCCATTTGAATAAATTTATAAATTATTCATACCTATTATTATGTTACTAGGGTAATTTTAATTGGAATTTCCAATTTGTTTGTTGGTTTTTTAATAAGTTGTTTATTTTTCATTCAGAAGATGTTTGAATTTTCAAAGTATATTATAAATAAAATAATTTAATATGATGACAACACTCATCACAATATTTAAAAAGCGAGTTTCCCGAAAAATACTGTTTTTTGAAGATTATATCTTCAAGAAAAACAAGATCTATTTTAGATCTTATTTGTTTGATTTTAGATATGTATTAATTGTTATATAAATATTATTCTTCCATCTGGTAACACTGCTTGTCAGGCGTCACTCCGATTGAATATTATTTATAAAATATAACAGTCTACGATTAAATATCTTCGAAATGTGTTATAGATAATAGATGAATCTACATTAGTTGCCGGTCAAATAGGACCATTTTACTATTTGTAAAAAGTCTCATTTAATAGGTAAAATGATGTTTTAAAATGAACTTCATACATTTGGAACATCTTCTAATTTCCGATATAATATAGTATTTTTAATGTGAAGAGTGGGTGCTTACCTGGCAACATTGACATGACTAATTTTTAACTCGATTGAGGAATAATCATACTATAGTTGACCAAATGCCTATTTATACGGTTAAAACTTATATAAAGACTCTTTTTGTAACCCGAAGAATATTTACGAAGATGCTTAATCAATTTCTATCACTATACTTCAATGAAATACTGTACGTTGATCATATTTAGGCTTTTATGGATTTAAACTAATTCATTTAAAATATAATAAGATTTATCAAAAAAATGTGACATTTCTCCACGTGCGAGATAAAAGGTAATTAACATAATTAAATTTCATTGATTAATATCTGCTAATTGATGTACTGTGACTATTGAAATACCTACATACATTGTTTTCTAACGCACATTCTTATCATATTTTAAATAAATATAGAGAGAGTATTAAATTATAATTTTTATTGCGTGTTTATTACAATTCCATACACATTAATATATATTTTTCGGAATAATAACCTTGTGAATGAGAATTTTGATATATTCCACAATGGATCATATTTCTTCAGCTTAATTGTTAATAAACGTTGAAGCTCGTGTGTGTGTGTGATGATATTTTTTCACATACAATTCAGTAATTAAACAAAATACACACATATTAAATTCCACAAATCCGGTCAAGTAAACGCCATTGTTTGTTCCCTAATAGCGTTCTTTCAGGCGCTGCACTCTTTATCTTATCATCGTTTTCTTTTCTTTACATGCATTGTTTTACAGAGACACGCTTACACACTGTAAATAGGCTTTTAATTTTGCCGTGTTTATGAAAAACTAGTTTACAGAGATTAAAGTCTGACCCGAAGGGTTTGTAGGTGATATTTTTATAGAAAAAATTGACTCAATAATAAAAATATCAACACTTTTCGGATTTTCTATTTATTTATTTGTGCTAAAATGATATTTTGTCAGATTCCCACAAATCGTTGTTGCTCCAACGATATCTTAGCAGGCTATACAACTGGATGTATAAATATCAAGATGACGGACAAAGCAGATGAGTTTGACTGATGCAACATTGGAATTAAGTTGATTAACAGTTTTTAAACAACAGTAATGGAGAGCGATGTACACATATTATATCGAGAATTCAACACGAACTGACATTTAGTGCACTTAATCTCACACAAACTCGTCCACTTGGTCCGCCATCTTGATATTTATACATCAAGTTGTATAGCCTGCTAATATAATGGTGTTATCGTCACACTTTGTTCTCATTTTTCAATGATAATACGTTTCATTTCTACATTTATTTATTTTATTGTAACTTTTTCTTCGAGGAAATTTTCACTTGGATTATTACAACCCTTCCTCGTTATACAAAATGTCGCTCGTTAAGACAGTATTTTTTAAGATAATTTTATTTTAATCAATCAAGGTCTTATGGCGGAAACACCGATGACAATGAAAATTTACATGTTTATTGTCTTTTGTGTGCAATTTTCAACATTATGTGCAATTCTTAATGCGAAAATGTGCTTTCCATTGTATTATTTTAAAATATCACTTTCATCTTAATATTATTCACCGAGCGTTAAGTTATTTAAAATATTATCATAATTATTATGTGACAACGGCCGTATTAATTATTTATAACGTGTACTTATTTTAAAGCAGTGTCTAGACATTTAAACATTTCTATGAAAACACAGTTATATAATATGTAAAACTTGTCCAACCACATAATATCTCCAGTTGTGCATGAAGTTTACAGCGGAACTATAAGTTTCTTTCGTAAATATGATTATTTCCATAGTGAAGAAATTATTTATTTAATAATTTCGGGCGTGTCATTATGTATATTCGAGTAACGGATTTATTTTTTCTGCACTCTTGTCTTAAAAAATATATTTATTCAAGCAGAATTTCACAGGTGAATGTTTCGATTAGAATACCTGAATGAATGTTCAGGAATGTGTGTCATCAAGTCCGGACATTATACAGGTGACCGTAATTAAATGACATTATGATTAACTCGTTAAATCGAACATAATTGTTGGAATTTAACACCAGGTTTTATTATAAACAAGTCCCAATGTATATTTTCTATGAACATTTTGAGTAATAAATGATTGCATATAATTTTTTTATGTATGTAGAGCAAATATCATACTTTAGACACGCCCAGAGGTCAGATTACTCACCAAGAGCTATGATTGGTCACACCCATAGATGTGCCAAATTAAACGATAATTAAATTACACTTTCCGCAGATAACTATGTCCGATATTAGAAGACATAAATGACAAATTTTGACAAGTGTAAAGGTGAACTAACTTATCGCAAACAGCTGTGATTAGTTATAATATGATATTTTGCGATGTGACCAATCACATTAACATAATAAATATTTTTCTACACTACTAAAGAAATTTTTTCAATGGCAATACTTAAATATTAACGTCATTCATTTTATCTTGTTAAAATTGAAATTCTCTTTACAAACAATCGTATTGACACACAAGCAACACTAATTGTCTCACTCAGACTCGTCTACTTGGTCCGCCATCTTGATATTTATACATCCAGTTGTCCGGCATTCTTACCGTCGATAACGCTATATCCCGTTCTAAAAAAACATGTCTTTACAGTAAGTAAATTATAAAAAAATCGCCACTGGAAAGAGTAATTTAATTTTCGTTCAATTCGGCACATTTATGGCTACAGTATAAAATTATTATTGTCTTATGATATTACCAATCACAGCTGTTTGCAGTGATTTAGTTCGCGTATCTAAATGTATTATTAATATTAGTCATCGTGATAGATTTTCTTCAATGTACCGTCCATCTTTTTTGAAGTCGTGATTTTTCAGATACAATCTGACATTATTAAAAAATAGGAATAGACATTCGAATTGTGCATTTTAATGCCAAGGTTGAGAAACGAATGCTTTGTGATAATATTATACTTTCGCTCATATACTATTAATGATTTTTTTTGGTTTATAATCGGGATAAATCATAATAAGATGATGATTGTCGGTCATGGAGACTGGGTGACCCCAATTTGTGAACCGAACCCCGCCTTCTGGGCGAAAGTCATGTAACCCCCTTTGGTCACCAAGAATGTCACTTGGTCATCATTGAGGTCTGAAATATTATTATTATAACACCGGTTACTTACTTATTATAATAATAAGAAATTACAAGCGTAGAGGTGAGCTAACTTATCGCAAACAGGTGTGTATTGGTGATATTATAGTTGTTGCGGTGTGACAAATCAAGATCCTTGATCACTTTAACATATTAAATATTTTTCCAACAATACTTAAAAAACAAGAGAAAATAATTTTTTTTTCAATGGCAGTACTTAAATATTAACGTCATAATTAAATTCTTACTTTTACCTATAATTAATTACATAATCTATTTAATTTATTTTGTTAAAATTGAAAGTCTCTTTACACCACCGATATTAGAAGGTCGGACAAGTGGATGATGAATATAAAGATGACGGACCAAGCAGATGAGTTTAACAGAGACAACACTAAGTCGTGTCGGCGATTTACGCGCCAAATACGTTTCTTCAAGATTTAGCTCGAGCTACCAGCTGTCAAAATCCAGCTCGCCGATATCCAGATGTTATATTTAAATCTCACTCTATCCCCCATTCCAGTTTCCAGAAGTTCTCTTAAATGCTTGCGATACACACTTCGAAACCGCTCGGCTATAAGCTTTGACACGCCTTCAAGAAACGGAATATTTGTATATTCCGTTTCAGAACACTAGATTCGTACAATATAGCACACGATTTAACACGACTTGAAGAAACTGACTCTAACTGTGTCTATCAAACCACCGCCACCGATATGAATGCCTCACAACTGGATGTATAAATATCAAGATGGCGGACATGTACGTGCAGTCTGAGTGAGATGATTGGTCAGAAGGAAAACCAATCGCGTCGAATCGATTGGTGTAGCCTCTGTCAAACTCATCTGTGCCGTGCTCCTTCCCAATCACTATAATATCGGTGGTGACGCCCAAACTCGTCTGCTTGGTCCGCCACCTTGATATTTATACATGCAGTTGTCTGTCATTCTTATCGGCGGTAATGAATGATCTCAAATGATGTCATATGAATAAATCACAATTTTCATATATGTATGTAATATTGCATACATAAATGTTGCCATTGTTGAAGAATTTTTTTATGACATTTAAGTTAATCGATTATTTAACAATACAGTAATGTAACCGTTCAATATTCGAATAATATTAAATAAGGTGATATTTTTCGTTAATTGTTTATTTCCTGTGAAATGTGAATTCCATATTTGTCGTCCAGGAGGAAATGCATTGCGAGGCACGCGCTTCCTTTGGCGGCCACTTTGAGACTTCCATTTGTTACTTGCAGAACAACATTACATGTCTGTACTTTTAATTGCTCGACTTCCTCTGTTTAAATGTATATTTATAGCCGTTAATGCCACCATGTGTGTAGTTTTCGCTTCGTAAACTTCTCCTCTCCGGCCAAACATCTGCACGATTCACTCTCACAATATTTTCACTCTCGAGAAAATAATATTAAATCACACCACACATCATACATATTACAAATAAATATATTTTTCACAAGCGTGTCAACGACTTATCTATTACATAATATCGAGACTATTTCGTAACTAAAAGTCATCCTATGTAACATTTTCACATTTCACGCAGTGGGAAATTCAATTGTTGAGATGTTAACTCGGTCATATACTTACAATTAAACCTATTAATTAATTTAATCATTTGTAATACCGGGTTAACATCAGTTAATAATTATTACAGGTTTTTGCACTTTCGCTTCCTATATCTGATTATAATACATACGTGACAGATAAATCATAATATTGAATTTTTATCCGTTGCATTCTTTTTGTATGGTTGGATAATTTAATGTTTGTTTTGTTGGTATCTTTAAATGGAAATATTATTGAAAGGGTCATTACATCTATATTTATTCCTAAATTAGATTCTCATATATTTTTTGATCTTGTATATGTTATGTTTTTTTTAAATATGTATAAAAATGATTAAATATACATACATACATGTGTATACTTAAGAGTTCTCCCGTTATTCGTGACTCTTGTCATATTTTTTTAAGATTTTTTGTTTATTTTCTACGAAACTGAGAGAACTTACTGAAGTCGTAATATTTTCTAGATATGAAGAATATCTAAATTATTATTTTTTAATTATTTTGTTATATTAGAGACGATTGATTCGACACACCAACAAACTCGTGTAGAACTTTAACATATGTATGTTTTTTTTAAATTTAACCTAATCGTTGTTAATATGCAATGCTGTTTATTCAGTCGTAGTTTAATTTTAAAAGCAGCCGTAACTGCGACCAAAAATATAACTATTGTTGAAGCCCTAAACTGTCTCGATGACTCGGATACAATGTACTTTTATCTATATAAGCGCCATGCAATATTACGTCGTACATTCGAATATGCCCGGTCACTAATACATGTACATATTCTAAAGCCTATACATATCGCCTGCTCCAGTGTATAAAATCGTAAGTGCAAAAAAAATCTGTGTGCTCTTAGGTCTTAATGGAACTGAGCCACATATTCAATCTGGTAACACTGCCTGTCACGTGTCACTCGGTTTAAATATTATTAATAAAATATAAAAATTTACGATTTTTGCACTTACGATATTATACGCTGGAGCAGGCGATATACATGAAAATTGTAGTCCCTAAAATCCGACAGGTTCGATAATCCGACACTCGAGAGAAACATGATTTATCTTACAAAAACATCGGCAATGATCATGTAAATTGTTTACATAGTGAATATAACGAGCAACTTTTAATATCGCTCTTTAGCATATTAAGGCCCGGTTTCTTCAACTCGTGTAACTCGGCGATTTACGCGCCAAATGCGTTTCTTCAAGATTTAGCTCCAGCTACCAGCTGTCAAAATCCAGCTCGCCGAAAGCTGGATGTTATATTTAAATCTCGTGCTATCCTCTCCATTCCAGTTTCGCCTGTATAAATATTCTCTTGAATGCTTTGGATACATACATTTGAACCGCTCGGCTGTAGCTTTGACAGGCGCTGAATAAACGGAATATTTTTATATGACAAATATATTTGTACAATCTCTTGCCACGTAGCATGCGATTTAATACCACTTGAAGAAATGGCTCTAAGTGAAATACAGTGTACTGTTATTTGAAAGATAGACAAATGACAGTTAAACATATGAGCGGTAGAAGCAGCGCCCCAAGCGGCTGACACACGAAACCCTTGGTGCTACATCTCATCTGCGCCTGCTATGGTTTTGACATCTTTTATAGTATTATTAGCATCTCTATATATGAAATCCTACATAACCCATATTACAATAAGTGTGAGACAGTAAAAGTATTTCCCCAGTAGAGTAGTCTGATCTTAATTAGTGTCGGCGTGTGAGTTGTCAGGTGAAAATTCACATGGATTGCAATATAATGATAAGTATTGCTATGCCATGTCATGTTACCTCACCTCTGTTACAGCTTTTTGCTACATTACGACAGCCGCAAACTAACGGTCGTCCCGCTATCAATTCTATATATATTTTCACACAAGAAAGCTACAATTAAATCAACCTAAATCCCGATAGAATAAGCTTCTGTGTGGCGGACACAAAAGCCATCCGATTTCACATTGATTTGACAAAATAATACTGATCCAGCAGAAGGGTCACTTCATTAATTCTTCTATTATAAGCAGAGTCCGCCAAAATTTGGCACTTATTTTTACAAAGTAAGTAAGCTCTAAAAAAAGTGACAAAAATGACATTTATTGTGGCACTTTTAAAATTATAAAGCAACCACTAATAAATTGATTTCGTTATTCAAACTACAATATGTATATATTTCTATTAAATTAACCATATTGTTTATATACAAAAATAAAACCAAACGTACATCGGTGTTATGGAATGAAAATTTTTACTTAAAAAAAATCGTATCAAATATGTATAGTAGATTCTCTTAAACCTAGGTTTTAATATTTGATTATCAAAATATCGTAAATTCATTTAATTGCCCTCCATTTTTACGTTATTGTACGTTTTTCTGCTTTTACTCGTTTTAAACGTCTCATATTATAATTTATAGATGCACTAAGTAACTGAGAAAATTCACCAGGATATATAATACAACTTTACTAAATTATTTGTTGTATTGTCGATTGAAAAATTAAAAAAAATACGTGGTAAAATATTTTATATATAAGACAATTTTCTTCTTGATTTTTCGCACTTTATTGCCTTATATATGTATAATAATTTCACCCTTTGGTTTACTAGCTAATATATGCTTCAATAAAATTATCCTCTATATCACTAATTAAGAATGTGAATAATATTTTTTTCACAGTGTCCGTACACACAGCTTTAAATGGAAATATTTGCCGTATGAATAGGTGTTTTGTTCGTTTAACTGCAAGTTATATCACGGCACAAGGCCGATTGTCCATTGAGGGCAAAGTGGATGGATGGATAGATGGTTAGATGGACAAATGGATGAATGTTCCCAGTTCGAACCCCATCAAAAGATAAAGAATAGTCAATTGGACCAAATTGCAGAAGCGGTGCTGTGAGACTCGCAAATCTCCTTCGTTTACATCTCTATTATTGCTCCTGCAAATGCTCTATTCATCTTTTAGGTGACCTAATAAATACTCTGTGACCTTATTTGTTATTTTGATACGTGTTGTTATATGCAGGATGGTTGTATATTTGCTAGCCTTGTCTTTGAATTTATGTTTAACTTTCCAAAATTCAGTTAATATGTCACTTGTTGAAATAATCACCTTGTACACCAAAGAAAATGAACTTAAAAAGTTAGCTCTAATATTATATTTAAGCCAACATTTAACTTCTCTTGAAAAGTCAAAAACTGCATAGCTCTCCTTTTTACTATAGAGCTATACAGCGATGTTTTTAGATTTTACAGCGAAAAATTGATAAATAAACCAAATATTTTATTTACGGCGAGCTTTTTTGAGAGTATTTTTGAAACATAACAACGTGTTAATTAATTGTCTGTCGGTGATCTTAAAACTATTACTAGTTACACAGGTCACCGACTTAATAATCAGTATTTACCTTACAATGCAGGAAATCAGAGTAAACCTGGATCAAGACGATTGATCGGGATTTTATTAATATTATTCCTAATCTCTCAGTCGTAATAACTGATCAAATTTAAAAAAAAAGTTATATTTATAGCCACGCGTCTTATCCCCTGAGCCATTACGCTGGTTAATTAGATTTATCTAGTAGAAGTGTCATGCGTATTGTTTTCATATATTGGAACGTTGTCGTGCGCATATTATACATATACATCACACATACGCGGGCTGTGGCCATCTGCAACATTGTAGTCCCCTAAATCCGATACGTTCGATAATGAAATGACGGTGAAATGTTACAAGAAATATCGACAAGTGACAGGTAAACAGTACAAGCGATAAAAGCAGCGCCCGAAGGAAATCTTTAGTAAAAAAATCATCTTTATCTCCCATGTTTTTGACGTCTTTTAAAGTATTACATGGCGAATTAAAGAAGTTAGTACAAAGTGAGATTTTGTCTCTAATCAAAGCATTCAAAAAGTATTCATTCAGTTAACATTCGCAAAGCATTCAGTTAACATTCGCAATTCTGCCATTATTGATGCTACGTCTGAAAGAAGTGCTAATTGTAACTGAGGTTATAATAATATTAGTTTATGAGAGAAGTCGTTTACTCAATTCGGGCCGTCAAATTAGCAAAGGTCAAGTGTTGAGTTCAATTAGAGGAGGCGGCCCTTGGACCTGTTATTCTCCATCATACTAATGCAATCTATAATGCATTCAATGGATTATTTCACCTTGACAATTCAAGTATGAATATAATCCGAGCTAATCCCATAATGAAATTGAACCGATTGGACAATTGGATGCCTCTTTGTATAGAATATATTCATAGATGCTCTGATTCTCGAATAGACCATCTCATGCACATTTGTTTGACTTATTTTTGACCTTGTTTATTTATATTTTGTTACAGGGCATAAATGTCTCCAATGGCTCTCGGATTGCTACTTTGCATATTTTCAATTTTGAAATATGGTGAGATTATACTCGGCTTAAAATAAATCTTCAAAAGTATACTAATTAATTTAATTTATTTTAGGAGTTGGAGCAGCAAATTATGCACCTTCGTTCACTGACGATATGCAAAATTTGGTCCTATCAGAAAATACACCAGTAGGAACAGTAGTATACACTTTACACGGGACAGATCCTGAAAATTCAACCGTATGCTGTTTGTTATTCAATCTAATAACTACCTATCTTATCAATATTCTAATAGTGTTGTTTTTCAGGTGACATACGGTTTATTTGGGACTGATCGCTTTAAAGTCGATCCGATAACGGGTGAAGTCACTTTAATTCAACCCTTAGATAGAGAAGTAATGTTTCTTATTAATTTACCAAACGTTTTAAATTGCTAATTATAATTTACTTTTAGATAAATGATACATTAGTGTTTAACATATCAATCGAGGATGTTGTTGATAATGATAATAACAATGTTGTAGTATACACTGTTGCAGTCATTGTGTTTGATGAGAATGATAATGCACCAGAATTTAAAAACGTAAGTCTTATTATCAAATTTATTTTGCTATCTATAAACTTATCGTATGTGAAAAATAAACCAATAATATAAGAGAGTTTCTTTTATTCTGAAAAAGACGGTACATATATGCATATAATTATTTAAATGGAAGTTGCTGGTGCGAAAAGCCTCAGTTCATCGAAATAAATAATTCTACACGTTCGTTTTGGTTCAAACTTCTATTAATTTATTTTAGAGCCCATTTGAAGCAGATGTTTTAGAGAATGCTACAATAGGAACTACTGTTCTCAAAGAAATTTACGTTCAAGATAAAGACAGCTCGGGGGAAAGTATCGAAGTTGAATGTATTGCCACATCTCAGGTTATTTATAAATGAATTAAATTTTTTTTCTTTATTATTGTTATTTTAAATCCATTATCATTTATTATTTGTTTCAGTGGGCTGAAGCATGTACAGTATTTGAAATTGTCACACACAATTCATCTCAAAATGAATTCTTTGGATCTCTCATATTAAAAGCTCCATTGAATTATAATATAAGACATTCGTATCAGTTTCAATTAAGAGCATCAGTAAGTATTGTATACACATATAGTTTTTAATTCATCATTTAAAAATGTATCTTATTCATTACTTTTTAGGATGGCAGCCTAAATTCAACCACGGGGGTTGAAATTAGAATTGTAGATATTCAAAATTTACCACCAGTATTCACTGGATCCCTGGCGGCTCTTTTAAATGAAGATGTTCCTATTGGGACATTAGTTTTAACAGTTCACGCAAAAGATGGAGATAGGGCACATCCAAGAAATATAAGTTATGATTTACTTTCAGGTAATAATTATAATTATACTATTTTTTTAAATAAATAATAACAACTATTATATTTTCACTAGATCCATATGACTATTTTATTTTGGATAGTACAACTGGAGAGTTAAAGACAGGGAAATCTTTAGATAGAGAAGCTTTACAAGATAGTTCAGCTCCTTTAAACCTAACCGTCAGAGTAAGTAATATTATTTATTAATTTTTATGTAACTTCTATTCAAATATTTTTTTATTAGGCTCGTGAAATCATCGATAATCGGCCAGTCGATAGTAATATTACATCAGCCACAGCTACAATTACTATTACTATTCGAGATGTGAATGATGAACCTCCAAAATTCAACAGGAAAGAGTATTCGGTTGAAATTCCAGAAAATATACCTTTTGGTACTCCATTACCAAATCTTGACATGAGTGTTACGGATACTGACCTAGTAAGTTTAAAATTACTTTTTTAATTCTTTGAATTACTTGATTTATTTATACACCTTGTTATTCTAGGGACAACACTCTGAGTTTTCTTTAAGACTAAATGATCCTTCTGGAGCATTTGTAGTTGAACCACAGCAAGCAACTGGTTCCACTCAAGTTAGTATTAGATTATCAAATGTCACATTGGATTATGAAAATCCAAATCAAAGGAAATTCATAATTTTGGTAAGTAGCTCATATATTAAATTTGATCATCGATCGATATTTCCATTTTCACATTTATTTTAGGTAATAGCAGAAGAACTTTATACTGCTCCCCAACTTTCCTCCACAGTCACAGTAACGGTGACTGTGACTGATGTTAATGACAATGCTCCTGTATTCAAACATGTTTCTTTTAATGCATCGGTTTCTGAACAAGCTGTCGCAGGAACATCAGTTTTAACAATAACAGCTACAGATCGAGATCATGCCAGGTAAATATTTTAACAATATTTTTGTCATATATACATCTAAATGTATAATTTATTTATAGATTTGGCACAGAAGGCATAGTATATGAACTTTCTGGCAGTGGATCTGATCTTTTCAGTGTAGATAACAGGACCGGTGTTATCACAGTTACATCATGCGAGACTCCTGGTGAAACACCTTGCCTAGATTTTGAAACTCGTCCGGATTTCTTTTTAAATTATAAAGTATAAACATGAAATAAATTAATCATTACATTTTCAGGATTGTGTATTTTATTCTGATTATTTTCTTTAAAGGCAACAGATGCAGATGGTTCTGGACAAAGCACAGTAATTCCGTTGAAAATATCACTGTATGATACCAACGATAATCCACCGAAATTCCGCAGTGATGTCTATAAATCTTCCATAGACGAAGGGGCTTTAAGATTTGATCCTGAACTTAAGGTATTGTTTAGACAAATTAATTATACCAATAAAGATCCACGGGTTGTATGAAAGCATTTATTATAATCCGTAATAGGAAAATTATGAATCTCATCAAAATGCTTTTGTAATGAGATTTATTGGATGGATAAAATAATTAAAATGATAAAATATTATTACAATTAATTTTTTAAGGTTCAAGCAACTGATCCAGATGAGTCCTCTGTGATAACTTATTCAATTGTTGATGGTTTAAATACAGACCCATTTTGGGTTGATAGTACAACTGGTAAAATAGGTGTCAATGGAAATAATAGTTTAGACATGAAAAATGTAAATGGTGACCATGTAACGTTAATAATTCAGGTAGTGTTCAATAATATTTTATTCTTATTATAGTACTGGAATAAAATCTAAATATGGTAACTTTCAGGCAACTGATGGAAAATACAATGCCACTTGTTCTGTAGAAATAACTATTAAAGATATAAATAATAATGCTCCTATTTTCGAAATAGACCATTACAATTCATCTGTTTCAGAAGATGCAGAAATTGGTATGTGTGTGTATTTTCATTATGTAAACTATCATATTGAAAAAAAATTTTTTTACAGGAACTGAAGTTATTTCTTTAAAAGCGCACGATAATGATAGCGGAACTAATGCTTTAATTAAATATTATATTCAAAAAGGAGCTCACGATGATTTCGGCATTGAGAAAGACACAGGAAGAGTTACTGTAACCACAAAATTAGATTATGATCGAAGACACACTTATCAATTATTAGTTATTGCTGTTGATCAAGGTATGAATATGGGATTTAATTTAAAAAAAAAAACAATAACAACTGATTGATTAATAGGTACTCCAAGTCAAACTGGAACAACCGTCCTCACAATAACAGTCTTGAATGAAAATGACAAACCACCGTATTTCTTCCCGCAAACACAGAAAACTGATGTAAATGATGATTTGTTTATTTTAAAATTGAATTCCTATTAATTCAATTAAATTAGGTTTCAGCTAATGCAGCGATAGGTGAAGTAATACATAAACTAGTTGCTGTCGATTTGGATATTAAGTCACCAGAAGATCTTAAATTCCAAATTGGTCATGACCCGATTACTGCTGTGGACAAAACTGGAAAACAAGTATGTTTCAAATATGTATTTAAAAATTTTTGTTTTTGCCTATTTATTATATTTTAAAATAATTATTTCAGGTTCCAGAAGCATCTGTTTTCAAACAATGGTTCTTTGTTGAGAATGATGGACGTGTTAAAGTTGCCCGTCAATTGGACAGAAATGTAGCAGCAGTTATTACACTTCCGGTCAGTGTTACTGATCTCTCAGCTCCGAGACTTCAAATATCTTACGGTATTTATAGCAAATTCGGTAATTATGATAGATGCAGAAAATTAACCAATAAATATATTTCTTATTAGGATTGTTGATTATAACTATCGTCGATGTGAATTCATCCCCGCCGTCATTTAGGCAAAGTCAATACATTGAAAAATTCACTGAAGAATCACCACCGAATACAACTCTAGCTACATTCTATGCAACTGATTTAGACTCCAGCATTTCTCACTATGCAATTGAACCTCCCAATTCCTATTTTCAAATTGATAATATTACAGGTAAATACTGCATATATATAATATTGGAAAATTAATATTTCTTGACACATTTTCAATGATAATTTACTTTATTATATTAGGAGTAGTAAGGTCTACACAAAAAATAGATTATGAGAGTATTCATCAAATTAACTTTACGGTGGTAGCATATGATATGGGTGTACCTCAGTTATCTACTTCAGCTCATGTTGTAGTCAATGTGATAAACACCAATGATGAACAGCCTGTTTTCACTGAAGATGCATACACAACCACACTTTTGGAAAATTCTCCCGCAGGCACACTAGTTATTAAAGTCCATGCCGAAGATAAAGACGAAGGTGTGTTTAATGAAGTCATCTATGATTGATTATAAAATATATATTGTATATTATTGCATTTATAGGTGTTTTTGGGGAAGTAAAATACAGTTTCTCAGATCAACCACCAACATTATTTACGATTGATGCCGATACCGGTGTGATCAAAGTAGCGAATGGAGCAATTATAGATAGGGAGGAAAGTGATAGTATTTGGCTCCGAGTTAAAGCTGTGGACACAGCACCGACAAATTCTAGAAAAGAGAGTGCAGCTTCTGTAAGTCTTTTTATTTTACAATAAATAAATATGCTCATCTTATTGGTTTCATGAAAGCGTTATTTTGTTTGTAGGTTCATATTAAAGTATTAGATCAAAACGATAATTCGCCAAAGTTTGCTCAAAAAACGTACAAAGCTTCTGTAGCTGAGAACTTACCATTAGATCCACCGGCTACAATTCTTCAGGTTACAGCTGAAGATAAAGATGCATTGATAAATGGTCAAATAATATATACAATTGCGGACCAAACTGAAGAAGGTATTTATTCTGTGAACATACATGATTTTTTTAAATCTCTAACACTAATGTATTTAGGAGCTTTTCATTTGGATCCCGTTACGGGAATTTTGTACCCTTCTATGCCTCTGAAGGGCAACACCACTTATCATTTAAAAGTCTTGGCCACTGATGGGAATGGAACGGGACCTCACTTTGATACAGCATCTATTGACATTAATGTACAAAGTATAAACCAACATATACCGGTGTGGGTAAACCCCGAAGCTTCAACATTGGAAATTCCTGAGGTGGAGTTTTTTTTTTTTACTCAAAGTGAATTTGTAATATGAAATAATGAAAAAAATTTTTTAGAATTTAGCTCAAGCTGACATTTTACTGATTACTCTAAAAGCCACTGACGAAGATCCCGGAGAAAATGGTCAAATTAAATACTACATAAAAGTTGGTAATAAGAATGTCCATGAAACAAACGAGTTTTCACTAGATGAAATCACCGGTGAATTGAAGACTCGAGTTTTCTTAGACAGAGAACAAAAAGATAGCTATCAAGTAATATATTTACAATATAAATACTCAAAATATATTCATATCAATTTAATTATATATTTTTTGCAGTTAATTCTTGTTGCTATGGACCAAGGATCTCCGTCTCAATTAGAAGCAATAAAAGTGTTGACTGTGGTTTTGAAGGATTCAAATGATAATAAACCTGAATTCCAAAAAGAGCACTATGAATTTTCTATATTAGAAAATCAAACTATTGGAATGATAATAGGTATGTTTTACCTGAAAGTATATAGGGAATAAATTCTACATGATTTTTCTCTATCCGCAGGCACTGTTAAAGCATCAGACAAAGATGAAGGCGACAACGGTAAAGTGTATTACCACATTATCCATGGTAATGAAAAAGGCCTTTTCTCTATGGACAGAACTCAAGGAATAATCAGAGCGAATTGCTCTTTTGATAGGTTATTAATCTTTTATTTATTATTTATACATAATTGTAAAAATAAAAATAAAATACATTGATTATTTTTTAGGGAAGAAGAAGCGGAATATTTACTTACAATATTTGCAAGTAATGAACCGATTTTAAGTGAAAATGCTATCCCGATGGTTGCCATTACACAAGATTCTTCAGATGAAATAGTAACGATCAACGATACAGTCATTTACAAAACCGAAATTGATAGAACTGTAACTCACGTAGATATTAAAATTCTCGATGTAAATGATAATCCACCGAAATTTGAAAAATCCATTTATTATGCTGGTAAATTTTAATACAAACAATTGATTTGATTAAATGCTAATGAAATTTTACTTTTCAAGGAGTCAAGTCTGTGGCTAAACTCAACGAACTCATCATTCCAGTCAAAGCATATGATCCCGATTTTGGAAGTAACGGAACCATATCTTATTTAATCGCTGCTTCAAACCTCTACAAATATGGCAATTTAAACTCCAGTGGATCTATTGTGCCATCGCCATTCAATATTACTCAAGAAGGTAATTCATTATTTTATATAAAAATATTATTACTAAAATATTAAATTACTCAAATAAACATACACTTTTTTTTATATATATTTGTACAATTCGTTGTATACTCTTTCATTTTTTATATGTTTATGTATTTAATTTCACTTTAAAGGATCACTCGTGACTGCTGCCATCATGGCAGAATACAATCAAGATAGATTTGTATTAAATATAATTGCTAGAGAAATACAAGAACCTTATCGACAGGCAAATGCGGATGTTCATGTAAGTTATTACATACACATTATCAATAAAAAGTTATTTTTTAACTAAAAATTATGAAATTCAAATAGGTGTGGATTGTTACTGAAGATCAACTTATTAAAATGGTATTTAATAGACCGTGCAGTGAAGTTAACAAACAACAAAATGAAATTATGTCGAGATTATCGAATGCTACCAGGGCCATTGTCGTAGTTAACGCCATCAAACATTACCCACAGTCAATTCCCAAGAAGTAAATATATCAATATATTAATTTTAATATATACGGACAGTTCATGAATATTTTTTTTTTATAGGTGTGACTTTTATGTGACGTTTGTGGATAAAGACACAAAATCAATTTTGGTAGTCGATCGAGTTATAGGCATGATCGATGCTCAATTCGACCAATTGAAGGATTTCTATGATAACTCCGGAATCGAAACTGTAGGCGCTACTAGTTCCGTTGCAAAAGGTGCATTATCAAAATTAGTCTTAATTTGTTAATAACATGATGCATGGTTCAAATTAACAATTTAATAAATAATTTGTGAATTTCACAGGCACTCTGGAACCATTTGATCCAGCTTTAGCTGCATTGATCGCACTTCTTATTGTTTTATTCACTGGTATTGTCACTTTCATTGTTGTATGCAGTTGTCTCAAACAATGGTGAGTTAAACAAAGTATATTGTCGTTTTTAGACCATAAATAATATTAAAAGCCTTTTTTTAATAAATAATATTGGATATGTATGAATAAACTATGGTATCTATATACTTTTTTATACAAAACAGTTTCGGCGAGTATGTAATCAGTTATTTATGAACTTTCAGGGTATTACCTTTACCCAGTGAACCGACTGCAGGCGAAAAGGGTTCTGTGAGAGAAAGAAGTAGAAGATTACTGCAAGAGTTAAGCAGTACAGAAAATCCCCTATGGGCGGAACACAAATTACGACTATACGAAGAACAAGAGTTGACAATGAATGTTTTTGGGGAAAACAACGAAGGATCTCCTGAAAATCTACCACCTGTAAATATGATCTCCTAATTAATATTTTACATTGACTATTTTTTTTAATTTCTATATAAATAAAATTCAGGTTGATAATACGTACGCTACAATACAAGGAAGCGGAGAGAGAGATTATGCAACTCTGAACTCACCGAGAAATTCAGCGCCTACAGTTTCATCTGTGACGATGCAAACAGATAACAATACCACTCTAGAAGCAATGCTCGGCTTCCAAGGAAGTACATTTCAACCGGAAATCCCTCCAACTCCCGAGCCTCCTCCAAGACTAAATCATTTCCAAAGCGGTGGGCAGTAAATATCAAAATTAGTCAAAACAAAGGATAATAATATTTTGTGATAATTCATTAAGTTTGTGCCTTTCAAATAGTTATTTTACCAACATTGTAATTTTTTAGTGGATTGTTTCATTTATATCAATGAAACAATGTCACAATATGTCTGTAACTTTTGTTTACAATATACAAACTCTGCCTTATGATAAAATAATAATTGTCGCCAAACTGTGTCGAAAGATACTGTTTTCTCAATCGTGTCAATTTTACTTTTTCATGATTTTTCTAAATCTTATCAATTTACTATGTGCCAATTTTTCATTTCTTTTATAAACTTTTTGTGATTAATACATTCCATGTATACACATTATTATTTACGTTTAAAGCAACAATTAGTCCATTTTTTTTACCATCTGTTATATGCCTTGTTGTGAATTTGCCATAGTTAATAATTTAGACAGTAAAATATATTTGTGAATATGTACAACTATAAATGTGAATATTTAATAGACGTTTACCAATTACTGTAATATTATTATTTATTTAATATGTTTAGTTTACTAACAGTTGTAGATGTATGAGAATTTATACATATGTATATCGATGTGTTGTAAAAAGTGAATTTATTATAATATTAGTATCTGTAATATATTCATAAAATTATTTGGTGTTTTCATTGTGATCGAGACGTCATGTGTATGTAATATTAAAATCAGACCTTTTGCATATATTTACTAACATAAGGAAGAAATTGACTTTATTGATACTAAAGAAATTATACCATATTCGGAAGTTGAACACTTAAATATGAGATATAAAACTATGGTCAGAAAATTCCGATGATGAAGATACAAATATAAACGAAGAATATTGTGAAAATTTTAAATCAGAGCTTAAAGATTTGGAAAGTGAAAACGAGAATAAGGAGGATTCTCATAAAACTCATTAAAACTTATCACACGTAATTATCGGAAGAGAAAAGAAACCCCTTCACACAGGAATAAAACCATTCAGCTGTGATCAGTGTGATTACAGGTGTAGAGAAAAAGCCCAGCAAACATTTTACATAACAACACATTCTGGAGAAAAACTGTAGGTACAGCTGTATGATAAAAGAAATAAAAACTGTAATGTTTTTTTTTTACCGTAATGACTAAAATATCTCATTCAATTTTTGCTTGTGTAGATAAATTTTCAAATACAAAAAGGAGGATGGTGGTAGGTCATATTATCTTTACCAAATATACTAATAGAATACAGTGGTATCTCGACATATGAGTTTAATTCGTTCCCCAACTTTGCTCGTAACTCGAATCAAATTTTCCCATACAATTCCATACAGAGTGTCATTAATCTGTTCCAGACCCCAAAAAGTCCAAGCAAATACGTACCACATATTTTTGAATAAAAAAAAATGTATTTATAAATGACAAATATTTATTGTAGAAAATCAAAACAAGAATATAAAGAAATGAATTAGATTTGTAAAGTGTTACTTTGGCTTAATTTTCGTCACTGCTTTTCTCTTCACTGGTCTTTGTCTATTTCGCTAAACTTTTTTCGCCCTTACAGGGAGGCTGTTTAGAAAAAAATATATATTCCAGACCCATGGGTTTCTCTAGCTGATTGCTCGTATCTCAAAGCAAAAAATCATTCACTCGCGTGCTCGTATCTCGAAAAACTCGTATGTGGGGGCACTCGTATGTCGAGATACCACTGTAGTTTTGATTCCAAGAAAATTAATATACTTACATACAAGTCAACTATCTCTGTTACAAGTAAGTACTTCAAAATTATCGCTATATTTTAATATTATCTAATAATAAATTATTTGTAAATAATGTTGAAATAATCCACGGCTGGCCACACTGTACGACGTGTCATTATGACAGCTGTCAGATAATATTATGAAATAAACTTTGCCCCTCCACTGTAATGTAGTCGTAGTGAAAGTAGTTTATCGTGATATTAAACCTGTTCTAATCTTTTCCGCATTCGGAAGCCAATGCAAAGTCATTGTCCGATACAGCAACAACAACTTCATGGATCCCATATGTGAACTTCTCGATTCTTACAGCGGCCGAGACAAAGTACGTCTTGCTATTTAAAAAATATTAATATTTATTAATAATTCAATATATCTTCTATCGCAGGTGGTTCGTCTAGCATGTTACACACTTAAATTAGTCGGAAGCTTATCAAAACATGAAGGCCTTTTATCAGCGAGTAGTAAACTATCAGCAACCAGAGCCACCATGAGAATATTCGATGACTTGCCAATGTTGAAATATACATTAGAATATGGACTTGGCAAAGATGTAAATACATCTTTTTATATGTTATTAATTACCTATAGATTGACGTTTAGTTTATTTTAGGAACCTGATAAATATTCAAGTATTTTGGGTGTTTTGGGAAACGCCGCTGATCAATTATTTTTGCCTATCGAAAAAATATGTTGGCTGGCCGAATGCAAAATTTTAAAATTGACCGACAAGCAAACGGAATATTTTGACACAGCAAATACTGTATTGTGGGTGACGTCCTTGTATATTACTTTGATGAGGTAATTTTGATGAACTAATACGTAGTTAAATATGATTAATATTTAAAATTTGATTTAAGGTGTATTAAGCAATTGAAAGTAACCGCGATGCAAAAAGAATGTGTCATTGCATCGGACGTTGAGAAGCTAAAGATTCGGTATATATTTGAGTTAGTAACCTGTTTGAAATTATGCATGGACGTGACGCACGCTGTTAACTGTTTACCGGAAGGCTGGCTGTGGGGAGGAAAACTGGACGGGGTCAAAGTTGGAGCCATTGCGACAACATCTTCACTTATAGGCATCGGAATGTACTTTGCCAAAAAGAAGTATCTGAAATAATTAAATAGTACGCATTTATTCAATACCGCCAATATATTAGCAGGACATACAACTGGATATTTAAATATATTTAAAGTAGATTAGTTTGACAGAGGCAACACTAATCATCTCACTCAGACTCATCTACTTGGTATTTATACATCCAATTGTATGACCTACTAATATATCGGTGGTATCGATTTCTTGTTAACAAGCTGGACTTGGTTATAGTATTTTTACTGTGGAATTGTGACTGTGATCAATTTTGCATAATTTATTTAATAAATTTTTATTATCCACTAAAAAAAATTTTTTTTTAAGACACTAAAAATCAAATACATTGAAGTCATGCCAATGTGAATATTCAATCCTTCCTTAACTTATAATTATTTCCTTTGGATGGATTATATTAAAATATACTTCCCAAATGTTTTTCCAACACTTTGACTTTTATCAATGGAAAAAATTATATGTGAATACTAGAACTAGAGTGAACTTAATTGTTGAATTCTTAGTCTTCCTCCACATGTTACAATATTTCTGACTCGACTTTCATATCTTGAACCATCCTGTCCATCAAAGAAAGATCTTTCCGGAATCACCCAAAGCATGTCTCCATACTTTTAATATAAATTGTATTGGCGAATGTAATAAAATGATAAAATATTTCATCAAGAAACATTTTTTATTTGTATAAAATATTTAACCATAATAAAGCTTTATAAAATTCAATGGCCTCTGCAAATATAACTTAAAATTATTATTATAATAAATATAAATCACAATTTTATAGTTTGAAAATATCATCAATATTGTTGCAATAACAAGACTCTGTGTACAATTTAGAGCATGTATTATTTAGAATTTTCAGGAGATCTGCTATGGAATTGTTTTGGTCCTTCAGACTGGATACGCAATCGGTGATTGAATTTTTATATTTAGCGCAGGACTTTACCTCGATCACGTTTTCTAATAAGGTAAGATTTTTATTGAAAATTTCATTAGATTCCTGCGAATCTTTTTCACATACCATTTTTGCAAAAGCTAAATTGATACACAAAGCATATCTGGTTATGAATCGAAACCTATAATATAATAAATCAATTATTATATGTTGTGTACAAAATAAACATGTTAAACTTACATCATACTCGGTGCTTTATTCTGAACGATCCTCATTGCTTTTAATAATCCCCAAGCCGGCTCCTGGCACCATTTTTCCAAAATTACTGTATTCTGACCAATCATCCTTTTTTGCGATTCAACATCCAACGTGTTATCACACAGCATAAATATCATTTGACAGACCCAAAGACACGTTTCAGGTTCACACGAACAGCTGATAATAAATATTCATTAAATTATATGATCAAATTATATAATATTGAGTAGTCTACCTCGGCTCGAAGCTTTTAAGAGTTTCAAGAATGTTTTTGTAAAGTTGTTCGTATATGTTTGCTTGAAATTTTTCCTTTTTCAGAGAATTGTAAGAACCAAATGCTGCGAGTAATGACAGGTTTGTAAGCAAATATTCAATAGGAACAATGACACTGTCTTCCCATTTATTTATCACGCTCATCCAATCACCTGCAATATGACAAATTGCATCTTAATTTTGTATGGGACCGACGATTGCTCATTTATAAAATATATCTATGATTTTTATCTATTGTTAAAAATAGTGATTTTAATATAAATACCTCCTTGTTTCAAATACACAGACAATGCTTCTTCGGCAAGACACGCAAAAGTATCACGTTGAGTTACTTGTAACAAGCCTCCGATCATAGAGAAAACACACAATTTTGAGGTTTTCCTAATCCATTTTAAGAATTCCTAAAAAAATATACACGTTATTCAATCTAAAATCTATAGAATACATTTTAAAAGAACACATACTTGTTGAGTGATTTCTAAAAAAATTGTCATGTTTAACATTGTAATAACCTCACTGATCATAAATGAGCATTCAACCGATTTTTGCAACTCTGTAGTATTGTCTGAAATAATTTTTTAACAAATTAAAATTTTAGTTCTATAGATTGATCAAAAATATAGTTATGTATATTTTTAACCCAAAGTCATGATGGTGCTTTCGATTCGATTCAATAAATCGTATATATTTTGAGCAAGTATATTTTTGTCTTTTCCAACGTCTTCGGTTCCTTGAATCAATGAAGACATGGCATTCACCCATCCTCGTACCAGACAGCAGCGTTTACTTTGCCACTCCCCATTGCTCTCGCTATTCTCCACCAATCCACCGGCAGTACACACCAATCTATAATATTTTCATGGATTAAATACAATCATAAAATTAATCAGCCAACTAAAATACATACGGAACAAGCAAATTTGAAGAAAACGGTTCACATGAATTGCTCATTGTCATTGTGAACCAAACGACCATGTCTTGAAACTGTTCAAATTTCAGCTGTGACCATGGAAGCAATAAAGCATTATCCAAAACCTGCACAACACAATGGTTTTGAAAAATAATTTAGATTTTTAAACATTCCATAAAGAAGAATAATATTCACCTGTTGACTGGGTTTTAATCTATACAAAAGTGGGAGAATTGGTCCTAAAAATGTTGAACTTATTTGTGGAGGGAATGAATTGTACCATTCCAACCATTTAATATTTCCCAAGCAATGAGCGGCAAACGAATGACACATCGGTTGGTTAATTTTACTCACCTACAAATTAATTGAATAAATACTTCATAATCGCATCATAATCATTAACGTACTTTGATCATTGTGAAAAATTCTTCATAAGACATCCAGTGGCCATTTTCTTTGGACCATGGTAAATTTTCCAAAGCGAGATGTATTTTATGCAGAATATGAGCTGGAGTGTTTCCTTGTATGCGAATAAAAGATTCGATATACCATTGCCAGACGAGTTGTAGGAAATAATTCGTACTGCCTGAATAAAAATTGTTTCGAATTGAATGAACCATCAACATAATGTAATATTATTAGATGCAAATATGTACCTGGAAGTGTTTTAATACAGTAGAGAATCGTTTCAACTAAAGCATTCAAAATAATATCGGGCGAATCGTCAGGTAGCCATGGCATTAAAACTGATTGTCGACCCAAGTCTCCCATCGAAGGACATGATTGAACTGGACCGCCCCACCAGGGAACCAACCAAGCATCCCAGAGCGACCTCATAGAATTGAAAACAATTGCCGAAACTGAAATATATGATAATTTTATTAATTGGTCAAAATATTCATGCAGTGCAAAAAAATTTTTTCCTTTCAAATCTTAATAAAGAAAACACTTCTGTAGAAAATATTTAAGAATTGTATAGCCACTCATTATGAAATCAAACACAATCATAAGCAAAGCTTTGATTTTAATTATTGGATAAATCTTAAAGAATACTAACTTTGGCTTGTCAAGAGCGGCGGTTCTTCAAGCATCGATGTGCTTAGTATTAGTACTGATAGTAAAGCACCAAGTCTGGCAGTTATAAAGTCGTAAATACTAAACCGACTGTACAGGCCGTGAGATTCCCAGATGCAACGCCAGATCCACCAATTTCGACCGATCATTTGTAATATATCACTTGCCTGTGCAATTTAATAAACTATGTATATTCGATTCTAACTAGGAAAACATATTTGACGATAAAATACCTGTTGTTTAGTTACAAGGGTTGGATATGTCTCAATAACTGTAAAAACGTGTTGCCAAGAATTCGGCGGTAACTTCTTTTCAATTGACAGAGCTGCAAAGTTTGTTAGTACTTGCGTCAAATGTATGGGAAATTCCCAAGCCAATACTTTTGAAAGGTGAATGCATAGAAGCTTAAAAACAATATTCAAATTATGATTGATTCTATTCAACAGATGATTGAGAATAATAAGACAATTTAAATACTTCATGAAGAATTATGACTTCATTGGGAGGTTCAAAACCAGCAGCACCAAGAGCTTCACATTGAATTGATATTAGTTTACTTCTTTGTGCATAACTCGGCCTCGAATCACATAACCACGATGAAAGGTTAAACTGAAATAGTCATCAAGAGGATATTTATTCTGCTTTACTAATTTAAACCATTCTATGCTTACTTTCGATAATAAACTAAATGCCACTTGTGAATCAGTTACAGTTTTAGTTATGGCTGAATAAACGTTTAACATTTCATCAGTGGATAACTTCAGAGGTTTCAACAGAGATCTCACAATCGCCACACACTTCATTTTCTCACATTTGGAAACTAAATTCACACATTGATAACCATTTGTGCTGATGTACATCTAAAAAAAAGATTTATCAAATACATAATGCAAAATTAGAGGAATATATTTGCAGATTTTACTTCTCCGAGTTGAGTAACTAGCGAGTCTAGTATTTGGTTAACAGGCGGAAAATCAATATTATCAGTATTGAAAGCATTTAATATAAAATGAAACATTTGTTCACCAAATTGTTTTGAATAGGAGTCACTGCAAGCCAGTCTGAAAAACAAACATACAAAATAATAAATAAGAGAAGCACGTTGCATTTACTTTTTGTATTTTAACATACTGGCATATTTTAGTAATTTTCGCAGTGTGATCCGCTAGATCTTTGTATGGATCCAGAGCATTTTGAATACTATTTTTATGAGTGTTTCTATTATAATCAATATTCAGTTTGACATTTTCATCGATCACTGATTCGACTCCCTAAAAATTATGACAAATATATTATTAAATTGCTATAAATTAACATTACATAAATTCTGTGATGTACTCACAAAAACTGATAATTTTGCAGCTCCCAGACATTTCGGGCCACATGTTTTCTTTTCAGTCTTTGAAAATGACGATTGTCTGTATAATTTTTTCACAAGAGCAAGAAGGCTCTCATCAATTGCGTTCAAATTTTTACACATATTATTATATTTTCTAAAAAATATGATTATTAAAAAAAAAGTCGGCTAAAGAGATAGCATTTTAATAGAAGAGTCAGTAACACTTGGGTTTCCCAAGTTATGGTGTTCGTTTACAGCACTATGCGTCTAGGAAAGACAAGCGTTAGTCACTGAACTTACATTGAATACTGTAAAATGCTCTTTAGATTAGTATCCATTATATTTTTAAGACTGTCACTTTGGAGCAAGGTAGATTTTATTAATGGTTTGATTTGAGCGAGGCCATATTTTTCATTATCTACCAGGGGTACATCATAAGTCTTAATTCTAAACAGTATTCTATCACTTGGGGATGAGGATCCTTTCCTGGTTTGGTTATTCTGAATGAGATTGATAGAATGATAACTTTCCAATTTGAGATGTTCATTTAAGATGCATTCTGGCCATCCAAGAGTACTTAAATTATTCAATTGTTTAAGATCAACCGTGTCAATCCACAAAACCTAAACAATGTATATAAATAAATAGATATTAAAATCACAACTTGGATTTGTAAGGTATATAAAAACCAACAAACATTTTGTCCTGATATTAATAATTGGCATTTTTGTGAGAATGGATGAGTGAAAGTCCTTGGATTTTTGAGATCAGAGAAAAAATCTTCATCAAGCCACATTTTGAATGTCTTCATCAATCTATAATAAACAATTTGAATATTAACTGTGGCAAACATTAAACAATCATTAGATTTCGTACTTTTCCTGTTGGGAATGATAGTCTTTTATTTTATCAGTCTCTTCATTTTTGTCAGTCAATTGTTTAATTTTTGCATTGTGATATTGAGAAGCCTCATCTAGTCTTTGTTTGGCTTTCACAATCAAGCGAGATTTGGTGGTTCCTTGAAAGAACTGTGTGCCAATAATTTTATTTGGGGAAAGATGCTGGCTAAAAAACAGATAAATATGTATTAAAAAATACTACAAGAAAATTGTGAGAGAAACATTCTGTTAATTACCTAATTATACTAATATCTAGGTATAGATAGAAAAATAATTGCCAAAGAAGAGAATAAATCGGACAATCTAAAGATAAACTCGTCACATTTTGAAGACTTCTATAAATGACAAGACTGTTAATATTATCTCCACCGACACTCTACAAATTTAATTTATGTATAAAATAATTATAAAAACACTTTTTATTTATTTTTAAGAAATTTACTTTGAATGCTTTTTCAATATTAATTTTCGATCCATCTTTTTGTAAAAATAATTTTTCTATTAATCTCTTCCAAAGTCCCGTCGATCTTTCAATTTTGTTATGTTCAATCCACATAACTATATGCCACACAAATGGAGCTTCAATATTGCATTGAATTAAGCCTTTGAATGAATTATTTCCGCTGAATAGCCAACTTCCAATACTAGATGAAGTTGTCGGAGATTTTGGTGATGCAGATTCCTAAAAAGAAAAAAAAACTTAAGCGGTTATTTCTATAAATACACTAATCTGTATACTTATTAGATATCTGTACCTCTACAAATTTTTCTAATATTTTTGCAGCTTCTCCAATAGCTTCAGGGTGCAAGAAACAACATTTCAAAGCCGTGTCTAACAGGTGGATGACAACACAATCAGTTTGCCAATTATCAATCGAAGTTAACCAGTTAACCCAAACCATGAGCAAAGGAGCAGGAGATTTTAAAGAAAATCTATAAAATATATTAAATCATGAAACAACATTTCAAAACATGTATAAATATAATTGAACTCACTTGCTAAAATTCTTCAAATGAGATTGTATTAACGAAACAAGTAGTTTTATGGTCACTCCTGTGGAATCACCGCTTATATACCTAACAGCCTTTTTTGAATAAGTTTTTTCAGCTCTCAACATCAGACAAAGTATTTCATTGAATCTTTTAAATAACAATTATTAAAAATATACCATGACTTCAAATATTATGTAGTTATTAAGACATTATTATAATTACATATCAACTTACATTTTACAGCTAACTATTGATTGTGGACAGCTAGCTAATTCAGGGAGAATGTAATACAATATGTGAATGGCTTCTTTGAGTCTCCCAGCGTTAACTATTTTTAGTATAAGTGGGGCTCCGTCTTGAAATATTAAAGGCACTAAGTGTCCCCAAGTCGTAGATAATATGGCGACTATAGAATTTATATGACACTTTCCTGTCACATCGATATCTGTCAAATCTTCGGGAGACGGAGTATTTATTTTACTATTCCAATCAAAAGAATGAAGTTTTAAAAGGAATATAATATCATAGAACCATTCCGGCAAGACAGCGTTTTTAATAGTAAATTTATTTTTTTGACTGAGAGAACAGAGGAATAGCGCAACTTCTTGGTGAACATTCCAGCTGACACCACTGGAAAATGAATGTCCATCAATATTTGTTTAGTTTAGAAATAAAATATATTAATATACTTTTTTGGGTTCCAATTAATCAATTTCAAAAGAAAGGGAATAGACTCGATTCTATCCTCTGACCATTCCTTCAAAACTGTCAAAATTTCACTATGCTGTGGTCTCCAATTGGATATTGGTAATGCTTCGAGCCATTGATTGTTTATGGATTTTGGTATTTCTATTAAAATATCCGACATACACAACAAATTACTTGATAATGCAGCTCCACATAAAGTGCGAGCCCATTCACCACAATTCAATTCACTAAAGTCTGACATAAATCCAATCTACAATATTTATCATATACATAATTTACAAAAAGTCAAACGCAATTCTATAAAAAAATAACTACAGATAAAATTTTAACGATATATTTTTTTTATCAAGAAAATTACCTTAAAAAGATACATGATGACATTTTTGATAATATTATCTTCATTCCTATTTATAGCGATATTAGACAAGCACACCATTGAATAATAGCATGACACACTATCTGACACTAAATTAAGAAAAAAAAACAATTTTAGATACATAGAAAAATATAATAAAATTATTACATACCTTTTAATTTAGTGCACACGTCGTTGAATATTTTTGTTATTGTTTCATAGGAGACTAATGAAAATGGCATTTCAGAAAGGAACATGACGTAGATGTCTTTAAAATGTGCACATTCTAATGTAGACCACGTTGTCAGGAATAAAGAGTTATATTCTACTATTAATCTTTCTAAGAGTTGTGGTTCACAATTTCCACTGGAAAATTTAAATTGGTATTAAATTTAAAAAATATATATATTAAATTCAATTTACCTTGCACTTTCCCAAAGATCAGTACAATACATAATGGAATGTAAAGAGAGTCTGCAGAGTTCTTTAGTTAGTTCTTGATATATTTTGTACTTCGTAAAACCCAATCTAAATGAACATAGAAGCAATTGAAATGTGGAAAAAACTTTTAGCACAGATCCACCGGTGAGATTTTGTCCACAGAAAATATCCTATGATATTATTATAAAATAATTATAATGAAAAAAATAAAACAAACAATACGCTCATACTTCACTGTTGTATTGTTTGACTAGCAGCAAATTACGGAATATCCTCTCAAACGGTATTTGTTTTAATAATCCTAGTATGTCATTTTCAGTCAGGCATTTATTTTCACTGGTTGTATCAATGAAATTATCTTCACCTTCCGAATCCACAACAATCCACAAATTTTCATCGGTTGCTTCAGATGCGACAGGAATTTCAGTATTGTCTAAAAATAAACATTCAATTAAATTGTTTTTAAATTTTTTATATCTAGTAAAAAAAATATATATACCTATATCTTTAATGGGCTCAGTCATTTTTCTATTAAAAAAAACATTCAGTAAACACAGTGCTTTTGTGATATCATTAGATGATTCAATATTGCATTGCACTAGATGTAAAGCCCATCCGATATTTTCATGCAATCTAAGAAAAATAATTAATTATTAAAATACAAATCAAAATAAAAAATACGCAGTTGTTTATACTCACTGAATAATGTGAAATGTAATATACAGGATATTCTCGAGACAGTCATCTCTCTTCAATAATTCCTTACACAAAAAAGAGCACCAGATTATTAATTGATTCCGCATATGAGTATCAGATCCCCATTTTGGATTCTTCATTATCCAAAATATTATTTTTAAGCATTCTTTTATTTCCAGAATATTTCCTTGACTTGTGGTTTTCCATAATATTTCTTCAACCTTAAAATATTTTATTGGTTTATAATGGAATTTTAATTGACAATAATGATAAATAAATTATACCTGAATTTTGTGCATGCATTCGGAATGAGAATAAAGAGAATGAAGCTCGGTGGCTTTATTTCTCAAAACTCTCAAATCTCTCGCATATTCTGCTAATAATGAGTTTTGTAATGTAGCTATTTGATATGAGTATTTCAAATCGAAATATCTTTGGTCCATACAATATTTGCTATCTTTTGCATTAGAATATTTGACTGACCACATTGTCTCAAATTTACTCTCGCAAGTCTTAACTGATGCATTCACCTCATTCTGATTAAATAGCATATGAGATCGGGCGGCTTGATATTCCATTAAAGATTCATATAGAGGATGATTCTGATAAGGGGTATGCTTTTCATCATTTTCGAATCGAATAGCGAGTTCTTCTCCCAACGTGATCTCTTTTGATCCGACTATTTCGAGCCACTGCGTTTGAGTAAACGGCATCAATTCTTCAACTTCGTGTTTTTGTTCAAGTTGTGGATAAGATATGGCATTTTCAACATTTTTCATTTCATTCTGAAGAGTTTGATGCGGGATAACATTTTTTGAAGCCTCTAAAATACTTTGACATGCTTCATTTGCTCCTTCAATTTGTTTAATGGACAAAGCTTGAATGGTATCCGATAAATTGCTATCTACAATTTCAGAAATTTCCTTAGGAACCTCTTTGTAATCTTCATTTGGGATTTTTTCTTCCACCTGTTGATCAGTAGCTGGTTGTACAATATCTTCTGGGACAGAACTACAAGGTTGCTCAGGGAAAGCATCGATATCTGATACTGTAGCATCTCCAGTAGTTGTGGGATCTTCATTATTCAAAGAATCTTTCTGATCGGATGAGTTGTTTACTTTATCAGATACATATTTTGTATTAGCCTCTTTTACACTGGGACGGGATTCAGATTTTGATTTTGTTTTCTTTTTTCTCTGTGAAATAAATATAATAATAATTATGGTAAGTCTACGACGTAGAAGAAATTGGATTTGTTGATACGTAGTTGAGAATGAAAAGGATAATGGAATAATTTCAAGGAATAATAGTTACGTGTTTGCTGGGCTCAAGCACCGCCTCCATGGTGTTATCCTCCTGTTACTATTCTTACTATTGTTTGTCAACAATACACGAATCCATGAAACACTGTCGTCGCTCACATATCTTTCTTTGTACTAACGTCATTTTGGTGTTTACATTTTTCATGATCATATGTTTTTGTTTTTCTATTTTTTCCTTATCGGCTGGATTTTTTTTATTAATCTTCACATTTCAAATTTTAAAGCGACTACATTTAAATCATCTAGCCGGTTTTGTTTTGCACGCAATAATTTCCAAGGTATAATTTTTAATGTTTTTAACATTAACATCTTTATCTCGTCGTACTTATTCACTGAAATATGATTAAAAATCGTTTCAAAGTATTCGAATGAATAAACGTAATATGGTAAAAGTAAAATGGTATGATGTATACATGATCTTGTTTTTGTTTAGTAGGCAATTAAGGTGATATGCTGTCAAGTGTGTAGTCAGTGGCGGGTGTTGTGGCCAGTGACCACGCCCCCTTCACTTCAGATATGATAGTCAGCCTGTCCCCGTGATCACTGAGCCTACTAGCTGCTAGTTACTAGTCACTAGTCACTAGCTACTAGCCACTAGCTACTAGCCACTAGCTACTAGCATGGGTGCACTACTGGCTGCTTGCCTGTGTGCGTGCAGGAAGGACGAGCACAAGTCAGTCATAGATGAGATTATCTTTATACTCTTCCTATAACAATAACAATAACTATTACTATAATGCCCTTGGTCCTTCACCTAATCAATACATTAGTTTTAACAATCACAATAACATTTGTCATTTTAGGAGTGAACTAGTCGGCACAGCGGGAGTTGTCAAGCTGCGATTCGATGAAGAATCTCCTCATCCCTCTCAAACTACACCTTTATCTGCTAAAAGGTATTCATTATACTTATTTCCATTGTAATTTTAATTTACTTTGATAAATTGTATTGTTGGTTTTTTCAGAGTATCAGCACAGAACAGCCAACGAAGCCTTCCAGAAATACCGCAAACTGTTCCAAGGCAGGATAGCGGTGATACTACTTCAGAATTATATGCGACAGTCGGTGCCGATAGAGGTAATTTGTACAGCGTTTATATTATATGTTTGAACTACAACTTTAAATGTTTATTTGATATTGTAAAGGTGCTCAAGTATTAGAGAAAGCAACTCCAAATGCCACTAGATCTTCTGATCATCCGTATGAGCATGCTTATGCCAGATTGCAAGACAGCATTCCTCAGTATGTATAGTTAAAAAAATTCCACACAGGCGGTTAATTAGGAAGTTCTAAACTGAATGTATTTTTCTAGTGTCGAAGAAGTCCCTACTACATCTGAAGGAGTCGCTGCAAATAATGTCTCATCACTTAATATTCCTCAAGAAGAATCTCATGAAAATCCAGGTAAATATTTAAAATTCACGTCTTACGTTTAAGTTGTACAACCATTTATTTTCACAGAAAATGGAGGAGTAGTAATAACTGCAAGTGTAGCTATAACCGGTCAGGTATCTTCAAGCCAAGACCTACCATATATGACGCCTCCTGTAGCTTCCATAGCATCTTCGAATGCTAATAATAACCTTAGCGTTATAGGCCCTCAACCCAATCAACAACACTTTAGTGGAGACTCTACGGATTCAACAAGTATTTTAATATTTTTTTATTGGTTTGACCCATAATATATTTGTTTACTAATATTCATTGTTTTTCAGAGGGTTACACAAGTATAAGTGTCAGAGAACCTTTAAGTTCTATTCGTGCCAATTTACAAACAACTAATCGCCAATCTCAACCTCATTATGCTACCGTGTCTGATGATTCAGGTATTAAATGGATTTATTTATACACACTCATTTGAAAGAAAAATATCTATTAGTAAATTAGCTATTGGAGTTTTTTAATGAATTCGCAATGATTAAAATAATTTATTATTAGCAGATGAAATGTATGCAGCCATTGATGAACCAGTTAATCAAGTTTACACAAGTGGTTCAGAGACGTATGCTCAAATACAGCCTGCAACGACCAAGGCTACTCTTCATGCGGTGCCTGGTTCTTCAGCCGCCGAAACACAGAATGGAATAGGTACAAATAATCATCTGGATGAGCCATCCACTTCGGGACTGTCCCAAGTCGTAGAAGTTGCAGAAATAACTCCCAAGTATGTTATTTTTTCATGTTGTTATCAATATTGTGTTAATAAAACTTGTTATTTTCCAGACCTTCCACATCCGAGGTGACTAATAAACAGCCAATATCGAAGCACACAAGACAAGCATCAAATTCCAGTTGTAACAGTTCAGTCGGTACTTTGGGTTCACCAAAGCCTGAAAAACGACAAGCAAATTCTCCTCTACCTCCGACTCCTGCATCTAACAGTATAGATGTTTCACCGAATATACAACAAGGTACAAAGAAATCTCAAGATAGTCCAATCCATCACACGAAACCGAGTAGTAAACAACAAAGGATATCTAGTACAGGTATATTATTATTTATTTTAAATAATTTTGTTGTTCTATATTAGAGTTGGAACTTCTTTCAGGAGATCTACATAGTAATAATGAGAAAATAAGGCGAAGCTTAAATGAAAAACACCAAAGGAATAACAGCTGTGTCAGTTCATCTGATTTTTACGGATGTAATTACCCAGTTGACAAACATCGATACAGTTCTGGAGATCTTTCGAGGCCTCTTGTCGCAAGAGAATTGAACTTCAATGTTGATAGTAAATCTAATGACAATATTACCGACACAATTTACAACACCATAGATGGGAATAATGATATTTATGCAGCCATAGATCAGGTCAGTGAGACTGTTACAAAAGTTTCAGTAGGTAATCAAACACCGAATAGTCCTTTGAAGAATTTGGATGAAATGTATGCAAAGGTAATAAAAAAATCAAAAAACCATACGGACTCTAGATTACATCAATTTAACAACAGAATGACATCAAGTCATGACGAAGTTGATTCTGCAAAGTTGCCAGAGCAAAATTCTAATACCACAACTATTGCAACGAGACACAAAAAAACTCATAATGAAAACAGACTCTCGTGGAATAATGATGCGAAACGTTTTTCGGGTGCCAGTCCCACAAATATATCGGTTCCTTCTGAAGTACATTTAAGAAAAACGCCGTCTCCGGGAAGAACTTCACGGTTGTCAGCCAAAGAAGATCCTGATTATGAAACCATCGAGAGGAGCAAGACAAAAAATCACGGTTATGAGACAATAGATAAGAATGTAGCGAAACACAAATTAGATACTTCAGATCTGGGATATGAATCTGTGAAAGATGTCAATAATAAAAATCACAAACGAAGAACCATTCCAAGTGTATCGAATGAACAAAGCAGTTATCACAGAAATAGTTTGGGTATTGAACCCGGATATGAAACTCTAAATAGTGGACCAGATAGCATTTTGAGTAATGATCCCGGTTATGAACATATAAATCGTTCAGAACGATGTCCTTCAGACTCAGATCCCAATTATGAGGTTCTCCGCCCCCAGGGAGGAAATATACCACCCTATGCAACCGTTCAAAACAAAGCCTTGAATAATGTTGGATACTCTATGATAAATAAAAAACCAAAACTACCTGATGGTAATTGGCACGGAAATAATAATGAATTTATTAATAGTGAACCCAATTACGAATCAATGCCACATGAAACTCTTTATAACACCGGCAGTGAATCAGATCCCAATTACGAATCTGTCGGTCCCAAGGATCCCAATTACGAAAGTGTTAAATATATGGACGTGTCTCTCAAAGATCCTCCATATGAAAAAGTGCACGAGAGGAAAATTTCAGAGAGCAGCTCCGGACCGCAATTCCAAAGGTCAAGTTCTGGTGCGAGCTATGAACGAGTCAAATCGGTCCTCAAATATGAAGACAACAATGACAATCGAACTAATGGTCTTCCATTGACAGAAAACACTCCTGTTGGAGATTATTTCCAAGTATAAAATAAGTATGTATACATATTTTGTACATTTGATATTTGTTAAAATTATAAGGATTGTTTTCTTTTACATTTACAATTCCCAATGCTTTTAACAGTCAAAGCTTCATATGCGGCGAAAAAAAAACATGTATTTTCATTTATTCATATGTATTCACTTAAATAAAATTAGTTATATATATTTTTTAATGCATTTTGGCGTATTTTATCGGGATTTATAATTTATGATATTGCTTTACAATTGGTCTTTTGGAAATTAGGCTTCTTCATTCAGATTTTTTATTAAAAATATCAAAATTGTTTTCCTTGAATAAGGAGCTTTGACTTGACAAATAACATTTCCATGAGGTTGCATTTCCAACATAGTCAATATTTTAATTATCTTGCTTCTCATTCAATGTATATAATTGATGTATATTTTGTATTAATTTATTTATTCTTTTGACAATAATATAAACAATTTTAATATAAATACAACGAATACTATCATGAAAACAATTAAAATGACTTGCGCTGTAGTCTCAGAATATAAAAAGATGTTAATTTGTTTTTTCATTAAATGGAATCAGTTCAAATTGTTTATTTCAAGTAGGTTATAATAAATATATGATATTACCCGTTCATAAATAACACCAATAGATGTTAAACTGTAATTCTTAGGTAAAAATATAACTGAACTGACGATTTACTGTCTTTGTAGAATGTTTATTGCATTGTTCTTACAAATTTTATTATATTATACATAAATAAAATATACACAAAGAGGATTGTTTGAAATAAGGTCTTGTCAAATTGAGAGAGTGTTGAGAATACAAAGAGGGAATTCGACAATAAAATCATTGTCCGTTCCTATTTGCATTCTCTAACGCCTTTGTTTCAAAGCTGAATTGTATAAATAATATTATATTCCATCAGGTTTTATTGAAAAAATATATAAAGTGATGTTCGCTTTATTTTTAAGTGATCCAGTATTATAGAAAAGTCGTGCAGATGATTTTTTTTGTATCCCTGTAATTATAACAAACTTTTTGATGTCTTTTTTTATAATTGAAGACCTTGACTAAAAAACTGCAGTATATATATATTCATAAATATCATTTTAAAAAGCACATATGTGGCATAAAATAGCTCATGAATATACATTTTTATTATAAAATAATAATATTTTTATTTTTCTTGAAAAATTTGATTCTTGCTATTTTTTCCCCCAGTCTTCAATTGAAATATTCCATTCTAAGCATTTTTTTTTAATTATTTGCGGTAGATAAAATAGTTATTTAAGTGTAGAGAATAACGAAGAGATTTCTCCCCCCATTGTATTGCTTTGTACATTATATTTGTGATTTAGATGCATTAAGTTTGTATAATTTCATGATTAATTTAAATATATTTCGGTGCTGCTAAACTAGATTTATGTTATACCCACATTTTTTTTTTATTTTGAGAAAATATTTTATTAATCATGTTTTCAATGCAAGTAATATTATTTATTTGTGAAATTGCATTTTATTTATTTCTTTTTGGAAAATATAAAAAGTTTTATGAAAATATCACTCGAGTTTGTTTTGTATTGACAAATATTAGATACACATTATCTTTTAAAACATACTTTATTTATTATTCAACAAGTTTTTACACATTGTATAAACATATTAAGTTCTTAATTACTAACATTTAAAAATATATAAAATTGTTCAATAGTTTACTGTGTATATATTTCGTTTTAAAGATCGAAAAATTTTAGTTTAACGGTGATCAATTTCAATTCCACTACGAAAAAACTAGTAATATATAAAAAAAACTATTTTAACACACCAACTACGCAAGGAATGTGAAATGATAAAAAATTATAAACACAATATTTATTTTTATACGCCTGTGAATATTTTTCACATTGCATGAACAAATAATCACTATTCGTTGTTTGCTGATAATTTTATACAAGCCTCAAAAATAAGCAGTGTTGAAGTCAAAACATTTAGATATGCAGAAATAGTATTTATTTAAAATGAAAAAATCCAAAACAAATGTATTGATAAAAAGTGGAATGTGCTTTAATGAATTAAAACATACTAAATTGGCAGATATTTTGGAAAAACAAAAAAGTTAAGTAACAATAAAGCTGGGTATCCCATCAAAATTTAATAAGATTATATTTTCACTGTAATGTCAGGATTTTTAATATCACTGTCGTGTAATTTAGATGAAATTGATATAACCGAAGACATCGAAGGTTAGATTTTGAAATGCCATTAATTTGTGCGATGTAATCCGGTCACTATGATCGGCGAATTCGCCACTAACTAATATTCACAGCGCATTATAAAGACTCGATGGCGAGTCCGCCACTACAATTCATCGTGGGAGGAATGTGAAGAACCATCCGATTCAGTACAGGCGGCCGGAGTTATCATCTCAAAAACATACTCGCAACGATTTGGTTCTGAAACAGCTGTAATCTGTGTATCGAGTCCGCATTTAATGTTTACCCTGGTTGAGCGGTTGGGACCATTCCAACAGCCAGTGCCCTGAGAGTACAGCATGGCCGAATATTTAGCATCGGGTGGACCCACCCATTCACCCCACGTGCCGAGTCTCGTATCAGAGCCACCGTTCTTAGGTTGCTGGGTCGCTTTATCAAATGGACAGAGTTTGTAAATATATTCACGGTCTGTGTATTCAAAGCATTGTCCCGCCATAATGGCGAATTCTTCCTGTGGCCCATAATCTTTACCGAGTGAGTCTTTTATCCTGTCTATCTCGGACTGGATATCTCTAACGGCTCTCTCAGCCGATCCTAGTGTATTCCTTGCTTCGTTGGCGGTGTCCACTAGTTTCTGAGTTAACTCATCGTATTGAGGTGTTCCTGTCGCCTCTTCCTCTATTTCTTCATCATCTTTGTTGACATCTTCATCGGTATCTTCTTCTCCTTCGACGCCCTCCCGTTCTTCTTCATCGGTGTTCTCATCACCCCGATCTTCTCTCTCTCCTTCGTCCTCTTTGTCTGCACCTTCAGTCGCTGGTGGCTCAAAGACTCCTCGCTCCAGCATGAGGTACGGTTTGATGAGAGGCCAGGCTGTCTGTGCAAACTCTTCGGCATTGAGATGTTCATTGTTCCCGAGGAAGTACTTGGCTTCGTCGTCGTCCACCGCACCGTCCCTGTTCTTGTCGAAGGCCGCCACGGTCTTCAGCTCTGCGACACCCACCAGACCATCGGAATCTGTGTCGTACTGTAGGAAATGTTTGTTCGCATCAACTGCATTCTCTTCTGCCATTAACCGGTCCTTTTCCAACTTTTCCTTAGCCTGCACACTCCGGTAGACATCCAGGGCCGCGTTCTCCAGTGTCTCGGCCTCTTCCTTGATCTTGAGCTTCTCGGCCACCAGCAGCTCAGCCTCGGCCTTCTCCCTGTCCAGCCTGTCGAGGCGCTCCTTCATCTCGGCCTTGAGCTGAGTGCCCTTGGCCCGCATGTCCAGCCTGACCTTGTAGCCGGCCCTGTGCAACTCCTGGGCCCTCTGCGCCAGTACCCTGGCAGAGCGGCCCTGCTCCTCGCACAGGTCCGGGCAGGTGAGGGTCGGGTGAGCATACTCGTCAGTGCCATCACAGCAGTCACAGATACCATCGTTAACCCTGGAGGCTGGCAGCTGCAGGGGGGCGTGGCCTATATTAGCACAGTGGAACCAGCCGTTGGGGCAAGCAGAGGTGCCAGGTTCATCAGAGCCGTCCGAACAGTCGCAGTAGTCATCGTTGATGTACGAGAAGGGAATGGAGGCCTCGTCATTGAAGCACCTGAAGGAGCCATCAGCGGCCGGCGCGTACAGTGATGCTCTGGCCACGGAGACTCCTCTAGGCCGTCCCACCCTGGACTGTGCGCCACTGCCGCTGATGATGACCAGGACTCCGACAGCGATCACTCCTCGCGTCCAATGACTTCTCATCTTCGCCGGCTCTGTCACGTCAACTGACACTATATACAATGTTGCCACTACTACAAGTTCCTTATCTTCACTTTTAACGTTTTAATATTTGTAACAAATTTTCGCCACTGCGAATCCATCAAATTATACGATTTTTATTATAAAAAATCATATTCAATTAATATAGTCGTTGTATAGTAATGAATAGTCGGGTTCAATTTTAAAAGAAATGTTGCCATTTAATTTAGGCCACGCAATTGACAGTGACAGTTGTGGCCGGTGACAGTGACAGGAGTGCAATGAATACCATGAAGGGGCGGGGCTCCGTGGCGAGTATGACCACCTTGATGATGATAATCATGGCGATGATGATGGTGGACAGGAGCAAAGCTGTGGAGCTAACATTCGAACTATCCGACAGCGCCAAGGAATGTTTCTACGAACTCATCAAGAAAAACTCCTCCGCCACGCTAGAATTTCAGGTTCATTTTAAATAATTTCAGCATATTAAATAAAGACGCATTAAGTAGCTTATAAAAGTACATCACACGATTAAATGGGATAAAAAACCATACTGTATTATGTGATTTCTTCATGTAAATGTATTTTTTTGTATATCTTACACACATTTTCAACCGTATAATATAAACTGCGGTTTTTATAGTGCCATTGTTAAAATTTTTATTGCTCGTGAGTTTGAAACGAAGTGTTTTTAATTTTCAGGTGGTGACTGGAGGCCAATATGATGTAGATGTTTCTTTAGAAGCACCCAATAAAGAAGTCTTATATAAACAAGTCAAAATGCAGTTTGACTCTCATCAATTCACTGCTCCTCAAAGTGGTAATTAATACAAACACTTGTGTAAACACAAAAAAAATGTATTGGTAAAAATGTTAATAGAATAATATAAGGATTTTTTTTATTAGAACAAGTTTAGATTCTGCTAACTTAACGATATTGTTGGAACTACCAATAGATTTTCATGTCTTATTTATTTGCAATTACATTTAATGTATTTTTATCAAATACAATTTTTAATTATCCGATCTAATTATATTACAGGTATTTACACAGTTTGCTTTAGCAATGAATTCAGCACTTTTTCACATAAACTCATTTATATGGACTTCCAAGCTGGTCCTGAACCAACGCTCTCTGGTTTAGGAGAGCATGCAACTGTTCTAACTCAGGTTGTAATTTATTAATCAACGGGAATTTGAATTATAAATTAAAATAATTTTAATTCTACAGCTTGAATCGTCGACACAAGAAATTCACACAGCCTTAAATCACGTATTAGATGCTCAGACTCATCACCGATTGAGAGAAGCACAGGGCAGAAAGCGAGCTGAGGATATCAACGAAAGAGTACACTGGTGGTCGATCGGAGAGACGATCGCCATAATGGTCATCACAATCGGACAAGTACTGATATTAAAGAATTTCTTCTCAGATCGTCCCTCTTATGGAAAATTGTAGTGTTGACTTTTGTGTATGTTTATCCAAAAATTTCATTTTAAATTCCCCTCCATACCTCTCAACCTCAACGAGAGCCGTGTGCTGTGAAGATTTGTGACTTGATTGTTGTGAATTTCAAGTGAATTTTTTTTTTTTTAGAATAATATGTGAATTTGAAATCCCATTAAATTGTGTTCCGCATAAAAATACAATCACAGTATTCACCAACACATTGTAAATAAATTATCTACTTGTCTTCTGGTAAATAATTATATTGTGCAATCAACAGTAGGTTACACAGTTCCGCTCATTAATTTAATTATAAAGATCTTTATTATATTTAAATGATGGAAAAAAATACACACTGTACTTTGGTTGAAGTTTTCTTTAATTTTAATAAAAAAAAATTTGTTAAACTTTATATATCTTCTTATTATTATTATTAGTGTTTATACATGCATATAATATGAAAGTACAAAACGTTGTTTTAAAACAGATGTTGCGTTTTATTTTAAAATAGATCCAGCGCCCGTTTAGAATATAACAATCAGTACAAAAACTCCATTGACTAGAGCGCAAGGATAAGCTATGAGAGGTCTCTGTTCACTGTCTCCGCTCATAGTTACAAATAATCTACTCGCTGACAAAGTCGACCAAAGAACGGCGACGCCTGAGAGCACAAATCCAATCGGGCCGTCTAGTGAAAAAACAACTCCTAATCCGGCCAGAACAACCACCGGAATCATACAATATCCTAAAACGCTCGCCACACTCAGTAATGTAAAAACTCCATCAGCCCGGCTCATCAAGGATAGTAAGAAGTACATCAGCACAACAGAGATCATCGACAACCCGTACACATATCCAAATTGGGCTTTGTTACCTGACAAAAATAAAAATATGGCAAGCGTTAAACAAAAAGCTATCGGTCCAGCTATGTCCGTATCTCGAAGTAAGAAGTTTGCATCGTCCGCTAAAGACTGGCCATGGAATGGATTCAATACGGCCAATGTCTTTTCGAGGATTCTATCAGGATATATTTCTAACTCTTCGAGCAGTGGAGGCTCGTCGAAATCCGTCTCCCCATGTGAAACTTCCGGTGGTATTGGGCTCGGAGTGAAAATATTTGGATAATAATTTGGTTGGGGTGCGGCATACGGTTTCTGTGCTTCATAATTTGGTGGCTGCGATTGAGTATACGATTGTTGATCAAAGGTTTGGAAATCTGAAAAATTCATATTTAATATATGAAAATCTGTATAAGATTAAATAATATTTAAATTGAAGAAATGAGATATTGTCCCCGTGTGGCATATAGTAATATTTAAACAAGTTGAGCCTACTTACAAGTTTTTAAATGATCTATTATCGAGAAGTAATGTACAAGCCCTTAGAGTGAAGATGTAGTAATGTACAAGTACCTAGAGTCTGCGCGCCATGATCTCCGAATCCAGCAGAAGTGTCAAAGCTGTAGACATTGTCAGGCGGCTGCTGCCAGTAGTCTGCTTCTCCAGGCCCTGACATTATGAGGCACGTCACCTTCAACTGTCAACCTAGTAAATACTAATGTTACCATTACTATCATCACAAATATACATAGCGTTTCATACTTCTCACTACTTTCTTATTTATACATATTTAAATCTTTAATAACAAATATGTTATATGTTAAAATTTAAAAAAAAATCCACTTAAAGACTCATAATTATTATAATCAGCGTGAACTTTCCACAGGACTGCCGATGACACTTGTTGTGATCCCACCACTTCCTACTTCATTCCGTATTTGATTGTCGTCGAAGTAACAACAATGGTTTTCGAAAATTTTCTCAGTGAATACTTCGTGGAAATTCTTTGCGCTTTTCTAGTATCTACTGTATTTATCCTACATCGAAAGAAAAGGCAATCGCTATTGTCAAACAATCAAAACAATGAAACCGAGTCTTCTGTTGGTGAGTAAGTAAAATGAAAATACTATTCTAATATATGACTTGATCATCTCTTAGATTTGAATAATATAAGCTGTTGGGTCTTATAATGAAATTATATCTAATGGTTTTATTATCATCATAAATGAAACCCTTGTTCAACTGTCAATAAAACAACAGGATGGAAACAATTAATCCAATTAAAATCAATTTATCTAATGTGCGTGTGATAGTTAAGATATACATTCTGTTTAGTGAAATATGTTTAATTTACCATTTTTACGCAGAGAAGGAAAACAAGATTTATGAAGAAGATAGTGAATTCCAGGATGACTATGATGACGCTATACCTGCACTACCAGAAGATCTGAAACATGTCCTGTATGAATTTGAGAGATTGTCCGATGATGAAATGTTAAAAAGAGCTAAAGAATTTTATAAACTTATGAATAGACGACGCACAGTGAGATTTTTTAGTGACGAGAATATCCCAGAAGATGTTATTAAAGAAATTGTGAGAACAGCGGGTAATATAAAGTTAAATATTTAACTATTTATTTGTTTTAATGACTGTGATGATTTCTAGGCACAGCTCCCAGTGGAGCACACACTGAACCGTGGTCATTTGTAGTTGTGAAGAATTCCGATGTTAAGAAACAAATACGAGCGATTGTTGAAGAGGAAGAATTCACAAACTATACGAAAAGAATGGGAAAACAGTGGACGACTGATTTAAAACCACTGAAAACAAATTGGGAAAAGGAATACTTGACAACGGCTCCTTACATAATATTAGTTTTCAAACAAATATATTCAGTAAATAAAAATGGCCATAAAAAAAATCATTATTATAATGAAATTAGTGTATCTATTGCGACTGGTATATTACTCGCTGCCATACAGGTTAGTTACTATTTCTCTTCTATATTCTTTATAATATTAATCGTTACTATTTGATTACAGAATGCCGGATTGGTAACGCTTACATCTACACCTTTACAATGTGGAAAAAGACTAAAAGAACTCCTCGATAGACCAGTCAATGAAAAGCTTTTACTACTTTTACCCGTAGGTCTACCTTCTTCGACTTGTACAGTACCAGCACTTGTGCGCAAGAATTTAGATGAAATATGTGAAGTTTATTAATTTTTACTTAAATACATGCAAATAAACTATTTCATTTTGTTATTTTTTTTTATGAAAATATCGGTATGGTGAATATTTGTTTGAACGTGTGCTTTTCCTATAGTTAATAATATTGAAATGTTTTAAGTAAAACTAGTAATTACTTTTAATTATTTAGAAGATGTGGCTCAAATTAAATTGGAACATTATACAGATTAAAAGTTAGATTACAGATAACTCTTTTCAGGTTAAAATAAAAATATTAACGATGTGTTTTTATATCAAAATTATCTGGATCAAACTACTTTTTACATGCTGACCGAAAATATTCACTGTAACATATATACATGATATAAATAAAAAGTACTGGTAACACCGCAGTAACTCTTGTCACACGTCACGTACAAGTAGGTTATAAAAGAGAAAAAATATGAGCGGCGACCTTTGCGAGAGACTTTTGAAGGCTGTTGGAGACAAGGGACAGATTGAGACCTTGGCCCTCAGCCAGGAATGGAGCCTGTCTCATCAGAATCTGATCGGAGCCCTCAAGAAGGCCGAGGCTGCCGGTGCGCTGGTCTCCAAGGACAAGAACAACGTCACATGGAAGCTGACGGCTGAAGGAGCGCAAGTATTGAAGAATGGATCACATGAAGCTGTGTTGTATGCCGCCATACCGGATAATGGCATCACACAGGCCGAGCTCATGCAGGTACACTCACTATAGATACTTGGAACTGTACTCTTACTAAACTGTATGTTATCTTATTTTTAGACTGTTCCCAATTCAAAATTCGGATTCAGCAAAGCAATGTCTCTGGGATGGATTCAATTGGATAAGAGCACCGGTACTCCCGTTGTCAAAAAGAAAGTAAACACTATCAGCGACCCGGTTCAGTCTCATCTAGGTGTTATTGATCGTGGAGATGGCAGCACCCTTGACGACGTTTTAAAAAATGATTTCAAAAAAAGAAAGCTAGTCATTGAAGTACTGGAGAAGAGTTACATTGTAACGAAGGGTCCTGAGTTTTCACTGACCCTTAAAAAATTAGAGACAGATTTAACTTCTGATATGATAGCTAATGGCTCGTGGAAAGATCTCGAATTTAAAGCTTACAATTTCGACTCTCTAGGTAAATTGATAAATAATTTTAAAATAATCATCGGTAATCGATTTGATAATAATTTTAGGTGCGTCATTGGAACCAGGTTTTCTTCATCCCCTTTTAAATGTCCGCACCGAATTCAGACAAATATTCCTTGAAATGGGCTTTACTGAAATGCCTACAAATAACTACGTAGAAAACTCATTCTGGAATTTCGATGCTCTCTTTCAACCCCAACAACATCCGGCGAGGGACGCACACGATACTTTTTTCATATCTGATCCGGCCACGTCCTACAAATTCCCAATGGATTATTTAGAAAAAGTGAAGAACATTCACAGCCGAGGTGGATTCGGTTCACAGGTATGCACTTATTTCGTATACATTTAAAAAAAATTATACATATTTGAATAAATCTTAATCTAGGGTTATGGATATGAATGGAAAATTGAAGAAGCCCAAAAGAATCTCTTACGGACTCACACAACAGCAGTTAGCGCGAGGATGCTGTATGCTCTGGCACAACAAAAAGAATTTACCTCTCAAAAATACTTCAGCATAGATAAAGTACATTCTCATTAATAAGTATAATGTTCAATGTTCACTAAACAATTTTAAAATTTAAGGTCTTCAGGAATGAAACTTTGGATGCTACTCATTTGGCCGAATTCCACCAAGTAGAAGGTGTGATAGCCGACAGGGGATTAAGTCTTGCTAACTTAATTGAAGTCTTACATGACTTTTTCAATAGGCTAGGCTTTAAAAAAATACAATTCAAACCAGCTTATAATCCGTACACCGAACCTAGTATGGAAATATTTGCTACCATGAAGGTAAATCTAAATTACACAATAATTTATATAATCATATAATTAAAATGATGTATTTCATTTAGGTCTTAAAAAATGGATCGAAGTTGGAAATTCCGGAGTGTTCCGTCCTGAAATGTTACTCCCGATGGGTCTACCCGAAGATGTGAATGTAATAGCATGGGGACTCTCATTAGAACGTCCGACTATGATCAAATATGGCTATAATAACATACGAGATTTGGTCGGACCAAAAGTAGATCTCCAGATGGTCAAAGACAGTCCGATATGCCGACTCGATAAAGATTAAATTTACATTATTTGTTATTCTCTCTAAAAAAAAACATGTCAAACATGCCAAAATCAACGATCAATCATTGTTTCATTCCACAATGTTTCATATGTCAATAATCATTTTTGTATGTATGTGTTATGAAACTTCTTTCTTCGAATGTTAATTTAAAATTATTTATTGACGTGCTTAAATATAAAACACCCAAAATAAACTGTCTATTATTTCATATGAAAAAAAATCTAAATACAATACATATTTTAAATCTTTGAGTAAGATGAATAAACAGAAATCTATAATTTTAATTGTGTGAAGTAATACGATAATACAATAAAATATATTAAGTTTATCCCATATAAAAAATACACATACAAATTAACTTTAATTTAATAATTACTCTTTTTAAATATAATTATGAAGTAAATTATTATTAGTCTAATAAAGCTATGCAAAGTCACTCACAGAGCGACTCTGCCTGTCTTGAATAATTGCATATTATGAACCAGAAAGCTGTCGATCATCTGGATTAATATTGGTTTTTAAAACAATCTTTTATCTCATGAATCTTTGGACTTATTAACTCAGGTATTATTCAAAACACGCATTTTTCAATTATTATTTAGATAAACTATACGAGAGACTTGCTCTTATTTTATTAGTGTTAAAATATGTATCGGAAAATCAATACATTTTATTGAACTTGACGTGAAAACAAGAACGATAAAATATATTAGGAAAAACCCACTTTAAATCAATTAATTGTGATTAGATCATCATCACCATGTGATCGTTTGTTTGTTTGAAGAGCGAATATTAATAAACACGTTATATTTGTCAAAAAAAATATAACCAATACGAATATTAAAAATTTCCATTAATAAATTAGATGGAGGGGGAAATTTTGAAAAATAACCGGAATCGCTAACGGACTATTTAGGGCTTTACCCACTGATGATTTCCACCAGTGTTTAACAAGCGACGCTCGAATATAGTGGCTCGTGAAAAATACATAATATATTAATATTAAATAATAAACACGCGAATAACAAAAGTGCAAGTTTACCGTACAAAAGCCACAGTCGGAACAATGCACAATGATTGCACCTATGAATGACAAATTGTCGTCAACTACACACAATACTCCCATTCATTCATTATTCACTCTCTTTTCGCGCTGATCGGATGCTTTTTTTGTATGTATTTGTAATAGAGTAATAAGAAATTAAAAATTACGACCCCGAAGTTTAAAATGTGTGCGACGATCCAACAACAATGAGACTTGTACAAAAGATCTTCGAAATCGGCTGCATATTTTTATTACTACATCCAGGTATTTATCATCATTATTATTACCATTTACCTACTATCGATTTTTTTAAGTTTGATTTTAATTTTATGTTGAATGGGGAAAATTCGTCAGTTTTTAATAGACGAAAATTAGTCGATTTTGTTAGACAGAGTTTGCTCGTAATATACTTAAGTTATATTTTTTGATTGACTAGTTATTAGTATTAATATTAAAAAAGGTTCAATCTAACAATAAAAATTGAAAGAAACAGAAATGTATAATTTTAATTAATGGAAATGACAGGATAAATACTAAAATAAATATATGGATAGAGTGTAATTAAGCATTGATTTTGGATAAATCAGTTAATAAATATTAAAAGGGGTCATTCGAAAGATAATGCAAATACCTACATAATATTTTGAAAAGATAGTCAGGCTTTTAAAAATGTTGAGAGCGCTGGTATAATTTAACGCAAAATTTGGTAATAAATATAAAAAAGCATTGGTATATTTAATTTCAATTATTAAAAGTTAGAGACATAATATTCGAATAAATTAGTAAAATAAATATTCAATGATATAAACCCGAACACAAAGCGAAAATAAGCAGTTAGTAAATATAGTAAAAAGGTTCAATCAATCGAATATGCAAATATTATTTTGAAAAGACCCAAAAGGTGGTAAAACCTTAAAAAGGTTCATAACGCTGTGCTGGTATAATTTTACTGCAAAATTTTGAAATATATTTAATGTTTAAAAAAATAGCGAGGATAAAAATATAAAAATAAATGCAAATGAGTATAAACCTGAGTCAAATGAAGATCATAATTAATACAAAGCATCGATTCTGGATAAATCAGATATAAAAAAGTTACAATCGAGTGAAAATGCAAATATAATGGTGAAAAAACCCAAAAGGTGGTCAAACCAAAGGTTGAGAACGCTGTGCTGGTATAATTTGAATGCAAATGTTTGTAATAAATTAAAAATTAAAGCCAGGATAAATACAAACATATAAACCAGTCATCATAATAAAAACATTGATTCTGGATAAATCAAACATAAAAAAGGTTCAATCGAACGAAAATGCAAACATTGTTTTGGAAAGACCCAAGATGTGGTCAAAAACGTTTGAAATGCTGGTATAATTTTAAGATTTTTTTGCATAAAATCCAGAATACTAAAATAAGTATAAACCTGAGTGTAATGAAGACCAAGATAATAAATATTTTAAAAAAGTTTCAGTCGAGACTTGACAGAAGGTTGAGAACGCTCGTATAATTTTAACGTATTTTTTATAATATATATAAATTATAAAAAATACGTTAAAATAATATAAAAATTTGCAGCTAGAAAATTAGGATAAAATACTAATACAATTACAGAAATAATTCAACGTTTCAGGACTAACCATTAGAAATTTCAGTATTAAACGATATTGAAAATTAACCCTCAAGGAGGACAAACGACCAAAAAGGTAGAGAAAGCTTATTAAAAGATAAAATTTAGAAATAAATTAGCATTTCTGGGTGGAATAAAACGATAATGTAAATATTATTAAGGGATAAAATATCATAAAGGAGGACAAACCACCAAAAAGGTTGAGAAGGCTGATTTAATTTGAACGCATTTTTTTAAAAATAATTACCAATAGAAATAATGTAGCGTTTCTGAGTGAAATAAAGCATTAAAAATATTTTTTTTATAAAATAACAAATAATTAACCCCAAAGTAGGACAAAACGACCAAAAACGTTGCTAATGCTCATATAAATATTATGTATTTTCGTTTAAATAAAACAATTTAAGAAATATTTTAACTTTATATTGATATAATATTATTAATATTACTTCGCTAGCTGTAAAATGTATTAAATTATCAATAAATAAACGCATATTTTTTCAAGCAAAGATTACAATAAAAAAAAGACAAGTGTGAAAAGTTCACTGATCTATTGTAAAAATCTACGCTCTGTCAACGTTGCATAAAAAGCAGATCACAAACCTGTTGTTTTGAATGAATTTTAATATTTATTATTCGATAACAGTTGTTCTTCCGAAAACTCAAAACACTGAATATACAAATGAAAAAATTGCGCAATTATCGGACATTATTAGATAGGTTTTTGTTTGTATTGCATTGGCATATTTAAACATTCATTTTATTATGAAGGTACCCAGACATTATGAATACCATAATCAGCCTTTTAACATCCATTATTTTAGTGGATTTAGCCACCGATTCACCTGACATATATGCGGAATTTATTTACGATTCTTTGTCTGAATAATTATGGTTAGCAATGACAATTGAAGAGGTGGAAATGTCATTGACTTTTAATAATCGCAGGGTTTTGGTCACGTGAAGACACGCCTATTTTACAATATAATGATAAAGCAATGATAATTTCAAAGGATGAACACAATCACAATTAAATTTCACGAAGGCACTTACAGATAAACGTTTAATCCCATATAATATGTATACCTTTACAGCGGATATTGAGTATTAAATTTTCTGAATACTGGAGGCTAATGAGGTATTTGTACTGCTGATGATGATGGATCAATGTAAAGATTTTAGTTTACCGAATTTTACTCAATCACAATCAATTGAAGAAATCATCTTTTTATTGATTAATTTCAGCTAAAACACTCAACACACTCAATTGTTTTGCTTTTTCACCCACTTTTGTTTTCAACGATTCCTAATTTTAAAAAATTCAATCACACATTTATTTGAATAATTTTCATGCAATGTGCTTAATTTTATTTTAAACAAAAGGTTAAATTTAAGTTATGCAAAAGCACACTTTAATATTATATTATTTTTACTCTTAATATTATTGTAGAAGAATCCCTCAGAGTAGAAAGTCCTGATCTCACAAATTGTTATTGTAACTTTCGTTTTTTTTTCTTTCATCTAAACAGCTCTACATAAAAGTTAATACCTCGTCGTGTCGTTATAATAATAAAATATTCTTTTAGCACGTGACAAGTATCACTGTAAGAAGAAGATTACATTTATGGGAAAGTTTATATTATGTTTTTCTTATATAATTCATTGCAGATCTTTAGTCAAGATTCATGAATAATAATCTTGGCGAATTTTTACGCTTGTGTTAATTAATTTTCTTTCCGTTATTCATTACAATATTCGGTACCGTAATAAGTAGGTACTGTTATATACATATTTCTAGGTATTTAAATCCAAAAAAACGTGTAATGAATATATTATGTCAATTAGATTAAGGATTAAATAAATTTTAGCAACGATTTCTATTATACGTGGTGTTTTACATTCGAATTCGGGTAAACAATTGAACAATTTTATCTTAAATCTCAACGGATGACTGTTTCCCGTCCATTCGGTCCATATTTTCGGTTGCAAAATACATACAATGTTTTTGGAAAACTTTCACTAATTCATTAAATGATTTTTTTAGACACCAAAGCGAATACATCTGTTGAAGGGAGTTTATCGTTAAATCAATCGATCGTCAGTCAAAAACAGAATTATGTTAAAAAATATACATCTGCCGCCAATAAGAAGAATTTCAAGAAAGTGAGAAGAAAAGAAGAAGCAGACGTGGACACGTTTTATTTAGGATACGCGAAAAATCCATTCGGAAATTCTGTTGTATGGGACGATAGCATGAGGTAAAATAAATGTTATATTTTCGTGTGTATACTCCTTGTTTGTAGAGTAAATGTCAAACTTAAGGCGAGATAACTTATCGCAGTTGAAAAGGATGTGCTTGATGATATGTGTTTTTTGATGAGTAATTTCTGAGCATGTTTAACTAACTGGCAAGTGTGATTTTTACTCTACAAAAATAAGAAACAAAGAATAAGCAACTGGAAAAATTAGATCAAAAGTGTTAGAATTACCTACATTCATAAATTAATCAACATTTATATAATATATAAATAAATTAATTATGTTTATGTAGATAAATTAATATGTCTAAATATACTGTAATCATGAGTTCAAATCCCGCTCAAGTAAAAAACAATGATTTGATCGATTATTACGACTGGGGGAATATTGTTAGTAAAATCCCGATCCCGATGGATCGTCTTGATCCAGGTTTACTCTGATTTCCTGTATTGTAAGGTAAATACTGATTATTAAGTCGGTGACCTGTGTAACTAGTAATAGTTAAGATCACCGATAGACAATTAACACGTTCTTGTGTTTAAAAAACCAAAATTTGTAAAATACTTCTTAAAAAACCGCTCGGGGCGTATATAAATAAATAAATTGCATATAGCTACTGTAAAAATATACATCAAATGATGATAAAATCAATAAGTAACCATCCGGCTACATTATTAATAAAATCTTGCGATAAATGTTGAAAAAGCGCGTCTATTGGTTTCGAATTATGTATGGAGGAATACCTACACTTAATTAAATTATTGATATTAGTTTCAGATTAAACAAGTCATTGAATAATCACTTCCTGAACCAATCAAATGAAAATATTGAGAGTTTTAATAATCTTCAAGTGAAGGAGAGGAGGGAAAAGCGAGGAGTCACTCATTTATACAATATGGTGTCCTGTGCTACTGGTTGTAATCCACTTTCATACAAAGGGTACGGTTGTTATTGCGGATTCCTCGGCTCTGGTCAAATAATAGACAACATCGACAGGTAATATTCATCACAATAATTTATATAATGCGTGAATTAATGTTATTAATTTGCAGGTGTTGCCGCCAACATGATGTCTGTTATTCTAGGATCAACTGTCCCGGATTCTTAGTATACGTGATGCCTTATCTTTGGAAGTGTTGGAGAGGAACCCCTCTATGTGCCGTTGACCATCTTGGTTTTGGTGATAGTTATAGTTGTGCGGCAAGACTATGTGAATGTGATAGAGATCTGGCAATGTGCCTTTCGAGAAATCCGTGTCCGAGAAGACGAGCTTTGTGCACATCGTCACCATTTAGATTGTTACAAAACTTATTCATGCTGTGATACTATTGACCGTTGATCATATAACAATGTTATTTAATTAAGGGATATTGCCATAATTTCCATCATGATTACAATTCAGTACAGTTAAACATCATTTTACGCCGATTGGTGCCTTCATTATATAACTTTTCAAAAAGGGGCTACAGGAAATCCAAGATAGATACTTATTCTAATCTGAATGTTAAAGATTATTGTCCATTACCAGCGTAAAAGAATGTTTACCTTTACTTACATTTGTGTATAAATCTTTTTTTATTTTGAATATGTGAATGTACAATAATACAAAAAAAAATTGTGTTGAAGCACTTTTAATATGAAATGTTTATAAAAATTAACAATAAATAAATAGATTTTATAAATTTTTTCCTCCCCCCATCAAATTCACTGGTCTGTTATTATATTTCTTCGATATTTCATCTTGGATCTGTAATAAAAAATAAATGTCATTTTGTCAAATTAATCAATATCATGTATGTATATAAATTTAAACCTGTAATTGTAGTTCTTTAGTCTTTTCAATTATCAAATTTAACACGGGATGTAAAGATTTAATTTGTTCGCCAGCTTCTTTCTTTTTCGATTTGGCCGCGTCAATCAAAACATTCATTTTATTTGCAATGACGAGTTTTTGTTTGAGTTGCGATGACAGAGTGTCGACGTATTTTGGAGAGTGTTTAATGTGATGCAAATGATTAACTCTCTTTTCCATCATTTCGCCAATACAAAGTTGAACGTCTCCAAGCATCGAGGCTATAGAATCTGAAGATTCCATTGGCAAATCTTGGAATGATATAAATGAGTTAATTTTATCGTCCGTGGTCAATTCATAGTGACGCATTTTTAGGAAGGCTTCCAACTGAAAAATATCACAAATTGAATATTGTACAAATTATGTTCATATTTAATTTTTAGTACCTCAATCATTTCATCAATAAACTTTGTGCGGGTTGTTGGATTATCCAAAAGGGTTAGGGCTTCTTTTCCAGTGGCGATTCCTCCAGATGTTCCACCATCTTCTACGATTATCCCCGATTCTTCTAATGATATTTTTACAACATCGTCTCCTAATGTTAACTAAATAATAAAGGGTATAATTTATTAATATTTTTTTGGTAGAAATGATATCTCTACTTAAAGTTAATTTTTAAATTACCTCGCCCTCTACTTCCAATGCAGACCCCCAATCAATTTCACCTTCAGCACTTTGCGAGTCAGCTGGAACATCCAAGTCGCCAAAATCTATTCCTCCTTCAGCAGGTGAATCACCGAAATCAATCTACAATCATTTCAATGATCAATTGATTGTTGAGTTACAATAAGCTGAAAATACATACTTCGTCATTTTCATTTTGATCATCATCGATTTCTAATTCTAAATCGAGTTGGTCTGGTTGAATAGATAACGGAGCTTCTCCATATTTCCATTCATATACTGTTGTATTTCCATTTTGCATAATGTATTTCAAAAGCGGTACACAATTTTTAGCTACTTTTTCATTGATTATGGTTTTTGTGAACAACGTATATAAATCGATGGGTTTTTTTAAATTAGACACACTCTTTCCAATCTGAAAGTAGACATTTTTAATATTTGCTTTTATAATTTTGTAATGGCTAGTTTTAAAGTTTCACCTGTGTGTAAATATCAGGAAGCTCTTTGAGTTTTTCCACTAATTCATTTTTAATTTTATCTCCCGTGATACCAATTTGTTTACAAACTAATGCAAATTCCGCCTTCACTGCCGTTTCTCTTTTTTTATAATCACCAATTTTTTTATCACACTCCTAAACTCACAAATCAAGGATTAAATAATTATATTTAAAATAATTATGGATATAACTTACAGATTGAGTTTGTTCTAATTTAGTGATTTGCTTTTTCAAACTGGGAACTTCATAGGTAATATTGCGTGTTAATATTTGTGATGATTCTGCCAAGCATATATTATCTTTTTCATACAATTTGACAATTTCTTGCCAATCTTTCATTCTTTGCGAACCATACCGACCGAATAAATTTTTGGTATCCGCTTCGGTCTCTTTGAGAATCTCAATAATTTTCAAACAGTGAAAATAGTTGATATGACTGCCGGTGAGTAGTTTAGCAATTCCATCATGGACTGGCATGTCTTGTATGGCATTATTTATTTTTTCCCTGATGGGCAACACACTTTTATGCCAATCTTTTTTAACATGTCGACGACTAACAAGCCAGTCTTGCAGTTTTCCGGTGTGAATATCGATTGGAATGTCTGCCTCCTAAATAAAAATATGAGAGTAGTAATAAGTTTTCATTTAGTGAAGTCAACCAATTGTTAAAAATTAACTTACATTCATGTTAAAGCAAATAAATTTCCAACATAAACATATGTTAAAATGTACGTGGCGATCTGACAGCTGTCTTAATAGTGTTGCTATAAGCAAAATATTTTATTTATGTTCAGTATTTATTAATTTTAATAATATTATTTCAGATTACTGTACTTATTTTATTGTGGAAGTCACTATCAATCGTCATTTTAGTTTTAAAAAATCAACATACTTACTGTACATACTCAAGTTTAAGTATTGTTCAAAAAAATTTCACATCATAGCTTTGTTTAATTAAAATACATTGTGAAATCAGGAAATATACTTGATGATAAAATTATCATCGGTGTTCCACTTAAGTTTTCTATATTTCTAAACTGTATTACAATTTATTATTCTTTCCTTATTGTGGAAATTTTCGTATGAATCAATCGCGTCGGTGACTATTCTTTCAAAGTGCAAGGAACATTAATTTATCTCTTTGATCTATGCACATACATAATATTTTAATACATTTATAAGCAAAACAAGGCGTAATATTATCACGCAGTACACTCGTGGACAACACGCTATCTCTGCGTGATTTTAAACTGCATTTTGTCTAAACAACATTATTAAAACAACGCGTCTCGGTTAAAAATAAAGAAAAGAGAAATAGAAATAACCTTTGCGCAATGTTACGATGGCGGTTTTATTCTATTAATAGATGATGCTTGAATGAATGTACATACATCTAAAGAAGAAATACTGCGAATGGCGGTGATTGGGCAGCTTTGTATGATGTTATAAACTGGGATTAAAACAGTGACGTAGCATGGGTTTCCGCCCCCACCTCAATTTTTTAGAAGAAAACGATATGATTTCATCCAGAAAATTGATAAAAATCACATAAGGAATTAAGAAATCTCAATAAAATAAATAATTCATACCCGCAGTGCAAAATCTTACCGCAAATTAAAATAATACCGTCCATTTTTATACCAAAAGCATGGGCATCTGAAGGAAAGGGCAAGGGGGGGTCGCTTAAACACACCCCATGAATTGATAAATATAAAAATACACAAAAAAATGGTACATTATTCCCCCCATGGAAAATTTCTGCAGTTTTATTCCCCCTCCTATCCAGAAAATTTCCTGCAATTTTGTCCTTCCACCTTAGAACATTTTCTGCAGTTTTTTCCATTCCTCCTAGAAAATATTCTGCAATTTTTTCCTTCCCTCTTAGAAAATATTCTGCAATTTTGACCCTCCCCCTAGAAAATTTTCTGCAGGTGTCCATACCTAAAAGTTAATTGCACAATTACTCTCTATCTTTTAAACTTGCTACGCCACTGCATTAATATGATATTATAGTTTTGCGGTGTTCCCTAGTTAATTTTTTGGTATTTGCTCTACAAACATAATAAACAGAGAGTATAGATATTTTTATATGTTTGTACATATGACTAATAGAATTAATTCGAGGTTTTTCCCTATTGGAAAACAATCTGAGCTGCGCAAGCAAACAACACAAAGCCGCATATACATAATAAGAAAAAAGTGTTATTTGTGTAATCCAATTGCGTCGTTTGTGCAATAAACCGTAATCTCGACAAACAAGAATATGAAAATATGAAAGAATGGAGTCAAAGTACCAATGAAATGTATCAAAAGCGATAATTTTAATGTGTGTTTATGAATGGAGGGCACGCGCAATATCAATTAATATGCTATCGACAAGTTTCAATAATATCAACATTTCTTTGCATTTAATATTCCACATACGTCGTTGTTTATCTTTATCAAACGAATAAACTGCAGGGATATTGAACTCGGGACTAGACATGAGGATTAAGGCGTTATTATTTATTAAATAAGTGATTTTTTAATGACAGCAACTATAAATAGTGTTTACAATATTATAGTGCAGTCAAAGAAATGCAGCTGTCTAAATGCGAGTCCTCGATTTATGACAATTCCCCTCAAGGAACATTCATTACATATACCTTCAAATAGCAGGCCATACAACTGGGTGTATAACTATCAATATGACGGACCTAGCAGACGAGTCTGAATGAAAAAATACTGTTGCTTCAGTCAAACTCATCTGTGGTATCGAATCGAGTCGTTTTGTTTGTGTGTATTTACAAATTAGACAAAAAATGATTGACCAGATGTCAAACTTGACACATGTCAGATTGGTTAATATAACCAATCGCAGCCATTTGCGGTAAATCAGTCACATATAATCGTAAGGTGCTATGGGATTTTATGTGAAGTACTATGTTACAATTCATTAAACTACACAATGCTTAAAGAGAAACCGATCTAAACGTCACATAACCAAAATGGGGCGCATTCAAAATAGTAGCGAGACTTTTGCCCACTCGTTACATTGTAACTCTAGCTTATATTTCGGACTGAAAAAGAGTATTCCTTCTGAAAAAAGAGTGTATAATAATATACAGTACCAGTACCAATATTTTTGAAAATCCGTTTTGAAAATCCGTTTAAATAGACCAATTGGTTGGATTTTTTTCTGTGGTTGGATAAAAATAAACATAGATATCGCATTGCAATTTCGTGTAAACCCGTGTATTGTTGCACTCTTCTATCCTATTCGATAGTCATAAGTGTGTCTCTCTCTCAATACATTTCTAGTGACCCTGAGAGTGGTTGTGACAATACTCAATAATAATTAATCTTTGGTAAAAAGTGAGGCTAGATGTATTTGAGTGTATGTTTGAGTCCATATGACATGTAGTAACAATGCATTTACCCATTTTACTGTGAAATATAACTGAAGATATGAAGAGAGATGTTTACAGTATAATGTTTGCCAGGTAACTCATGTTTTTGGCCACTTGATCCACTTGAACTAAACATGCATTTAGCCACTCTTGTGATATCTTATGTTTATATCTATGTGTAAATAACTTTTCTTTAGTTCGTTATAAGGATAAACGTATAAAGAATGGTCGTAATTGAAAGTATCGGTAGTTGATGTTCGTGGCAGAGGTGCAGTCAGTCAGTCAGCCACCATTAGTGGAGGAGTGCTGTAGTGTCCTTATCACTGATAATAACCCAAGTTATAGTCACAGTCACGGTCAGAGTAATACTGGTGCTGACCAGGAGTGTTATGGGGCAGTGCCAACGACCCGCAGCCCGTTCCTGTTGTCGTAAGCGCCAGATCCTGTTGCTATTGCTATGTTGTTTGAACGAGTGTTCCACAGAAAGTCGGCGCTGAAGCCAAAGCCCTGTTGCCCCGCCCCTTCAGACTGCCAACACAGGTTATTTAATATAATTATTATAATAATGAGAGGTTTACGATCTCTGATCTGCGTCTTGATAATATCAACAACTAGTGTGACTGTGTGACTGTGACTAAGGCCAGTGGTGCTCCAGATGACCATCATCATCATCATCACCACGGACCGCCCCTGGCCACGTCCACTTCTTTCAGGTTTTATTTTGACAACAATAACAATAACATTATTATCAGCAGTGCTTCGAGAATCTTCTTTCTATGGCTGTTCACCGCGATGCGTAAACGGCCGTCACTCACACTTATTTATTTATTTGTTCGAAACAAAATAATTCCGAGGTTATCGCTTCGGAGGCTATCGGAGACGAGCCTCTTAAAGGGTCATTATATTACTTATGAAATGGATACAATACTTCAATATAAATACGAACGCATTTATTACATTACCAGTAAATGGAGAACTCCTCTTCCAAACCACTTATACTTGCATTTAAATAGATGTACAGCGATGTAATTAAACACTACACATAATAATTTCAATTTAAAATCATCGATTTTTCAGTGAAATACATAAAAAAGTAGGTTATAATAAAATTTATTCAAAATAACGTACAACTAGTTATAAAAGAAAATTGTTGTTTAAATTTAAACAATTTTTGTTTATTCAATTACCATTTTATGTTACAATTTAAGAAATAATTAATATTTCAGTCTCTTGGAGGAAGCCACGATGATTGTGATGTTAAGCTTGGCATTATGGGCGGCCCTCACTTATGGTAGTCTTGTTATGCCGTACCCTTTCAATCTTATAGTACCGAGAGGTAAAATATGTTGATTTATAATGATAAATATTTAATGCTTGTGATATGAAATGTGTGTGTTCATTTTTAGATATTATTTATCCACCTCCGGCATATGATTATCCATTCCCCAGTGCAGAGGTTTTGAAGAAATTACCAGCGATAAAGGAAAAACATATCAATCAGTCATTGACATTTGCTCAGAACTCCGTTGATATGCTATGGAGGCTTGAAGAAAATTTGTTTAATTCAGGAATACTAGTAGAACTGGGCTCTCCAGGTCATGGTCAGTTGATTGCCGGCAATCCCAGTCACGATGCACAATATATCCACAAGCAATCTACTGTTATTACAAAAGCGTCTAATAATTTAGTCAGTTCCTATTGTGAAAGGTAAATTTGTTTTGTCTGAATATTAATTTTGGTAACTAATTTTAAATTAATTAATATTCCTTAGGTATGGAGTTTCTGATGATGAATGTGCCGGTTACATAGGTTCTATAAGTCTCAAAAATACAGATGTTGGTGAGAAGTGCGCCATGTTAAATCAGTTTCCATGTGGGGAGACTAGGAAAATGTCCAAATACAGACACTTTGACGGCTCTTGCAATAATGTGAATAGACCTTCTATCGGTCGTGCATTGAGTGGATTCAAAAGGCTTCTGCATCCTGATTATGGAGATGGAATTGAACAACCAAGGTTATCACTATCGAACAAACCTTTACCGTCAGCCAGGATAATCAGCTCCTCCATAGTTGCTGATGTTAATTCTCCAGATAAAAACTATACATTAGCATTCATGCAGTGGGCTCAATTGTTAGAACATGATTTGGTACACATTCCCGTCAGGAAAATGAGTAAGAACTTATCAGAATAATATAAATATTTTTCTCATTGTGTAATTTTTTGTAAATAGTTCATTCAGAAAAATCAATCAGCTGTTGTAATAAATGGGGACAGATGCTCTCACCTCGCTATCAACATCCCAGCTGTTTCCCAATTACTGTATCTAAGAAAGACCCTTTCTATGGACCTAAAAGAATCACTTGCCTCACTTACACCAGATCTGTGACGACATTTAGGACTGATTGCACATTTGGTGCGGCAGAACAGGTAATAAATCAATATTATGAAGATTAAAGAACCTATTAGATGAATTCCCATAGCAGTTTAGTCTCTTGGATACATATTATCATTATAAGTGTTTATATACTCGAGTTGTGCAATGTCATTCAGCCAATGCGTGCTTTGATTGTTATATCTTATATTTGATTATTATTTTGCAAACTCTTGCATTAGCTCAACTATGTAATAATAGCTCTGACGTAATATATAATATCTGTTTTTAATAACAACATTTAATATTGTTTTGTTTGGCAGATGAATCAAGCTTCACACTTTATGGATGCATCTCACATTTACGGTTCAAACATTAAAACAGCTTCGGCGTTGAGAGAGAAGCGTCAAGGCCTCATGAAAACTGAGTTAATTAGTGATGAAGTATTTCCACCTCTCCATCATCGTTCACGAGAAGTATGTCAAGTCAGAAATGACAATGATGTCTGTTTTAAAAGTGGTGTGTATTTTTTTCCAATTGTTGTGGTTTTTTTAAAAAAAAATTTTTTATTTATTATATTAAATTATAGGGGACTTGAGGGTAAACATGCATCCTCATTTGACTGCCATGCACACTCTATGGCTCAGAGAACACAATAGAATTGCTCGAAAACTCCTCGAATTCAACCCGACATGGGATGATGAAACACTGTTTCAGGAAGCACGTAGAATAGTCATTGCTGAATGGCAACACATCACGTATGCCGAATATCTGCCCATGCTTTTTGGCAACTCTTACGATAAATACTTCAGTTCTTATGAAAGTATTGGCTATGATGAAAGTGCCGATCCTTCCGTTACTAATAGTGCAGGTACAATGGCACTTAGATTTTTCTACACTCTTTTCGATGGAACTATCAATTTAATGGATGAAAACCGAAACTTGAATGAAACACTGGTTTTGATGGAGCATTATAATAGACCTGAAATTATGGCTGATCCAGAGAGGCTACATCAAATTATCAGAGGAATGACGAGTCAAGCTAGCCAATCTATGGACCTCCACATGGCAGATGATGTCACACAGCTTCTTTTCAATTCCATCGGTAGTGATAATGGCTTAGATGTTTTAAGTACTGATATTCAACGGGGCAGGGATCACGGTCTGCCTGCATATCATTTATTTAGATCGTTTTGTCACTTGAAGCCAGTTGTGGATTTTGAAGATTTTGCCGATGTCATGTCGGAAAGTTCTATACAGAAACTAAAGAAATTGTATACGAGTGCTTTCGATGTTGATTTAATTGTTGGAGCATTGTCAGAAGAACCTAAGAAAGGATCATTTGTAGGACCTACTTTCGAATGTCTAATAGGTAATTTATATTTGAAGAAAATATTGAAAATTATGAATTAATCTATTATTATGTCCAAACAGGTGATCAATTGTCGAGATCAAGATCTGCAATGAATTATATAAGAAAAACATAATATAAACTTTCCCATAAATGTAATCTTCTTCTTACAGTGATACTTGTCACGTGCTAAAAGAATATTTTATTATTATAACGACACGACGAGGTATTAACTTTTATGTAGAGCTGTTTAGATGAAAGAAAAAAAAACGAAAGTTACAATAACAATTTGTGAGATCAGGACTTTCTACTCTGAGGGATTCTACTACAATAATATTAAGAGTAAAAATAATATAATATGAAAGTGTGCTTTTGCATAACTTAAATTTAACCTTTTGTTTAAAATAAAATTAAGCACATTGCATGAAAATGATTCAAATAAATGTGTGATTGAATTTTTTAAAATTAAGAATCGTTGAAAACAAAAGTGGGTGAAAAAGCAAAACAATTGAGTGTGGTGAGTGTTTTTGCTGAAATTAATCAATAAAAAGATGATTTCTTCAATCAATCATCATCAGCAGTACAAATACCTCATTAGCCTCCAGTATTCAGAAAATCTAATACTCAATATCCGCTGTAAAGGTATACATATTATATGGGATTAAACGTTTATCTGTAAGTGCCTTCGTGAAATTTAATTGTGATTGTGTTCATCCTTTGAAATTATCATTGCTTTATCATTATATTGTAAAATAGGCGTTTCTTCACGTGACCAAAACCCTGCGATTATTAAAAGTCAATGACATTTCCACCTCTTCAATTGTCATTGCAAACCATAATTATTCAGACAAAGAATCGTAAATAAATTCCGCATATATGTCAGGTGAATTGGTGGCTAAATCCACTAAAATAATGGATGTTAAAAGGCTGATTATGGTATTCATAATGTCTGGGTACCTTCATAATAAAATGAATGTTTAAATATGCCAATGCAATACAAGCAAAAACCTATCTAATAATGTCCGATAATTGCGCAATTTTTTCATTTGTATATTCAGTGTTTTGAGTTTTCGGAAGAACAACTGTTATCGAATAATAAATATTAAAATTCATTCAAAACAACAGGTTTGTGATCTGCTTTTTATGCAACGTTGACAGAGCGTAGATTTTTACAATAGATCAGTGAACTTTTCACACTTGTCTTTTTTTTATTGTAATCTTTGCTTGAAAAAATATGCGTTTATTTATTGATAATTTAATAAATTTTACAGCTAGCGAAGTAATATTAATAATATTATATCAATATAAAGTTAAAATATTTCTTAAATTGTTTTATTTAAACGAAAATACATAATATTTATATGAGCATTAGCAACGTTTTTGGTCGTTTTGTCCTACTTTGGGGTTAATTATTTGTTATTTTATAAAAAAAATATTTTTAATGCTTTATTTCACTCAGAAACGCTACATTATTTCTATTGGTAATTATTTTTAAAAAAATGCGTTCAAATTAAATCAGCCTTCTCAACCTTTTTGGTGGTTTGTCCTCCTTTATGATATTTTATCCCTTAATAATATTTACATTATCGTTTTATTCCACCCAGAAATGCTAATTTATTTCTAAATTTTATCTTTTAATAAGCTTTCTCTACCTTTTTGGTCGTTTGTCCTCCTTGAGGGTTAATTTTCAATATCGTTTAATACTGAAATTTCTAATGGTTAGTCCTGAAACGTTGAATTATTTCTGTAATTGTATTAGTATTTTATCCTAATTTTCTAGCTGCAAATTTTTATATTATTTTAACGTATTTTTTATAATTTATATATATTATAAAAAATACGTTAAAATTATACGAGCGTTCTCAACCTTCTGTCAAGTCTCGACTGAAACTTTTTTAAAATATTTATTATCTTGGTCTTCATTACACTCAGGTTTATACTTATTTTAGTATTCTGGATTTTATGCAAAAAAATCTTAAAATTATACCAGCATTTCAAACGTTTTTGACCACATCTTGGGTCTTTCCAAAACAATGTTTGCATTTTCGTTCGATTGAACCTTTTTTATGTTTGATTTATCCAGAATCAATGTTTTTATTATGATGACTGGTTTATATGTTTGTATTTATCCTGGCTTTAATTTTTAATTTATTACAAACATTTGCATTCAAATTATACCAGCACAGCGTTCTCAACCTTTGGTTTGACCACCTTTTGGGTTTTTTCACCATTATATTTGCATTTTCACTCGATTGTAACTTTTTTATATCTGATTTATCCAGAATCGATGCTTTGTATTAATTATGATCTTCATTTGACTCAGGTTTATACTCATTTGCATTTATTTTTATATTTTTATTCTCGCTATATTTTGAAACATTAAATTTATTTCAAAAGTTTGCATTAAAATTATACCAGCACAGCGTTATGAACCTTTTTAAGGTTTGACCACCTTTTGGGTCTTTTCAAAATAATATTTGCATATTCGATTGATTGAACCTTTTTTCTACATTACTGTTTATTTTCGCTTTGTGTTCGAATATTATGTCTCTAACTTTTAATAATTGATGTTAAATTTACCAATGCTTTTAATATTTATTACGAAATTTTGCGTAAAATTATACCAATGCTCTCAACCTTTTTAAAAGCCTGACTATCTTTTCAAAATATTATGTAGGTATTTGCATTATCTCTCGAATGACCCCTTTTAATATTTATTAACTGATTTATCCAAAATCAATACTTAATTACACTCTTTCCATATTTTATTATTTATCTTGTCATTTGCATAAAAATTATACATTTCTGTTTCTTTCAATTGTTATTGTTAGATTGAACCTTTTTTAATATTAATACTAATAACTAGTCAATCAAAAAATATAACTTAAGTATATTACGAGCAAACTCTGTCTAACAAAATCGACTAATTTTCGTCTATTAAAAACTGACGAATTTTCCCCATTCAACATAAAATTAAAATCAAACTTAAAAAAATCGATAGTAGGTAAATGGTAATAATAATGATGATAAATACCTGGATGTAGTAATAAAAATATGCAGCCGATTTCGAAGATCTTTTGTACAAGTCTCATTGTTGTTGGATCGTCGCGCACATTTTAAACTTCGGGGTTGTAATTTTTAATTTCTTATTACTCTATTACAAATACATACAGAAAAAAAGCATCCGATCAGCGCGAAAAGAGAGTGAATAATGAATGAATGGGAGTATTGTGTGTAGTTGACGACAATTTGTCATTCATAGGTGCAATCATTGTGCATTGTTCCGACTGTGGCTTTTGTACGGTAAACTTGCACTTTTGTTATTCGCGTGTTTATTATTTAATATTAATATATTATGTATTTTTCACGAGCCACTATATTCGAGCGTCGCTTGTTAAACACTGGTGGAAATCATCAGTGGGTAAAGCCCTAAATAGTCCGTTAGCGATTCCGGTTATTTTTCAAAATTTCCCCCTCCATCTAATTTATTAATGGAAATTTTCAATATTCGTATAAAATTGTATTGGTTATATTTTTTTTGACAAATATAACGTGTTTATTAATATTCGCTCTTCAAACAAACAAACGATCACATGGTGATGATGATCTAATCACAATTAATTGATTTAAAGTGGGTTTTTCCTAATATATTTTATCGTTCTTGTTTTCGCGTCAAGTTCAATAAAATGTATTTATTTTCCGATACATATTTTAACACTAATAAAATAAGAGCAAGTCTCTCGTATAGTTTATCTAAATAATAATTGAAAAATGCGTGTTTTGAATAATACCTGAGTTAATAAGTCCAAAGATTCATGAGATAAAAGATTGTTTTAAAAACCAATATTAATCCAGATGATCGACAGCTTTCTGGTTCATAATATGCAATTATTCAAGACAGGCAGAGTCGCTCTGTGAGTGACTTTGCATAGCTTTATTAGACTAATAATAATTTACTTCATAATTATATTTAAAAAGAGTAATTATTAAATTAAAGTTAATTTGTATGTGTATTTTTTATATGGGATAAACTTAATATATTTTATTGTATTATCGTATTAGTTCACACAATTAAAATTATAGATTTCTGTTTATTCATCTTACTCAAAGATTTAAAATATGTATTGTATTTAGATTTTTTTTCATATGAAATAATAGACAGTTTATTTTGGGTGTTTTATATTTAAGCACGTCAATAAATAATTTTAAATTAACATTCGAAGAAAGAAGTTTCATAACACATACATACAAAAATGATTATTGACATATGAAACATTGTGGAATGAAACAATGATTGATCGTTGATTTTGGCATGTTTGACATGTTTTTTTTTAGAGAGAATAACAAATAATGTAAATTTAATCTTTATCGAGTCGGCATATCGGACTGTCTTTGACCATCTGGAGATCTACTTTTGGTCCGACCAAATCTCGTATGTTATTATAGCCGTATTTAATCATGGTCGGGCGTTCTAATGAGAGTCCCCATGCTATTACATTCACATCTTCGGGTAGACCCATCGGGAGTAACATTTCAGGACGGAACACTCCGGAATTTCCAACTTCGATCCATTTTTTAAGACCTAAATGAAATACATAATTTTAATTATATGATTATATAAATTATTACGTAATTTAGATTTACCTTCATGGTAGCAGAATATTTCCATACTAGGTTCGGTGTACGGATTATAAGCTGGTTTGAATTGTATTTTTTTAAAGCCTAGCCTATTGAAAAAGTCATGTAAGACTTCAATTAAGTTAGCAAGACTTAATCCCCTGTCGGCTATCACACCTTCTACTTGGTGGAATTCGGCCAAATGAGTAGCATCCAAAGTTTCATTCCTGAAGACCTTAAATTTTAAAATTGTTTAGTGAACATTGAACATTATACTTATTAATGAGAATGTACTTTATCTATGCTGAAGTATTTTTGAGAGGTAAATTCTTTTTGTTGTGCCAGAGCATACAGCATCCTCGCGCTAACTGCTGTTGTGTGAGTCCGTAAGAGATTCTTTTGGGCTTCTTCAATTTTCCATTCATATCCATAACCCTAGATTAAGATTTATTCAAATATGTATAATTTTTTTTAAATGTATACGAAATAAGTGCATACCTGTGAACCGAATCCACCTCGGCTGTGAATGTTCTTCACTTTTTCTAAATAATCCATTGGGAATTTGTAGGACGTGGCCGGATCAGATATGAAAAAAGTATCGTGTGCGTCCCTCGCCGGATGTTGTTGGGGTTGAAAGAGAGCATCGAAATTCCAGAATGAGTTTTCTACGTAGTTATTTGTAGGCATTTCAGTAAAGCCCATTTCAAGGAATATTTGTCTGAATTCGGTGCGGACATTTAAAAGGGGATGAAGAAAACCTGGTTCCAATGACGCACCTAAAATTATTATCAAATCGATTACCGATGATTATTTTAAAATTATTTATCAATTTACCTAGAGAGTCGAAATTGTAAGCTTTAAATTCGAGATCTTTCCACGAGCCATTAGCTATCATATCAGAAGTTAAATCTGTCTCTAATTTTTTAAGGGTCAGTGAAAACTCAGGACCCTTCGTTACAATGTAACTCTTCTCCAGTACTTCAATGACTAGCTTTCTTTTTTTGAAATCATTTTTTAAAACGTCGTCAAGGGTGCTGCCATCTCCACGATCAATAACACCTAGATGAGACTGAACCGGGTCGCTGATAGTGTTTACTTTCTTTTTGACAAAGGGAGTACCGGTGCTCTTATCCAATTGAATCCATCCCAGAGACATTGCTTTGCTGAATCCGAATTTTGAATTGGGAACAGTCTAAAAATAAGATAACATACAGTTTAGTAAGAGTACAGTTCCAAGTATCTATAGTGAGTGTACCTGCATGAGCTCGGCCTGTGTGATGCCATTATCCGGAATGGCGGCATACAACACAGCTTCATGTGATCCATTCTTCAATACTTGCGCTCCTTCAGCCGTCAGCTTCCATGTGACGTTGTTCTTGTCCTTGGAGACCAGCGCACCGGCAGCCTCGGCCTTCTTGAGGGCTCCGATCAGATTCTGATGAGACAGGCTCCATTCCTGGCTGAGGGCCAAGGTCTCAATCTGTCCCTTGTCTCCAACAGCCTTCAAAAGTCTCTCGCAAAGGTCGCCGCTCATATTTTTTCTCTTTTATAACCTACTTGTACGTGACGTGTGACAAGAGTTACTGCGGTGTTACCAGTACTTTTTATTTATATCATGTATATATGTTACAGTGAATATTTTCGGTCAGCATGTAAAAAGTAGTTTGATCCAGATAATTTTGATATAAAAACACATCGTTAATATTTTTATTTTAACCTGAAAAGAGTTATCTGTAATCTAACTTTTAATCTGTATAATGTTCCAATTTAATTTGAGCCACATCTTCTAAATAATTAAAAGTAATTACTAGTTTTACTTAAAACATTTCAATATTATTAACTATAGGAAAAGCACACGTTCAAACAAATATTCACCATACCGATATTTTCATAAAAAAAATAACAAAATGAAATAGTTTATTTGCATGTATTTAAGTAAAAATTAATAAACTTCACATATTTCATCTAAATTCTTGCGCACAAGTGCTGGTACTGTACAAGTCGAAGAAGGTAGACCTACGGGTAAAAGTAGTAAAAGCTTTTCATTGA